>JARHVA010000379.1:1640000-2240000 GCA_037957365.1 Torreya grandis
AGTCTCTTATGATTATGTGTATCATATTGATAAGAGATTTGCCAAAGAGCTAGTGAGGCATAGTAGATGTTGTAAGATGAGAGGACCTTCTAACAGACTTGAATCCATCTTGGTAAGGACAGTAAATGTCTCTGCCACTTTACAATTTTCTTGTTAATTTTATCATAGATCCATTCCCACATACTTTTGAAAGAGGGTGCGAGGGCAAGGGGAATACCCAATTACCTAACCAATTCATTTAGTCTTTTCCAAGTCTAACCATAGTTTAACAACCAGTCTAGAGGTTGTTCTTGCTAGCCTAACAAGTGTGATTTATGCATTGCCATTTTAGAATTGGATGTAGAGCAATAAATATCAAGTCTAACCACCACCTGAGACAAGTTTCTTTGTTCCAAGATGACAAAGAGTGTTGTGTCATCAACAAACAAGACATCGATAAGGGCATCATTATTAGGCAACAAAATTACTTTGACTAGAGGCCCTATATCAAATAATCTAAGGAGATAGTGTAATGCTTCAGTCACCAAAACAAAGAGTGAAGGGGCAAGAGGGCACCTTTATATAATGGTGTGTTAAAGATCAAGTGATTATGTCAATTTCCCATTGACTTCAATGACAATCGAAGCATCTTTGAAGAGAATATTGACCATTCTACAAAATTTATCTTGGAATCCAAAGGCTTGAAGCATTCTCTCAATGAAAGGCCACTCAATTCTATTGTAAGCTTTTTCAAGGTCAAGCAAGATCATTCCTACATCCTATTTCGAGTCTTTAGCCCAATATATACCTTCCCAACTAGTAATTAAGTTGTCGAGTATGTATCTCCCTTCAATAAAGCTAGTTTGAGTTTCTGAGATAATAGAGGGCAGCAGAGAGGACAATCTTCTAGCTAGCAATTTTACCATAATCTTGTAAGAAACATTGAGGAGGGTAATTGGTCTCTAGTTTTTTACTGAAGATAAATTTCCATATTTAAGGATGAGTTTGATTAACCCTTTGTTGATGTCTGGGTCGAGTGTTCCAGCATCAATGGCCTCATTAAACACCTCCAGACAGTCCTTAACCAGTCACTCCTTATTAACTTTATAGAATTTAGTAGGAAATCCATTTACCCTAGGCATTTTATCTTCTTTGAATGAGTCAATAGTGTTTCTGATTTCATCTAACAAGATACAAACATCAAGGAAACTAGCCTGCACTTGTGTCACCTTTTTAGGAATCTATGCATCACATATAACCCTATTTTGTTTAATAAGGTCACTAGATCCATCTAAAAGGAGAAGATTGGAATAGAAATAAAAAAAGCTTCTTTTATGTTTCCTACATCCTGCATAATTTTCCCATTAACATCGATGCCATTAATCTTACTTCTTGAGTGCCTGACTTTCAAAAATTTGAAGAAAGACTTAGAGCTTCTATCCCCAAGCTTCAATCAGGTTAATCTAGATTGGATCTAAGCCCCCTTGGCAATCTAATTTTGTGATTGCCTAACTTGATGTTTTAAGAGGTTAAGCTCTTCAAGTAGTTTTCCATTAGCAGGGTCCATTTGCAATGAGATTTCAGCATGAATAAGTTTCTCTTGAATGTCTCTTACAAGCTTTCTATGTTTTTTAGCTTTGATCTGACCATTCATTCTTGTGAAGTTTTTAGATGTTCCTAGACTAGAGTTTCACTGATCAATTTTAGAGCTAGAGATACATGTAAATTTGCCAATGTTCTAGGATGACTTAAGACCCTCCAAACACACACTATCAGCCAGATGAGATGCATTGAATTTATATAGGCCTTTGAAGGATAGGGTGTCTTTATTTTCCTCATAGTTCAATGAAAAATCTATTTCAATAGGGTGGTGGTCGGATTTAGTAAAGGGAAACACTGTCACCACATTACCGTCCTTATTAGGGGTATCAATGAAAAATTCATTATTCAAGTAGAATTTGTCAAGTCTGGAGTATTATTTTCTATTTTTGCTTGATTATTACACCAAGTAAACTAGATTCCTATGCTTAGGCTTTTACTATTTTGGAGAGGATCTCCAAATCTATGCAATCTTTTGAATTTGGACCAGAAAAATAGTTCATTGCCTTTCCAGCCCTGGTGGTCACCCCCAATTTTATCCTCTTTTTCTTCCACCATATTAAAATCTCCCCCAAAGATCCAAGGATTTTTTTTAGATTAATAGCTAGCCAATTCCATAGATCAAACTACTCCCTATAGTCATTAGGGGCATATATGTTACATAGGCCATATGATTGATTTTGAATTTCTGGCAAGACCCAAACTGCTCTATTACAGGGAGAGACACCATGATCAACAATCCAGTCTTTCAAACCAAGGTTGACCAAGATAGAGGCCTTGCCTTTCCCTCTTTGATGATTATTGGATAACTGTGAAGCATTAGGCCAGATAAAGTTTAAGACTAAGGATTGTTGGGGTCTCATTGCCTTAACTTCTTGAAAACAAAAAAAATCCAAATTTTCTCTTAATTGTCTAAACTGTCTCACTTCTGGTTTTCTATCACAAGATTCCAACCCTCTCACATTCTATCTTACAATCTACATATACAACTGGTGGGGGAGATGAAGGTCAATCAGATTGACCATGGGGTTTACTACCACTATTGTACAATCTAGTGAAGCAGTCTGGGACCTTATTTTCCTTACCCTTTTTTTTTAAGGAAGGGTCTTGGTTACTATGAGGGGACTATTTTACTAGCTTTTTTTTCTCTTTGGGTGCAACATGCTCCAACATGGAGGATCCCGAGTATGTTTTAAGTCTTTTTCCTCTTTAGATATCCAATTTTCATCACCTGTATTGTCCTTGTGAGTCGAGGGATCCCCATCTGATATATCCACCACTGAGGCAGGTTTAACATAAATCTCTTTTTTTAGGGAAATAACCATAGGGGAGACTTCACTAGTAAGGTTATCAGGCTTGTCTAGGGCCGAGTTGTTAGAAATAATAATGTGCCTAGTAGGGGTTTCAACAAGGATAACCACATATTCCTCATAAGGTGGGTCTGACAGAGTTTTCTATTTAAGAAGGCATCATCCAAGCTATTAGGTAGGCAATTGAGTAAGTCTGGTGAGGGATTCAATCTATCAACAAAAGGCTACGAGGGCCTTGCATTTGAGAAGTGAGAGAAGAGTCATCTAGACCCCACTTTTTTTCAATCTCAGAACCAACCTTTTTTAGAAGCCTCAATAGGGGGGCACTATCTTTCAATGATACACTATTGAAAAGGGGTTTCCAAAAACCTGTAAATTATACAACATAGTTTCATTTTTTGGCTCATCCTTTTTATTTTTGTATATTAGGTAAATTACCCTTATTAACCAACATGCGATAGTTTTTCCTAAGATGGCCATCTTTTTTATAGAAAAAACAAGCATTCAAACCACCCTATCCTCTGAGAGCACAAGTATGGGACTTTCCCTTAATTTTAGAATTAAAGTATTCCAGAAAGAATTCTAAGGGCTTTAAAAAATTAAAACCTTAACATTCATGTGGGCAAGAGACCTTCTAGTATCCTCAATTCTTAATATTTCTCCAAGGGGATTCAACACCTATGGTAAAAAAATCTACAGTTGTATTGGCACTCCTTTAATATCAACCCATCTGGGAGTAGTTTTGAAAACAAGGTCATTACAGTCTATTTTTAGGCTCCACGGGACAACTTTAAAAACCATCTGGCCAACATTCCACAAGGGTTTATTGATAGCCCTACATTGCATATTTGAGTTTTTAAACAAAATCATTAACACCCCTTTCTGAATCATATGGCAAAAACTAATATATAGGCCCAAGCATTTACCCCAAATAGAATTTAGCCAGTTATCAAAAAAATTCCTAGAAGGAAGAGAGTTCTTGTTTAAACAAACAAATAAAATCCCTACATTCTTAATCTTGGTTTCCTCCTATTTTAGGTCAAATTCCATGGAAACATTCAACATAATAGTCAAGGTCTTTGGAGGGCAAGGATACTTACCAATTTGCTCTTCACTGTGCCGTTGCTCACCATGTTCTTCACCACACGCCACAAACTTAGCTCCTTCCACGTCTTTTACCACTTCTTCCTATCATAAAATTTCACTGAATAACCTTTTTGGCACTCCAGACGCTTCCACTTCAATCGGAGATGGGCCAAAGCAATCACTCTTATTATTGCATATCTTATCATCTCACACAGAGTCGCTTGACTCATTAAGGTCACCATGCTTCCCTTTCTCTGCATGCTCAAATCTATCAAATCTAGGGGTTTCTATAAACCAAAATAATTAATACATGCCTCTTTAAAATCTCCAAAGGCAGTAGGATGGGTGACCAGGAGGGAACATGCGTGTGGCAGTGGACAAAATACCATAGCCTAGACAATAGACTAACAACCAAACACAACAAACAAATATATACACAAACAATAACCCAAATAAAACGTCAATAAGAGGATTATAAAATAAAGAAAGAACACCTCTTGCACCAAAGATAAAGAAGCAACAGGGACAAAGGAAGCAAATGTGACCAAGGCAAGCTGCTTAGAGAAAGCTTGAAGCACCATTAATGGAGGATGACTTTTCATCTCCCCATTTTAGAGCTCCAAGCCTCTCCTCTCATCTTGAAACCATTCTTTTCCACTTTAATGCATTTGTAAATGCTATTAATAAGAGTATAATGGACAAATTTATTCTTTGTGATCTCAGAGAAAAGTTTCATTTATTTATACAGGTACGTGTCAATGGAGATTAGCATAGGACACACTAGTGGAATGTTTTTCATGACAATGAGCATTGTACAAAACCACGTAGTCGCCTTTTTGTGACAAGAATATAAAACAAGCATAAAACTATAGTTAAGATTTCGACCTAGAGTAGGTTGAGTGATACATACACAGACAAAGTACAAGTGCTAAAACAAATGTAAGAAAAAATACCCCTATTTCGTAGAATGAACATACTCTTCACATCGAAACATAAAAGAGATATCACGACAAATTCTAGAGTATACATTTTCTTGTATAAATATCACAACCGTCAACACAAAAGAAAACAAGGTGCCCATATTTTATGTTATGATTGAGAAGGAAACAACACGGATTATCATTACCACCTAAAAAAAGTAGATAATGTATACATTGTAGTACTCTTTGTAAGAACATTTTAAAAGTTTAACTTTCTACTTGCTAATTCATCGGATAGGGCACGTTGTGAATTTAGGTGTGTCCAAGAAATTTCATTAGAAAACTCTACAATGGATGTTTGTTTTTCTTGCTACTTTCCTATTAATTCCATCCACAGATTGGGTATGTATAAGGCTAGACAAGTAAGAGTTTTCCAAGATTGTGTAAGTTGTATACGATCAATGGTGTTTCAAAAAATTTCACTAGTGACTCACTCCTACGATGCGCCTTGAAACTGCACGAATATCATGCCTTACAATTAGTCCCAATTATGTGATAAATAAACATTACAATTGAAAATGCATCATGCAAATTAAATATTAACAAGTGTTTCGGCTCATCATGATTAGGATCAACCCTCTACTGAGACAAGGCTCGTAACATACACCCCAGGGAGGGTCATACATGCATATACTTTATTTTTGATAATTTTACATTGTATTAAGTGTGAAACAAAAATCGTTGATATTCGATTCATGATGAGAGTATATTTCCATTTGAAAAATATGAATTAATTGAAGCATTTAACACGGTTACTTTTTGGGACAAAGCGTAATTCCCAATCCAATCCAATCCAATCCAATCCAATCACATGATTCACTCTTAGCTCTCCCACATGTCCACTAATATCCATGGTTACCATTATCCGCGTTACACTAATATAGGTTTGTCAATATACATATCCATGAATCACATTTGACCGGTACTCCAATTAGAGATCCACTGATATGGTGGTCAAAATATTTAATTTTCCATGGGTTTAGTTAATGTACACGTTGACAATAAGAACATTCGGATATGTATTTGTTATGAACAATAACTAGATTTTAAATATATTCAATTTCTTATCAAACAATAGCACTGTATTTTCAATAGACCCTTTTCATAAGATTAAAATATGCATTGTTCAACCAAACATTTCCAAAGGCATTTATGAGATCTCATAAATAATTCCTCCCATGTACTTTGTACTAACATCTCCATAGCTTTTTAGCCACGCAAAAGGCAACCACAAACTTCTAATTCAAAATTATTCATATCGCATTTATGCTTGACTAATGGTAAGAAATGATGAATTTTTAATAGATAAAAGGTACCCATGTTACTTGTTACTATTCGTTTTAACCATTTATCAACGTCGGTGATATTATTTATATCGAGTGTCTTTGTTTTTATGTTAATTTTTTAAAAATATGAAATCAAATTTAAAATTCTAATATACTTTGAACTAACCCTCTTCTTTCATAAAAAATGTCAAACAGTTTAAATGTTATACCATCGACGCTGTCATAACAAACATAAATTATCGTAAAATCGATACACAAATTTTATTAATACACATTTTTTTTTTCCAATACAATTTATAATCTATAGATCACAAATAAATATTATCAATGCAACCCTACAAATAAATATCTATACAATCATACATGATAAAAGCATTTCGAAAGCACCATTAAATTAATACCCCCTTAACTAATCTTATCAAGGCTAACAAAATGGAGCTGTTTAACTAATAAAATCTTCTATCAAGGCTAACTAAATGCAGCTTGTCTAAAATCTTATTCTTCAAGCAGTCTGGCATAAGAATAAAAAAATGTAGCTCATAACAGTGTCATGGCGGAATCCAATTATTCCCAAAATTCAAAGCAATAGACTTCCTCATCATCCCACCCCCGAATTTATTATGCTCCAACAGATTCGTTTAATAATCTGTAGCAGTATGAGATCTGACAATACTCTATATATAAATTACAAATTCACCATTTTTCACTGAAATCCAGTAAATGATTTACGGTAAATCTCATTCGAAATTGTTTGTTTTTCCCTGCATCAAAACTTGCCGCCAACATTGCTTAAAGTAATATCTTTGTCCGCCATGGGAATTATGTAGTTGTTTCGATGTGTAGAAAGCTGAGAATGAAGGCGCAGGTGGGGGAGCTAAAAAAACACAATATCTTTGCAGGGTTTTCGGTCAGGGTTTGGTTATGTAGATTATTAGGGTTTTGAAGGGGTAAAATGTCTGGTGCGATTGTTTTTCCGCCGGAGAGCGGGAGTGTGGAAGAATTGAGGGGAACGGATGGCAATCTGGGGAGTCTGTGCCAGCACATTCAAGTGGAAGGGTGGAATTTTGGGGCATTTTCTGATATAATTGTCGAGTGCATGGGCCAGACTCTTAATTTGCATAGACTCATCCTCTCCAGAAGTTCCTATTTCAGGTCTGTGCCTTTTTACTTTTATGTTGGTAAATTCTATGCAGTATACGACATGGCTTAATTTCCCTGCATTCTATTAATTAGTATTGCTTGCTCTTTAGGTTGTATATTCAATGAATATGAGGAATAAGTCATCTTGTATAAAACCCTTGGCACTGTATACATGCTTTTTTTTTTTGCGTTTTGATTTTGGTAAATTGAAACACTCATCCGCCATTTTGAATACAATGGGAACGAGCAATCAAGCTTGGATTGCCATTAGGCATTATTAACTTGGATTACCATTAGGCATTATTAACTTGGATTACCATTAGGCATTATAAAGCTTTGATTGCCATTAGGCTTATGCAATTGGAATGTATAATCAAGCTTGGTAAGCTTGTATTACCAGTAGGCTTATACAATGGGAATGTACAATCAAACTTGGATTACCATTAGGCTTAGAAAAGCTGTGCGTGCCTATTCCTACTTTAATGTTATTTCTTATGGACCAGCTAGGACTTGAACTGAGGACTTTGCATTGACAATGTTCGGCATGCTGTGGTGGTCT
The DNA here is from genome assembly GCA_037957365.1 of Torreya grandis. Taxonomy (NCBI): domain Eukaryota; kingdom Viridiplantae; phylum Streptophyta; class Pinopsida; order Cupressales; family Taxaceae; genus Torreya; species Torreya grandis. The sequence goes on from JARHVA010000379.1 coordinate 1,647,940, forward strand.
ACCACTTGAGCTACCAGCCTACCACCCTTTGTGGTTCCAGACATCCCTCTTTTTCTTTCAACCTTTAACACACAGAGCATGCTCAGCACAGGTTCTTCCCGAGGTGTCATCATGGCAATTGCTCCACCTTGTCACTAGACCATGGCCTGCAAGGTTATCACTCTTTGTTTTGCTTGGTAAATTTTCAGTGAAGCTATAGGTTGCCTTTAATGCAGTGTAAGATAAGCTTACACCAAATTCTTACTATTTGCAAACATATGTCAGAATCTCACAGCCAAATGTACCCAAAAATCCTTACACTACAACCTGACCATATATCCACTAGAGATATGGACTGCCTTATTGCAGCGAGGAAAATTTAAACCTGAGTGATGCTTTAACATGTCCCTCCCATTACCATTACACCACGACCCCTTGAATTTTTGGATTGTGTATTCAATGAGTACAAAGAGTATCTCATCTCTTATAAAACCCGTGGTGCTGTGTGGGTACTTTATTAGTATTGCACATGCTATTTTTTGTAATGTAAATTGATACAATGGGAATGTGCCATCAAGCATAGATTACCTATGTTACTGGTTCACCCTATTTAGCAGTCGTTGGGCAGTCTGAAATGCACCGGGCATGGGCATGGGCTCGAAACACGAAGCCCAACACCCCAGGTTCATCCATGTTCGCTCGGGTTCTTTTGCTAGAAGAACCCGAGTGAACTTGGGTGCCCAAGGATGAACCCTGGGCGTTGGGGAGCAGAATCCGCAGGGTTTTATAGTAAAAAAAGGGTCAATGATGGTTTTTTTTTAACTTTTTATCATTTTTCAGTGATGGGAATGAGCACATGCCCGAGATCGGAAGACTCTTTTTCGTGTTTTACTTTTGCAGTCTCTTGTTTTGCATTTTGCTGTGTTCCGTAACTTTTGTGTGAGTTCCACACCCTAATACGCCTGCTGGGAAATGGAGATTCAGCATTAACAATTGCTCGCCCCATAACCCTCAGCTGATCATGCATCCTAATCATTTCCTCTTGCTTATAATCTAAAGTGGGAGGCCGCCACAAGCATCCACAATCCTTTCAAACAAATCCTTAAAATATTTATCTGGTCTTGGTTTGAGAAAAGCGTGCCAGCAGAATAATTGTAGAGCTTCATCCTTCTTGAAATCGTGCGAAGTATAAACCAGATTTTTATTGAAAGATGGCGGCAAACTGCGTTAGAGTTTAAAGAACCTCAACATGCTAGGCCCATCTTCAGGAGGAGATAATAATGAGTAAAAATACAAGAAAGAATTTAATATAAGTAAAGCATGTCATAGGGGAGAATGGGTTGGCTAAAGTTTATGAGGGAGGATAAGAGTTGTTAGGACCATTCTTGATAAGACGTATAACAGGCTTTCAACTATTGCTAAGCCTTCAAACATCATCCCTGTTTAGATTGTTTGGATTCTTTTTTAATTTCCACAGCTTCCTGAATCCTTCTTCGCATGTAATAGTCTTCTTTAGCAATAACTTTAACTTCGTCCATGAAAATACGATGACCTGTGTTATGCGAGTGTTTGACTCGGGCAGATTTTTGGAAATGATTGTCTGAGAGGTCGGCACAATGTTCTTTTAATCTAACTTGAATAGAATGCCCTGATTCACCAATATAAACCTTTCCACACCTACATGGGATAGAATAAATCCCTTTGTGACAAATAGGATTAGTTTGATCTTTTGCCTTGTCAAGCATGATCCTGATTGTAATGAGAGGGGAGAATGACACCTTGATGCTTTTTCTCTTGAGTATCTTAGCCAATGCATCAGTCGTTCCTTTGATGCAAGGAAGAGTAACCTTGCCTATACTCTTATCTCCCTGTCTCATGCGAGGTCCTCTTCGGGATTTATGGATCACATTACTGACTTGACCCATTATAACCATTCTTTATAAAAACCATATATAGATGCTCTAATTCATGATCAAGATGATTAGAGTCCGAGATTCTCATAGCACGTGTCACCAAGGTGTAGATAATGCCAAGCTTTTGGGCTGGATGGTGATGAGAATCAGCATGTAAGTATTTATTTGTATGAGTTTTCTTTCTATATACCCCGTGGGCTAAAGAACCATCATTATTCTTTATGAACCATCATTATTCTTTATGACGAGGACGTCTAAGAATGGTATTTGGTTGTTTTCTTCGACTTCCATGGCGATTTTGATGTGGTCTGATCTGCTATTTAGCAACTCAAGAAAACTCTCCAAGCTATTTCTGCCATGCAGCCAATTTGCGTTAGTATCATCAATGAACTACTTCCACCATTTAGAATTTAAAGGAGTGGAATTGAGAGCTAATTTTTCAAAATATTCCATGTATACATTTGCCACAATTGGTGAGAGCGGGGACCCCATTGCAACACCTTCGATTTGCTCATATATGATACCTCTAAAGCTGAAATAGGTTGATTTCAAGCAAATTTTAACCAAGTTAGCCGTCTCTTAACCTGCAATGTTTTTTATGATTTCTATGGCATCATTCATAGGAATTTTGGTGAAAAGTGAAACCACATCAAAGCTCACAACTATATCCTATTTATCAACTTTGAGATTCCTCAATTTGTTAACCCGGTGGGTAGAGTCTTTGATAAAAGAGTTTGTGCCACCAATAAGAATTTTTAGTTTTTCTGAAAGGAAATAGTGAGATTGTAAGAGGGTGAACCTATAGTGTTGACGATGGGTCACATGGGAGTCCCTTATGGATGCGAGGAACTAGGCAGTTTTTAGGAATCAGTGTTTTTTGAATAATATCATTTAGCGAGGAGCTCTTAATAGTGCGTTCCACCTCCTTCATAACGTTATTGCTTGGGTCTTTTTCCAGACTCCTATAGCTACTAGATGTCGTTAAATGATCCAACATTTTTCTTTCATAGTCAAATGTGTCCTGACAATGGGACTAGCATAGGCGTGAAACGTCGAGGTTCTTTAAACTCTAACGTAATTTTCCGCCACCTTTCAATTATTTTCCTGTGTATAAACAAAATTTATTATCGAAGAGACTCTTATCCCACGAGGTAATATTGACTCTACTGCCCTAGATGGGAATAAATATTCAAATACTTTACTGTGTTAATTACTAATTTAATAATTATGAATATGTATTTAACATGGTAATTAGGGAATCATATTTAACATAAGTATATACTATTTAACATATTATTTAATATGTTAACGAATAAAATGTTAAATACTATGTTAAATCTTTTCGCAAATGTTAATTATTTTATTATGTTAAATACTTAAAATAAAATATTAAAGATTTTTTTTTTAGGAAATTGTATACTATGTGGTTAATGACATTGTCACTAATTTCTTATCTATTAGGTTAGAAATTCTATATTTTTTATTTTTTATATATTTTTTGTACAACTGAACCCAAGCCGTACCCAAGGCAAATTTTTTTGTTGTATTGGTGAACCTGGTGCTTCGAACCTGAACCCAAAACGAACCAGTAACTCAGGAGATTACCATTAGGCTTGGAAAAGCTACCCACCTGCTGTAGCCTTGTTTGACAACATACGGAGCATGGTAAATGTGCATTCAACCTGAGTCATTGTCATGGGCCATGGCAATTGCTCCACCTTGCTGCTAGACCTTCGCCTGTTGGACCTGCACTTGCTTTTTTTTCCCTTGGTAAATCTTGGGTGAGGTCATGGGTCTCCTATAATGCAGTGTTGGGTAAGTTTGGACCATATTCATAAGATTTGGAAACTTGGGTTTTGCTCGAATGAACTCCATAATCATTTCATGACAACCTCACCACATGCTGTTAGGGTTATGGGCTGCCTTATTGTGGTGAGGGGGATTTGAAATTGGGTTACACTCTTACAATTATCCACCATTTCCACTACATACAACCTTTTGGATACCTGGGCATGCTAGTAAGTAGATTGTTTCTAAACACATTTGCTTGATATTGCAGGAGTTAGCTTTTGTTGTTTCTGTATATTGCACTTTTTGTTTTCGGAATAGCCTATCTGGTAGAGATGTCTCATTGAATTTATATTTTAGTTTTCTGTGGGGCTGTTCTATATTGTTTTTAATTTTTCTTGTCCTGAAAATTCTGTCACAACTCCCACCAAAAACTAGACATTTTGAACTATTTGCAAATAGTCAGATTATCTTTTTCAGGGAAACAGCCTTACTGCTAAGTTGGCAACTGGATATATAAGCAAATAATGTATTACTTGTATTGGCTGCTTGGAAATGCTTTGGATGCTAAAATGACTAGTTGACAGCAACATTGTTGGCACAATTGGATGGAAAAAGATTGCAATAACTAAAGGCCATCTTTTGCCAAAGCTTCAATTGTAGCAAAAGACTTGAAATCCCATGGTGAAAATGAACCCCCAATATATGCAAGCACTTTTGTACCAATCCTTTGTCCTAGCACATGTGTGAGCTGTTGTAGACAATAATGGAAAGAGGCTAGCGAGTAAGAAGCCAATTACATTCACTGTTTCTTCCCCTACTAACAAATGCTTAAAGGTGCTTGTGTGCTAAGTAGGTCCCCTTGCATCATAATTTTACCAAAAATACATGAGGAACAATGCCATTTGGGTAATGATTACCGATGGAGGTCATCTTGAGGGGACTTAAACACACACAAGTAAAATCCCACAAAAATCAATAATTTAATTAGATTTCCCATGGAAGCCTTCAATTACTTAGCACAAATACATGATTGGTTTGTAATTGGGTTGATCCCACATTGGTAATAATTGTAAGACAAGGGCGACTTACATGGCATTACATGCTCGAAAAACTTTGCTCAAGGGGAAAGAGGCTAGAGGGTTAGAAGCCCAAAGTTGTGGATTACATTCACCGCTTCTCCCCCTACTAACAAATGCTTAAAGGTGCTTGTGTGCTAAGTGGTTCCCCTCACATCATGATTATTACAATAAATACACGAGGAAAATTGTCATTAGGGTAATGACTATTCGTGGGGTTTAGCTTAAGATGATTTAATCACACGTGTAAAATCCCACAAAAATTAATAATCTAATTTAATAGCCTGTGCAATCCTTCAATTACATAAGAACAGTGGAGATATTGTGGCATATCTAGCATGAAGGATGGATGTAAACATATATCGAGAGGTGATTACTGTGGCTTTAAAGGTTAACAAGTGTGAATTTCGGGGATGAAGCATGTAAATAGGGTGTTGATTGTAACTTATGCATGACTTTTTCCATAATTAGATCAAAACTTTCAAAATACTGGAATAGTTGTTCCTTTGACTTTCTTGCTTGCATTGTATATCTTACAAGATGAAGATGGTTTTGTATTATGTGAAATATTTATTAAATGGTTAATCTGTCAGTCAGGAATATGTGAATGGGGTGAGGGCTCTGCATTTGGTTTTTAGAATGGTTTTGGATCAGAACTGTATTAGCCAGGAGCACCGTTATGGAGAGCTATAAATCTATGTCTATATTTTTTAGATATTGTCTTTAATCCTTGTATCTTTTCTGCATGTTTTCCATTTGCTTTCTTCAATTTACATTAGCTGTTAAAGATGGTTTGTTGTTCTAGAAAATTAACATACACACTGAGAAAACCAGTGGATATGAGGGCACATTTGTAACAAAATAAGCATGCTTATGTCAATTCAATGGCAAAATCACCAACATGGAAACAAAGAATGCAGAGTTGGTTATGTTCACTAAAGTTGCTATATTAATGCACACATTGAAGTACCACAAGTCTATGTTGCTGCGTGCCTTATGATGACCAGAAAAGGAATAGAGACAAATAAATCCACCAAAACAAACAACTTTTGGCTTCCAGGCCTCCCTAACCGTTACATGTCAAGAACTGGACATTACTTCTAGTTATTCCTCTCCAGCCACGATTATAAACATGGTGGAAAGCTTTGTGAATCAAATTTAATAGTGGGCAGTGGGCATTTTGAATGGTTTACTTTATCTAAACTAGAGTAAGTGATCTATTGTATGCAGGGATTATGAAGCAGCTGCATCATCCCTATTAGTATGAAGTGGGAAACAGGGAAGTTATTATTCTGAAACCTTGTCTAGAATTTCTTTTCTTAATCTGTCCTTTCCATTCTTAGGGAAGCAACTTGCTTTGTGAAACTCATACCGAAAAAATATTATCAGTAAGAAATAAAGAAACCTTAAGACTCCTTACATTAGCTAGAAACCTAAGAGGGCACTGTTTGTGTATTGGGTCTTGACCTCTTCCCAGGTGTGTGGTCTCTAACCATAGAAGGAGCTCTGCGATCTGGTGCAAGACTTAGCTTGTTGGATGCTTGACACGTGATGTCAACGAGGGATTTATGATACTCAACTTCAACGAGTAATCGTGATGTGGCAGTTGCAGGTTTTCTTGGTCGGTAACTTAAAATATTGTGAAATCTGCATCCAAAGGGCTATACTTTCCATGTACATAAGAGTTTTTTGCACCCCATTTCCTGCATGTACTTTGAGGAGGATTGCATTGCCGGAAGCTTTCATATAGTGAGGTAAAGTGAAAATAAAATGTAGTTTCTGTATGTTAGCTGTGCAAATACAGTCATATAAATGTTTTTCCACCATCTTACAATGTAGTGAAGAATACCAGCCCTGGGCGTACTGAGTTGGAATAATTGGCAGTACAGGTTACATGAACTACGTGCTTTATGGGAGGACCCCTATCAGTATGTTTAGCCATGGATTCAAGACAACACGGGGCCAAATTGTAAATTAATACCACATTTGGAAACTGTGTAGAGAGCGGGACAAAATACAATGTTTGAAAAACAGGTTTCAGGAAATCACCTTCCAACATATTCCAAGAGAGCTCAACAGAGTGGCAAATGCTTTAGCAAATTGGGCTCTTGACAATAGAAATATATCTTGCTTTGGTTCCCCACTGCTATGGTGGTTCGGCAAGCTTCAACAAGACCTTCGACAGATTATAGAGTTAGATTTGTATCGATGATTGTGATGACTATGTTTGCTTCTGTGTCTAATGCCCAGGCCTGGACCAATAGCTTCTTGGCCTGGCACAGTAGAATATGTATCTTTTGATCTTTCTATAATATAAATCCTTTTCTTTAAAAAAAAAAAAAAGAAAAGAAAAATGTGATATCCATGTGACTCAGGTCAAATGAGTGACAGGCATTTTATGAAACACATACATCATAAGGGCGTTAAATAAAAGATATCATAAACACCATTTATTAATTAAATAATGGCCATTGATACCCATTTTGGGTTTATTTTTATTTTGGTTTAAGTGTCATTTTAAGCACTGAGAAAGCTATATCTATGAAAATATTTAGTCCACAAATCCCATCGAGGCAACATGAAAACAAATACAAAAGAACATGGGTGAAGAAGTGCAGAAAGAGCAGCAGAGTTTAAATAGCAAATCTTGTTTTCACATTCTCCATGGCAGATGTTTGCATACTCTGGGAATGCAGAGGGAAGATCTGGAGTTTTCATAATGTTTCATAGCAGATATTGTCTTCAATCCATCTAGCTAATGATAATTCATGTAACTTCATATTCAACAATGTGGGACTGGGAAGGTATCACTTTGGATTTTTCTTCTCCATTTGAGAATTCTAAGATTTGGAACATTCTTCAATCGTCGTCCTCACAAGTTTAATGTAAATTATATCATTTAGAAATGGGTTGGCCTACATATCAAACAAACATCTATGCTAATTATGATACTTCTTGTTTTCTAGAACTTTATATCCTTTTGATATTGAGTCGTATCCAACAAAGATAGATTTCTTGTACTTGTCTTCAAATTCATATAGCTTTTCATGATGAATGAGTGCACATACAAGACAGCCAAACACCTTGAGATTGCTTTATTAACTGGCTTTCTCTAGAAACTATTAACGAGGACCTTCCCCTTCGGGTACTTTGTGTTGTTTCCATTATTGACCATTCTTTCTTTCTGCCACTCCATTCTGTTAGTGGAGAATACACAACTGGAAGTTGTCTGAAGATACTTTATGCTGTGCAAAAATTGTGGAAGCTATCAAAGACATTCTCTTCCATTATTTGTTCTAAAGACCTATGGCTTGCCACGCCATTCTGTTGTGGAATACACAGAACTGGGAATTGTCTGTATATTCTTTATACTGCACAAACATTGTGGAAGCTATCAAGGACATTCTCTTCCAGTATTTACTCTAAAGATCTTTATCGTTTGACAACTAGATCTTTTTAATATTGCTTTTAAAGCATTAAATGCTTTCAATTTTTGCTTCAGAAAACAAACCGATACCTTCCAAGAAAATTCATCAATGAAGGTTATGAATGAACTCCTCCAATTGATCTTGTCTACACCGGTTAACATATGTCACTTGGACAAGATCCAATACATTTTGTTGTCACTCTTTGTTCTTCTCACATGTTTCACTATGTTGCTTCCATTTGAGGAAAAAATAACATTTTTTTTGCGGTCTCTAGTCTTTGGCACTTGCTTAACCATGCCTCTTTTGCTTAGAAAGAAAGAAAGAAATTATATTAATGTCCATGGATGACCAAAACTAGGTCAATGGGACTTGAGGATACAACTGTTAACAATAGAAAGTTCAAGGAAAGAGAATTCAAGAAACTAAAGTACATAAGACGAAGTAAAGCATTGTGCCACTATCAAAGGTGTTAATGGAACCAATACAAATACCAATGAGGGGCGAACAAGAGCCTCCAAAAGCATGTGTCGATGAAGACTGGAAGACCTCATCGGAAATCTCTGTTTGGGCTTGTAGTGGAAGTGTTGTCTGACCCATCATCAATCATTGTTAGAAGATCTGATAGTGTTCGTCGGGGAGTACCCAATGTCGGAGGGACCTGGTGGGGAGCTCCTAGGGGGAAGCAAAGCACTTCCTCTATAGTATCCCCTAGTATCCAAGGCCAAGGTACTTCCCATGGTACAAAAGAAATTGGTAATGTGGGTCTATCCTTTTGGTTCGGAGGGCGGCAAGTAAGTAGTAGGTCCATGTCATCGGGAAGCGATAAAGCCATGCCGACGGGAAGAAGCGGATCCACAATGCTGAGGGAGAACATGATGGGGGATTTGAATATTTTGAGTAGTAATGATATGTTGAGAGAAGCATTACTAGATTGATCTATCGACTCTGATGTGTGATGTGTCGGTGTCCAAGGGTGCTTAGTACTGCCTATCGTTTGGATGTGTTGGAAGAAAGAGGTGATCAACACAGGGGCTCTAGAGCCTTTGGGCTCCTCCTATTGATCTTGTCTACACCGGTTGACATATGTCACTTGGACAAGATCCAATACATTTTGTGGTCACTCTTTGTTCTTCTCACATGTTTCACTATGTTGCTTCCTTTTGATTAAAAAATGACATTTTTTTTGCAGTCTCTAGTCTTTGGCACTTGTTTAACCATGCCTCTTTTGCTTAGAAAGAAAGAAAGAAATTATATTAATGTCCATGGATGACCAAAACCAGGTTAATGGAATTCGAGGATACAACTGTTAACAATAGAAAGTTCAAGGAAAGAGAATCCAAGAAACTAAAGTACATAAGACGAAGTAAAGCATTGTGCCACTATCAAAGGTGGTAATGGAACCAATACAAATAGCAATGAGGGGCGAACAAGAGCCTCCAAAATCATGTGTTGATGAAGACTAAAAGACCTCATCGGAAATCTTTATTTGGGCTTGAAGTGGAAGTGTTGTCTGACCCATCATCAATCATTGTTAGAAGATTTGATAGTGTTCGTCGGGGAGTACCCAATGTCAAAGGGGCCTGGTGGGGAGCTCCTAGGGGGAAGCAAAGCACTTCCCCTATAGTCTCCCCTAGTATCCAAGGCCAAGGTACTTCCCATGGTACAAAATAAATTGGTAGTGTGGGTTTGTCCTTCTGGTCTGGAGGGCGGCAGGTAAGTAGTAGGTCCATGTCATCAGGAAGCGACAGAACCATGCTGACAGGAAGAAGCGGATCCACAGTGCTGAGAGGGATTTGAGTATTATGAGTAGTAATGGTATGTTGAGAGAAGCGCTACTAGATTGATCTATTGGCTTTGATGTGTGATGTGTTGGTGTCCAAGGGTGCTTAGTACTGCCTATTGTCTAGATGTGTTGGAAGAAAGAGGTGATCAACATGGGGGCTATAGAGCCTCCGGGCTCCACCTGTAGGGATCTACATCAGAGGGTGACAACCTCATGAAGATAAAGAGCCAAGCACTACCGGTTTGGATATCTAAAGAAAGTAGATAGAGAGTTGGTTGATTCCCTGTGGAGGCAGTGATATTGTCCCCATATCTCATAGTAAATGGGGCATCTAAAAATGAAATGATCCTTGGTCTCTACCTCCTAGAGGTAGCAAGGATGACTAATCTGATCTGGATGGAGAATGTGGTGATCTGTTTCAACCCGTAGCTAGTGAGAGCATGCTCTCATCTAGCCAAGGGGAAGCCTCAAGTTGTGGGACCAATGTTGCTGGAGATAGTGAGGGAGACAAATATTACCATCCACTACTTGTAAGAAATGCTCAGCGCTGAACAACTCAAGGGGGGAGATCCAGGTGGTCTGGGTATACTATCTGTAGATGTCCTCTCTGGCAGCTCCAATGATGACATCCTTTGTGGGAAGGAGCCTGGGGGGCGTCTAGGGAATACATGAGAGGGGGTAGCCGATCCATAGAGAGATGCCATTAGAAAGAAGGAACAACCTAGTCCCAAAGTACCAACAGTGTCAGTGTTTGGTGGGGACCCGTGAAGTAATCCTCTTTGAGGAGCAAAGTGCTAAGTATGGGTATCTCTCATGGCTAGAAGCCGAGTCCCCTAGGGACCTGAGTCTGTGGATGTAGAAAATAAGCTTGAAGATAGTCTCAAGGTGTAGCTATTGGACGACAAATTCAGCTTGGATGATCTGCTGAGGAATTGTTCGCTTGCAATGGATCATGTGCTGTAACATGAGAGTCTAGACCCTCTCAATACGAGTCTAGTCAATGGCATCCAAATTAGGTCCTCACACCTCTAAACCATGTAAAACTGTAGGTTTGATGATTGCATAAAAAAGGCATAACTTGGAAGGAATGTCTTGGAAGTGGATCTACAAACATTGACATTCTAAAATAGAAAGAGAGGCATACCCCTTGCAAAGGCACAAATGAGAACCATACTTCATGCTGAAGCATGGACCAAAGAATTGGACCCCCAAATAAGTGTAGGTCGATGTGATCTCTAGAAGTTTCCCTTTGTATAAAAATTGGAATATTGGGAGAGAGCGCTTAGAGATATTGAAGATCATAACCTTAGTTTTATTAAGGTTGACTACAGGCTGTCAGAGTTTGCAAAAATGAGCAAGGGCATCAAGTTGTTGTTGTAAGCCCTCAACAGAGTGTGAGAGGAGGACATCGTTGGCAAAAAGAAGGATAGTTGTAAGCACCTCATGCAAAAAAAGCCCATCTAACTCATCTAAATATGCTGCCGAAGGAACTCCTCTAACTCATCTATGTAGATGCTGAAAAGTGTCGGTGAAAGAGGGTATCCTTGCTTGACCCTAATGGTACTCTTCACAATGTTAGAAAAACCCTGTTAAGTACGAAATTGTGCAAGAATTATCTCATAAATCCCCCAAGCAACGATAATTAGAGAATCTAGAATACCGATTACTCTCAACTTCTTGAAAAGCAAGTGTCTCAGAACCGAGTCAAAGGCTTTATTGAAGTCAACAAAACAACAAAAGGCTTTGGAAGACTTGTGACAAGCTTCTTCAATTATAGCCCGAAGTGTGAAAATGTGGTTGACAGTCCTTTCTGAAGCTAGCTTGTCCTCTAGCTCTGATATTATTCCTCTCTAGGTACTCTGACAACTGCATGTCTAACACTATGGCATAAAGTTTGGTAAATGTATGCCTTATCATAATGCTCTTGTAAGTTGCCAGGGATAGAGAGATCTCCAAACTTATGAATAGGGTGAATAATGTGATCAGACCATGACTGAGGGAACCTTGAATACACCACTTTATTAAAGAGCATGGCAAGGGGGAAGGCAAGAGAATCCACACCATATTTGATGAACTCAACGTTGAGAACTTCACAATTAGCGGCTTTGCTGGTGCACAATTTCAAAATAGCTCTCTTAACAGAAGAAGTGGAGAAAACAGAGGAGGATGGTGATGGGGTGGGGGCAATGGTAGCAGGATGGACAAAAACATTGTAGAGGGAACTAGCATAGGAGACCCATGTTTTAGGGGTGATTTTAGAATCTGTTGTTTTTCTTGGGAGTAGAGTACACCAATTTTTTTAGGTGAGTGGTGGAGATCATCAAGGAGTGTAAGCCATCTAGATGCGAGAAACTCCTATTTATTATGTCGGAGAAGACAACGATACTCCCTACGGAGGGTGGGTCATGTGTGAGAAAAAATGGAAGTCTTTGATGAAAGAATTTACACACATCATTATGCCACTAGCGAGTTCATGGGGCAAGTTCCATGGTGGGTAGGGGATCTGGAGCAATGAATAGTGTGGGGACAAGAGTCAAGGGCAACGTCCTAGAGGGCTTGACGTAAGAACTTATACATAGAGTCAGTGGTGGGAAGATGATGCAGGGGCATCCCAGGGTTTGTGCAATCTTGCATCAACCAAAAATAGAGTGCAGTGTGTTTTCTTTGATTTTTGGGTTGTGGTCTTGTTTATGTGAGCTTGTTTACCTCTTGGAATGATGTTGCAAAAGTATTCCCTTGCTGCTTTCTCCTTTTTGACTGTTTTTGTTAGTCTGCGGAGATTGTTAAGTCATATAAACTTGTTGGAAATGGTTCTTCAACTTTGGTATGAATTAGTTGATGAAATTTTTGTGAGGTCATAGCATATGACACAACATCTATACCAATTTTTAGACCATTTGGAGCTACTGCGAAAATGTACCAATTGTTATACTAGTAGGAGGTTTTCTTACGGTAATGATGTTGAAGGAATTGGATGTTGAAACTTGGTGGGATTATAGACTCTGACACTTACAATCTTTGTACAAAATTTCAGATCATTTGGAGTCCTTGTGGTGATGTTGCAGAAGGATTTAGATGATGAAATTGTGGGTTCATAGCATATGACACCTATAATATATGTACCAAATTTCAGATCATTTGGAGTTACCACATAAAAGTTGCCATTGTTTCTTTTAGGCTATGCCTACACCCCTAGGCAGAAGGTTCATGACCTTGTGGTGTAGCTTTGGTAAGAATTGGCTTACCACATTTGGAGCGGTGTCATAAAATGTAGTCTAAAAGCAGTGTTTCAAATTTCAGATCAATTGGATAAGTGAGGCAAAAGTTATGATAATTCTTGTAAACTGTCATTCTGTCATATAATGCATTTGTCTAGTCAATAGAAGTTTAATGACCTTGCGGTAGAGCTGCATTAAGAATTGAATGCCAAATTTGGATCAGTGATATAAAATGTAGCCTAGGTCTGTTCCAAATTTCAGTTCAATTGGATAAGTGGCTGCAAAGTTATGATAGTTTTTGTGAGTGTCATTCAGCCAAAAAATACATTTGTGTAGCTTGACGGTTCATTACCTTGTAGTAGAGCTACATTAAGAATTTGGCTACCAAATTTAGTGGGTTGTAGAAAATGTAGTCATCTTGCTATGTTTAAAATTTCAGATCATCTGGATGCACAAAGTTAAAGTTGTGGAAGTTTTAGTAACTGTCACTCTACTTGGAATTGCCATCTGTGTAGTCTGCATCAATTGACAAGGTTGTTTTTTACCTGCGGTAACATGTGCTAAGAGTTAGATGATGAAATTTGGAGGGGTTATGGAAAATGTAGTCTATGAGTTGTGATTCAAATTTCATGTCAATTGGATTAATGACGTTGAAGTTATGGCGGTTTTTCTAACTGTCGTTCAGCGTAAAACTTCACATGACAATTTCTGAAGTTCAGAACCTAGAGTCTCAATTCCACATATTGAAAATTCAGATGCCCAAATCTACAATGCCTCAAAATGTGAGGAAAACTACAACCCATTATCATGGTGTTTCAACTCTTGATGGTAGCATCAAACTTGTACAAGTTTTCTTGTGTTCTAGTTACAATCAAGATCACTATTCGTATCCTTGATAAAGAACTTCATAAGACTTAGCCTTAAAATCTTTCTTTGCCATGTCATAGATCGACAGGAGATCATGGTTCATCTTAGGAACATAAATGACATTCCTTATGATGCACGCGTTTCCATCCTGAAATTAGATTGGTACATAAGCAAGTCCTTTTACTTGATTCGACATTCCATCTCCTAGAGTGATTTGAATAGTTGTTTGATGAGACATCTCATCTCCTAGAGTGATTTGAACAGATTTTTGTTTTTATTCATCAAGATCTTTGATCCACTCTTTTCTATAGGTCATATGCTTTGAGGCTTCTCAATCAGGTTACTAGACACTTGCAGACGTATCTTTTCTTTTTCAGTTATCACTTTCCTACAGTGTGGACAAATTTATTTAGCTTAAATGGCACAACCGAGGGGTTCTATTTTGGTAAAATCTATGTAGGAGTTGCACTTGGCCTCATTCTATTGTCAACATCCTTAGATTGTACAAATATCTAGGCCTTTCTGCTGACAAGTTTTTGAACCTAGGTCTCTTGCGATGCCTCGTTTCAAACATTGAGCAAATATAAATATGCATGTAGGCCGAATGCAAATACCAAATCTTTGTCATCGCCTTTGTCTTCGGCAATATGTGAACCTTATGAGTTCTATTTTGAGCCATTTTATACTTTATTCTAAATTTTTTCTTGAAGTGACTTGTTTTGACACAATGTAAGCAAACCATCTTCTTTTGTTAGTTTTCACCCTGCTTGTTTTGAGTATTATTTTGTTGCCTTGACCGCTTGTATGCCTTGTGGTCATTTTTTGGTAACGAATGCCTTGCCCGATGTTTCTCTAGGGAATTGCTTTCATTCTCTTCCTTTGAAAGGATGGTTTGTAGCTGCTGGTCAGGGTTTGGTTGGTAGTTTTAGGTCTTGCCTCAACTTATAGAGCTAGTTATGCATTATTGATGTTGTTTCTATAATGTCTATTCCACGAGGCCATGAAAATTGTTGTACTGGTCTATTTTGGCATTGGGCATCTTTGAATCTTAGCGTTGATTTTTTATTTGTAGCTATGCTTTTGCTTTTGCATTTTGTGGTGTCTAACAATGGATTTGCTGGTTAAACTTTTTGTTTTTGGTACTTGGACCAAGTCTAGACATATATGTTTGAGTGTTGTCTTTTTTTGAAGAAATTCATCTTGTATTACATAAATGAATACAAGCATTTCATCAGCTGAACAATAGGATTATGGAAAAAAAATTTCACCATAAAAGTAAGGAAGGATATTACCCGAGTTTGAGCTGCAATGGGCAAAGAGTTGATGTCTTTGTGGAATAACTCAAAATTAGCTTAAGAAGGAAAGCCAAATCCTACTTAAAAGAGTCTCAATTTGTCTTAAGGTAACCAGGGAATTATCATTCTGAAATACTACTTTACCCCTTGTCTTCCACAAAAAACTAATGGTGAAAAATTGAATTGTGTGCCATAAATTTTTGTAGCTATCTCAGATCATCTAAGAGTTCACTAGAAGAGGTCTCATCCAAGAGAGACGGACAACAAAGAGGAGATTGTGTTTAACCCACAACCAATTCCAAATAGCCCCAGCTACAGGGCACCTCCACAAAACACGTCCAATTGTATTCTTGCTACCTCAAAGAATGCAAGAAGATTCTGAAATGTCAACTTTGCACAACCTTGATTTGACTTCCAAACCTTGTTGAATAACTACCAAACCCAAAACATTCTGTCTAAAGGAGGCTGTTGCTTCCCAAATAGTGTGGCAGTGCCTTGCCATCTCACTTCCGGATCATTGGCCATCTTTGCTTGTTCAAGCATGGCACAATGGCCAAAGTTTGCCTTACTTGGTCATATAAATCGTTTGTCACATTTTGTAGAAAGACTTCCCATTGCCCTTCTTCTAGTCCCTCCAATAAGGTCTTGAACCATATATTTTGCAGAACTCTTGAAAGGCTAGCTTGTCCATCGTACTCTGCACTTGAGCTCTGTTTAAGGTGCACGGTGTTGTAATTTATGGTTCCAACAGTCTCCTAAAAACAATGCCCTTTCTTTGCTAATCTTTTACCCACTAAATAGGGCAAAAGGTCAATCTGTTTGTGCATAGAATGGAATGTCCAAATAGGTTTCATGGTTAGATCCCATGGATCTCACAGGACTTTAAACTTTCAATGTAGAGAATTATAGAGTAGTTTCCATGCAGATTCTCTGAAGTGGTACTGATCCAAAGATTTAAAATGCTTTGGCATTACTTGTTATGTCACATATATACAAGGGCCCACTAATTTTTTGTGGATGATGAGCAGTAACAATAAGGAGTTAAGGCTGAACGATCAACATAGTGCACAATAAGGAGTTGATTACCATTTCTCTAATTTCCCGTAGATAGGTGAGAGCATATGCAGCGATTGCATAAAGTTAAGGAACTAGAGGACAGCCTTGTTGGATAGACATATGCAGACATGGATTCCATTCATATTGACCTTGAGAGAGGCTTGTGAAGAAAAAAGTTTCAATGACTTTGTGAAAAAAGGTCCCAAAACTAACCAATCCAACATGTTCATGAAGAAGTCCCATTATATCCTATCGTAGGCTTTATGAAAGTCCATCTTTAGATAGAGTTGCCTTGATGGAAATTAAATGTAGATTTATTTTTACCCATGCTGCAAGAAAATATCTCAAATGGCAGTAGTTTTAGAGTGTGTTAAGAGTGGGAGAATGTGCATTAGAAAAAGTACAATACTTGCAAACCATAAACAACTAGAAAGGAATGGAAGCAAACACACGATACGAAGGATTTTAACTTGGAATCCCCAATGTGGGGAAGACCAGCTGGAAGTGTCAACTGGACATCTTCCTGTTCATTCATTCAATGAAATGGGCCAATACAAAGAGCTCATATAGCATACAACTCACATTCTCTGTTCTCTCCTATCCTCCTAATATCATGTTGGAAGAATTACAAGTAACAAAGAATAATTACAACCATTATTAACTTGCTACTCTCTCATTCATTCACCAATTCACTCCTACACTCTCGTAGACCATTGATCCATGATTATCAGTGCAATTCCTTCTTTTGCAACACTTCTTATGCATTTCTGGAGATGTCCCTTTAAAGAACCAAGCTTCTAAAATGTCTAGAATGAGAAGACCAATGCGATTACTTTGACTGTTGAGCTGATGTGGCCAAAATTTCTACTTAATGCAGCCCAGTAGTCGCGAAATCATCACACAATATTGCAAAATCACCCTAGGGATTATGAAACCCCTTTGGCGGTTATGAAACCTCCACATAAGTTTGTGAAGCCACCGCTTAATGCATACCACTAGTTTTGTGACTTTAAAAAGTCCAACTTGCAAATGCCATAATTTTTGCATATGAACTTGAAATCAGCTGCCCTTTTTTTTATAAAGTGTATAATGTTTCGAGAGCAATCCATACTGTCTGTTCCAACTTGATGAAATAGACAATGTTTTTGTCAGGGGAAACAGTGCACAACGTTGCTACTCATTAACTTTCCTTTGTTTTCGTTGACCCTGACATGTCCTTGGATTCTAATGGATTTTTTTGATGAATTTCATGGATCCTTATGGATCACTTATTCAATGCCTTCCCAAGATGTGATAAGATTATCGCGAAGAAATAAATTTGCCTATTATAAACCAAGTTTGTTCTCTCTGAATTACCTATGCCACAAGCAACATGATCCTCTTGGGAAGGGTTTTGGATAGAATTTCATATGAAGCTTTTTAAGAGCATGGTAGGCTGCTAACCTCCTATTTTTCATTTACATCATGTGAACGAGTTTGATGAGGTTTGCAATGAATAATTTTCTTGTGTTATCTCTTTTTTAGGGCTAACTACATTGGACCAACTATGTGCCAAACCCTATAAAACTCACATGAATCTTCATTTATTTTCTACCAGCATTCAACTCCTCCAAGTCTAGTGTAATATCCCCAAATACAAAGGAGACTATAAACATGAACTGCATTAATGTACATAAATCACCAATGGAATCACCTAAACCAGCAACAATTAAATTAACAACTAAATTAAATAAATTGTCCATATGGGAAGGAGCGCCACATTTAATGCAAGGAATATAAGTTATATTAATGCAAGTCATCCCATTTGATGAAAATACACATCACTTTGGAAAGGAGACACATCATTTGATGCAAAGCTATGAAGGGTATTTATAAGAAGAACTTGGTGAAGGAAAATGATATATATTCAGATTTGATATTCATTCCCTTATCTGAAGTTTAGACAACAACCTCTACTTTTATAATTGAGGACGAAACCCCTCATTTATTAGATACAAGGACGAAACCCCTTGATATCAACCTCTCAAGGACGAAACCCTTTGAGAGTTCTCTATTAGAATATTTTTAACCATAATTCCGCATTGCACATTTGATCATTATACAACATTATTTGTTATATAAATTTATTATCTTGTTAATAAGAACATAACTCTATATTCATTGAATATTATTATTTCGAACTTAAAAAAGGAATTTTGAGAAATCCAAATTACCGTATAATATTCTGATTTGGAATATTACAATGGTATTAGAGATTTTCATCCTGCCAGCCTGAGGGTTTCGATAAGCGTTATGCATTCAAATTATAAGGTCAACATAAACAACATAAATGATGCACAGTTTGACCAGTGGGCCCAAGGGCAAATTCAAGAAGTCACAATTAGTTCAACAAATGCAGCAGTTGAATAACTTGCTAACTCAGAATTCTAATGGTGAGGGAAGATCATCACAAGCACAATAGGGTTATACATTTAATAACAGTCGTGAAGGACTCCCATGAAGGACTTATGCACGCCCAACCATGCCTACATTCCTTCAACGAGAGGAACCAATATAGGTAGAAGATGAGTCCGAGTTGATTTTCAACGATATTAATGCATGTCACAATAAATATTTGAATCTTGATCCTATGATAAGGGATGAATTGACATTCATAGATTTTTGTTGTTTTTATGGGAAATATGTACCAGAGGAAGATGAATGGTAGCCAAATTCGGTCAAACAAGTCATCATGGAGCAATTACCAAAGGAGCATAAAATTTGGATGGTTGACAATGATTTAGGCAACAACCTTGAGTTGCAGGAGCAGCCGGTGGAAATAAACTATCCAGTGTTGAAAAACATCCCAACAGCATCACTTGAATTCTCTGAGCCCGAGTTGGAGCCGATGGTTCTTGAACCTGAACAACCAAACAAATGTTGGAATCATCTTATGACAACCATAAATTCGTCCTATTATGACAATAAAAACATGTATGAATCTTCTATCAAAGATGAACCATTGCTTGGTCTACATAATAGCACAAATAAAAGATTTGTCTTCATGGATAGTGGAGGTGGCTCATTAATGGAGATTGTAAGGGCAGATCTGGTGACAAATAAGCTTGAACAGGGCATTCGTAGCCCAAGAAATGATCAATTTGGAGTACGTAAAGGTCCCAAGAGCCTTATGCTTCGCAATGAGCTCATTAATAATTACAATGGTTATAATGGCAGAAGGCTGTGGGATCCAGGAAAGAACAATTGTAATAATCCCTTGCAAGATAGAACTAATAATAATGCAATCAATTCTACAAGGATGGGGAAAGAAACATCCAAGCTTGGAGCAGATTAAAGTTTGTTGGGGAGTGTACTATTGGGTTTAAAATTGCTTGAGGACAAGCAATCTGAAGAAAGGATGTCTGTAATATCCCCAAATCCAAAGGAGACCATAAACATGAATTGTATTAATGTAAATAAATCACCATTGGAATCGCCTAAACCAACAACAATTAAATTAACTACAGCAACAACTAAATTAAATAAATTGTCCATATGGGAAGGAGCGTCACATTTAATGCAAGGAATAGAAGGTATATTAATGCAAGTCCCATTTGATTAAAAGACACATCACTTTGAAAAGGAGACACATCATTTGATGCAAAGCTATGAAGGGTATTTATAAGAACTTGGTGAAGGAAAATGATATATATTAAGATTTGACATTTATTCCCTTATCTGAAGTTTAGACAACAACCTCTTTTTTTATAATTGAGGATGAAACCCCTCATTTATTAGATACAAGGACAAAACCCCTTGATATCAACCCCTCAAGGACGAAACCCTTTGAGAGTTATCTATTAGAATATTTATAACCAGAATTCTGCATTGCACATTTGATCATTATGCAACATTATTTGTTATATATAAATTTAATATCTTGTTAATAAGAACATAATTCTATATTCATTAAATATTATTATTTTGAACTTTAAAAAGGAATTCCAAGAAATCCAAAGTACCATATAATATTCTGATTTGGAATATTACATCTAGCTCTCTAGACAAATATACCCTCTCACAAATTTCTGGTTTTTGAGGCACCATTTGTTTGACAATGTCCATTTATGCATTTTGCAGGGGGTGAATGCTAATCAAAGTGAAAATCTATTGAAAGTGCTACTGAAAGATATTCCAAATCTAAGGCTCATCCTTGAATGATTTCTGTTTAGACATCAATGATCTAAGTTTCTTTCTAACTTGTGTTTCTATTTTAAGAACTAAAAATAGAATTTGGAAGGCACATCCCCATCTATAATTTAATAAAAACATCCACTAATTCTAGCTACTCTTGCCCTATAGTTCTCAAATGTTCTAAGCTAGGTTTCTTTTCAACTTGTTGCTGCTTGCTTTATATACCTGAAAGGATATGATTCCAAGTTGTAATGTATCTTGGCATATGATATCATGATGTATGTAGGGCAATGGAGTAGTTGAATTGTGGTGCATGTAACCATTTTTAGATAAAATGGGCCCGAATGGTAACTTTTTTATTGGTTTAAATGGGTTAACTATCTAATTGGTAACTTATTGGCCTAATGTGTATTGGGCGGATTAAGGATTTACCCTACTCCTAGGGTTATTGAATGAGATGTTGGAACACAACTATCTATTGAGAGGGGGGTGAATCGGTAGATCAACAAAAATTAGTCTTTTAATACTTTTTAAAGCAGACTAAAAAGTATATGCAGATTAAAAATAAATGCAGAGATCACACACACAAATACACATGACACCATATTTATGTGGAAAACCCAAAGAGAAAAACCACGGTGAGAATAGTTGCTAGAATCTACTGTTCTAATCCAGCCTCATAGTCAAAGCCTCATTGGCAAAAACCTCATTGGCTACACATTTAAGGGCACCGACCCTAAAGAGACACCAATCTCGTAGTTTAAGAGCACCAACTCTAAAGAATCACCCACTCCCTAACTGAGCACCAACTTAGCTTGTCTGATGGCACCAACCAATTAGATCTACTATGGAGCTACAACTCCAAATTACAATATAGATTCATAAATGAATCCAATTCTCTGTTCTCTATTACAGGTATGGTCTGTAATTGTTCATGCTCTACACTTTATTTCTCTTCTCTTCCACTCTGCCTCATTGCTTTTGTGTCTCTATATTTATCTATTTGACACAATTCATCAATCTCTTGCTCTCTGCCTCTCTCTCTCAACTTGACTCTACTCAATTGGCAATAGCAATAGCTCCAACAACTTTTCCCTGTATCCTAGATGTCATATATATAAGCATTTGATCTAGGGTTCTGTATCTTCTCTGTGTTCACACTAGTTTGCTAACACATGATGCTCAATTCTATTGGACTTTAGTTCCAGTCTTTAACTGCAAGTTTTTCACATCTTGAATTCATGCTCCACTGCCATGAATCTGTCTCATTACTATATTTAGCAAATCTTAGACTCTTGTCTTGATGCACATGCCTTGTTACACAATTTTGATTGATCACAACGATCTATATCGTTGTCTGTGTCGATAATGCATCTTTCCTGCAAGTTTTTTCGCTTCACCGTTGGGATGATCATATCTTTAAATATCAACCATTGATCTTATCTTTTGCGCCATGATCCAATGATCCTCGTTCAATCTGCTTAACTTTAAAACGTGTCCGTTTGATCAATCTTTGACAGGCTCATACTCTCCGTTGGATCCTTGTATGCTTCTGGACTTTAACTCTTCAATGGTTAAAACGCGTTTGTTGATCTTTCTGATCTGAGCTCTCGTGTGCCGTTAGATCTTCAGACTAGCACAGTCTTTACCTTTGCTTACCATTAAACCTCAAGCTCTTTGTCTCATCTCGTTGCTTCCTGAGACTTTGGAATGCATACGCTCTGTCGATCTTCTCAGACTAGCTTGGTCTTTAACTCACCCTTGTGTCGTTAAATATCGAGCACTTTATTCCATTGAGTCCATTGACTCTGTTGGAACTCGTTTGCATGATTACACGCTCACCATTAGATCTTCTGACAAGCTCGATCTTTATCTTTGCTCAGCTCTTGAGAATGCGACACTTGGCATTAGCGCGTACCTTCTGCACATTACTGTCAGTTCTTGCTATTGAGACATTTGTCATCCTCGCATTGATCATTTATTAATTGACTTTAAACAGCGCCGTAGATTTACTGTGCAAGCTCCGTGATTGTGACACTTGTCACTAGTGCGTTTACTCGGAGGTGCCTTTGACAAATTGGCTTCGCTACACTTCGTTGGATCTTCAATGTACGATTAAGCTCTAGCCGTTGATCAAGCTGGGACAAATATTAAGTTTAAGACTTAGGAAATATAAAGTCTTGATCATTGCTTTGAGTCGGTAATTGCTAGGTCGAATGGGCCGGTTTTACAATGACGACGAGGGCTTAAGATATAACTTAAGCTACTGGGTCTTGGCTATATCCAGTCAAGATCAAAATATTAAAACCTGTGAATGCCATGACTTAAGCCCTTAGGGTTTAATTGAGAAATCCTATAATGTTCGAGGACAAAGATAATTCAATTTTGGGCCCATCACTCTTCATCTGAACCTGCAGACCATATGTCTAAGATGCTCATGAAAAACCCATAACAAATCTTCTATCTGTTTCCTTTGCAAATGTCCATAAATGGTCTTTGTAAAGACATGACAACTTTGCAGGACCTTGTGTAGATTTGACTAAGTATGGGGACCATTTCAATATGCCTAGAAGGCTAACTTTGCACCTGCATAACTCTTGTTGCGCTTAGTCGCATGACTTGCAATTTAGCACATAAGATCGTCTTAAATAGGGGATTCAATTCATATATTCATCTGCTCCTGAAGTCTTCATATGTTTAAGATATGACACTATCAAAATGCCTTCTCAGCTTTTTCTTGCAACCTGCAAAGTTGACTGTGGGAAAACACTGTCAAAATGCTTGGGAGCCCTACTTTGCGCATGCATATCTTTTGTCGCGCTACATTGCATGACCTGAGATTCAGCGCATAGAAACTAAGCACAAAAATGAACAAACCCATATGATCATTTTGTCCTAACACCTCCATATGTGCAAATGCTGACCTCATCAACATGCTTACTTGACTCTGCTTGAACCCTTTTGTAAATTTGGCTAAGTATAGAAACTTAGTGAATTTTGTTTGAGTAGCCAACTTTGCATCTCCATATCTTCAACTACGCTTCATCGCATGTTTTTAAATCTGGGGCATAACAACTAGGGACTAATGTTATCATAACTATATGACCAACTCCCCCAGAGTTATCGACACGTGGCAATGGTGACATCAACAAATTGCCTCTTCAGATATTCCTGTCATAGACCCAAAATGTCTAGATGAGCTATATGAGGAACCAGATGAATTCCACTCATGCACACAAGCACTCCAATCATCTTTGACCTCTGATAGGATTTCTTGCACATCCTCAAATCACCATACTCAGCCTTGAACATCAATGACATCTATAATCTCCCTTTTGACATCAATGACAATCATATTGCCAACATGAGAGACTATATATAGAGCCATCTATCATTGTAAAAGATCATGGAAAGCTATTGTATTTGGCTTGGGCTCTTATGGTAGGGATATCTGGAGTGTTTCCTTGAGGACTATTGTTCAGTTTACCTGTACCTCATATGGGTGTTCTCCTATATTGGAATATATGAAATATTAAGGTACATTGGTACCCACCATATCTCATGTTGGGTGATCTAGTTCTATTTTTGTACATTTTTTCTATTATTAGATGTTTGGATTTTTACATGTATGAGAGCTGTGATTTGGACAAGTGGGAGATTTGGACAAAATGGGAGATTTGGAGTTATTTTTCTGGTTTTTCAAAAACAAGAACCAAAACTTGTAGTAAGGCCATTCTCTTAGCAAATGTGTCTAATTGAAGTGATTCTTGCACCAAAGTATGCTTCAACAGCTTTTCATTTAGCAGTGCAATCAAAATTTTGGGTAGTATTGAGGGAGTGATGACTTCGTGAAGTTTGCCTTGTGGATAGCTATATTGTTGTTTTTCGTAATCATGACCTTACCAGAAAAAGGGGAAGTTCTTCATATCTTGCAATCCGCATAAGCAATCCAAACATCTTTTTTCGCATTGTGAAGGAATTTTCAGATCTCCTAGCCTATATGGTTTGCAGATTCAGATTTATTGAGGAAATGAGTTCCATTGAAGGGATGCTTCTTGAAACCATAGTTTTTTTTTGAAGTGTGAGTCATGGGGATAACAAAGTTTCTTGATGAGGATGGTCTTGATGGTAGGGAATGGTGGTGTAAATTTAGAAAAGATAATCCCGGGTCAAAACATTAATCTCTCTTGAAGATGGGATCTCATTAACCTTCTCGAGGGTGAAGCATGTGTCTGGGATAAAAAGTTTTTGGATATTGGGAACATAATTTCTTGGGATGATATGGAACAAGTTTTCTTGGACATATGGTAGAAGAAACTAAAGGCAGCAGCAGCAGCAGAAGAAGCATCTAAAAATGAAGTAAAAGTAGAGGAAGAAGTAAAAACCATATGCTTGGATCAAGAAGAGAAGGAAAGAGGTCCAAGCTTTTTGTTTCCAGGAAGAAGAAAAACGTTATGCTTGGATCAAGAAGAGAAGGAAAAAGGTTCAAGCGTTTTGTTTCCAATCAAGGAAGCTTCAACATTAAGATTTGTGCATTAATTTATAAGAAACATGTGATTGTGTCCATAAACCCTAGTTGTAAGAATAACTTCATTGGTATTGACTTATCTAAGTTGCTACATGTTCAAACAAGGTATCTGGAGAGAAGGCTCAAAATTTCGAGATTTAAAAGCTACTATGGACAAATATGTTTTACATTCAGATTTCTATGCTATATATATGGATGGTTTAAATATTTTTCTTGGTCATGTTTTGGTTAGACTGTGGGAATTGTCAATCTTAATGTGCAAAAGAAGTTCATTAAGCTATGATATAGGATGAAGAACTAATTAAGATTAAAAAGGACATGGTTGTGTTTGAGCTACAAGATCAAGAATATGAAGAAGAGAGTGAAAACGCATGTTAAAGAGAGCACGGTAAGAAGCTGAAGGTGAACAAGAGGAGGAAATGAATATTAGTGAAGGACAATCAAACCCTTCAAGTACTCAAGAGTGAAAGGAATGCGTGCAAGATAAGGTAGAGGAGTCAAAAGAAGTGGAAGAAGAAACTAAGGCTCCAAAGGATGTGGCATATGAGCATACACATCACATCATCATAAGAAACAACAATCATGGAGGTACGACAATGATCATCATCACAGTAATAGTTCTGGGTTTCCTTGACAACTAAGGAAAAACTAAGGGTCCACTTTGTGCTAAAGATACAATATCTACATTTATTGGCATAATAAGAGGAGGAATAGCTATGGATATTCATGGAAATAGAGTAGCATGGAATCATTGAAGTCCAATGTCTCTGGAGATCTCAAATGGATGGATATATGATTGAGTTCGGTACATGTTGTCATTGATTCTTAGAAAATAATAGTTTTGGCCTCTTCTCATATTTCGAGTATGAAACATGCGAAAGAGGGATGCTATGGAATGTACCTTGGCATATGATATTATGATGTACATGGGTTATGGAGCAAATGAATAATACATGACCCATGTCTAAATATGATGGGCCCAATGAGTAACTTGTGTATATGGTCAAATGGGTAAATTGTGTTATAAGTTATTATTGGTAATCAATTAGCCTAACATGTATTAGGTGGGTTAAGGTTTTACCTTAAACCTAGGGTTATTAAATGAGGGGTTATATAGAGAAGCATCTATCATTGTAAAGGTTCATAGAAAAATAGTGTATTTAGTTTTGGCTCTCATAGCAAGAATCTGTGGAGTGATTCCTTGCTTATGGAGTTTTGTTTTGTGTAGCTTTATCTAAGGTTATTCTTCTATATTGGAGTATATTGAATATTAGGGTATGTTGGCGCCAACTATTTCTTGTGTTGTGTGATGTATTATTCTATTTGGCTATATTTGTGTGGATTTTCGTTTATCAAATGTTTTTGGTTTACACAAGTCATGTCTTTGTTCCCTCCCTTTACTTATCTTACAATCATTGGACCCCATCCTTTTAAGAAATTATTGTTATATGTTGAATGGTTTCCTCTTGTTGGAGGATCCACCTGTCATCCCCATGAGGGGTAGGCACCAAATGCCAAACAACCCTCAAACGTTCTTCGAAGTTGAGAACGGAAACATTTAGTTTGTGGGCAGAACGAGTATCGACATAAAATTCAATCCGAATTATCTTAATTATGGGGATGTGATGATGGTCCAATCTGGTAATAGTAGAGTGCACAAGCACTGACTACTAACTATTAAAAGAAAATATGGTAGCAAGGGAATTCACATAAAATCTATCTAGCATAGCATGTATCGTATTTCTCTTAGCTGGGTGATTGGATCATAAATACCATCCATTTGAATCAAGACTATTTTGGCCCCAAATCAATGTTCAAAACATCAAAAATCCTCTTGAAGTCATTCCATGCTTGCATTTTTTCAAGTCAAGAGTCATTTCATTCCCTTCGACATGGTCATTGTTCCGCTCAATCATAGAAAAAAATCTCCTCCCAAAACCCTCTCTTCAGTAGGGAGCCTATGGGCCATCCATGGCCAAAGCTAGATTTTGCCAATAGGATAATTCGGGTTAGACACCAAATAGAAACCCCAAACTTTGCTTCCAAACAAAAGATGGATCTTGCGAGTTTCATCTTTTGGAAGGTGTATGTTGAGATCAACTGATCCATAAGTGTTTTTCATTGGAGGACAACACCAACTCAAAGTTATAGGCAAACATTGTTGCCAGTATGTCCACAGAGGATGTGGTTATCCGACAATCTTAGATTGCATAAAGGTTAAAAAACCAAGTGCATCGACAAAATTCCATCAATATGGCAAATTTTGTACAAACTAATGGCACAACTTGGAAAATTACAATTAATACTATATAAGATGCCTCTTGTGACATGGTTATGAACCTCAAGTTTTTGTAGAGTACCTTGTGTTGAGGTGGAGAAAACGGAGAAAACATCAAGGATCGACATGTTGATAAGATTGATAGGTAGGGTCATCGACAAGTTAATGAGAAACATCAAGGGTCAACATGTTTATGGGTAAGGTGCGATGTAGCGATTTGCCGATTGATAAGATGATGATGTGGCTGATGGTCATGCTAATGATGGTTGACATGTCAAAGGAATATGTTGATGATGAGAGCTACATGGCAACATCATTGTTAGCGTTAATATTGATCGAGCACCACTCTTTTATTGTATGCATTATTAGTGCTTCCTTTGATATTTACTTGTTCGATTCAAAGTTGGAAATGGAAGGTTCTTTAGTGATGGCATGTTTCAGTAGGCCAATATTCATCCAATGTCTATTTTGTCAAATTTTCCATTGGTTTTCTTTCGAATAATGAATCAATGTTGCATGCAAAAACTAAGGCCAAATAAGGAGCACATCATAAGCTGAGGTAGACTTTATCATAAATATAAGCACATTATACTGTACAAACTTGTCTAGCAATATCTTTTGAGGAATTAGCATACTGACACATTGCATCCAAGTTTGATATTCTATTTAGGGTTGAAACTAAAATGCCCAGAGTGTACACTTAGCCTTTTCTAGCTATTCTTAGAGAAAATGTTATTCCAGCTATCCTCAGAGAAAATGTTTAATCTTGATTCACATATACATTATGTTAAGTGGTCCCCCACATCTAAATATTGATGTTGGTTATTCATTGTTCATGAATGATCACAATGACTTTTGTGTGGGGTTTGAACAGGGCATTGCGTTATACTTCATAGTTCCCTGGTTGTGATACATTCTACAATGAAACCTAGCTATATTGTGTTATCTAGTTGCTTTTGTAATGCCCCCTTTCTCGAACTAAGTGTAGCGGAGACCCCTAAGCCTATTTTATTTCTTGTAGGCTAGAGGGGGGAGAAGAGAAGGGAAATAATTTAATAATATTGGCTTAAGTTGTTCTCCAACATCACTTAAACATTATTACTTAAAAAGGGGACATCTAAACCATATTTATTAATTAGATGGGGACAAAAGGTGCGTTAATTATAAAGTCAAAAGGGAAAATAAAAAAGAAAAATAATTATTAATTATTTTTGGAGCAAAAAAGGAATAATAAAATTAAAGTATTTTTTATTGCTTTTAGTGTTTCAAGAGGAAAGGTAATTATTAAAAAGGTTTCTTGTATGGTACAAACTGTATGGCAAACCGTACAACCTTTGCCTCAGACTGTACCTTTAGCTAGAAGGGGCTTTTACTCATCTTAGCAAGTTGCTAGGGTTTGGTGGTAAAATTCAGCCTGTGGTGCTCCTACAACTATTTTACCCCCTGAAACACAACAATACTATAAAGCAAGTAAATATATAGGGTTTCATGTACTGTATGATCGTATGTTAGACTGTACAGGTCACAGACACAGTGGGTTTTCAGATTTAGACCTGATTGCTATTTTATTTTGGAAGCCCAGCAACACGCAGACACACTTAGCAACTGGAAAGGAACTATTTTGATCATTTGAAACCCTAACGCTAGTTTCATCAAGTCGCCAAACAGTCAAAGAGGAAAATTCCACTTGCATGCAACACTGTCCCAGGCAGCTATACAACTTTTGAACCAAATCACTTAGGGTTCTTCACAAAGATTGCAGTATTATGGTCTCTTTCATAACCCACAGGTTCGGGTTTGTTCAAAACTCATACATCCATCACTTGAACTAAATCAGACTGCTGCAATTTCATTTAATAATTGGTTGGATTAAAGAGACTGCTATATTTTACCCAGAACCGAGTTTTTTTTTTCCCATAATAAATTTCATTTGGCTTGACAAAGTGCAAGTTTGTTTAAATTCAACAATTTTATAAGTAATTTTTTAGAATTCAGACTTTTTGTGTAAGTGGGTCCTTCCAATGGTATCAGAGCATTGATTTTGCCAACCTAGGTGGGAAAAAATGAATCTTGATCACATATGCAAGAGGAACAGAAAGAGTTGAAGTATTATCAGAAGAGGAAGGGTCAAACACCCGAGGACAACAGTAATAAGATGGATGAGAGAGGAGAGAGCAGCCCCTACAAATGAGATGAGTTACCTACGCGAAATAATCCGCTGTGGGCAAAAGGACACATGGAAAGAACAATCCAGATGACCCTTAAAGAATGCATGCACAAGTCATACGAAAAATCAACGTGGGTAAAGGAAAGGAAAAATTAGAAGCAAGCACTTCAAATGATGTTAGGGTTTCGGTAGCCCCACCTCCAAAAACCTTATGTGCCAAATTCGTACAGGAGGAAGAACCATTTGAAGAAATAGATCCTTTATAGCAGCAAGCAGGTAATGAATATTCAGTATATCTTGCAGAATGAGGGGTCAGTTAAGAAGTGCAACAAGCTCTCTCTTTTAGGGAATTTTGTGAAATAGAAAAGAACAACATTAAAAGATGTAGAAGAAACCAACCGGATCAGCTACAAAGAGACATACAATAGAGGTTGGGCAAGATTACTCTTCCTACATTTGATGGGTCAAGTAAATCTACAACGAGATCATGGCTACAAAAGTTAGATGCATATTTTTTGTTGAATCCCATGTTTGAGGATGAGGCAATTAAGTTTGCTACACTCCACTTGCAGGGAGTGGCCCATGAGTGGTGGTACCATGGCATGGTCATGGTTCCAATACCACTATTGATGAATTTAATCAAAAGCTAACCGTAAGGTTTGACAGAAAGAATCTAGAAGTTCACTTTAGAGAGTTAGCTCAACTCAAACAAGAGGGTAATGTGGACAGCTATATTGCTGATTTTTAGAGATTGGCAATGATGGTACCAAATGTGATAGAGTGAAGTTTGGTAGTCTTGTTTGTTGAGAGGTTGGCTGAACCTCTTAGGGGTTTAGTGAAAGCCTTTGATCCTTTGTCACTTTAAGAGGCAATCAAGAGAATGTTAAATTTAGAATCTTCAACACCTAAGGGCAAATTTTTGCCGTATGGACAATCTAGACCTCTACCTTTTGGGAAGCAAAAGAAGCAAGGACAACAAGGTAATTTTCGGACTAAAGTGTTGATAAAAACTAGTAAAGAGATAGAGTCTAGGAATGCGCTGAGAAGGAATAAGTTATGCTTCACATGAAGGGATCAATAGGAACTTGGGCATAGATACCTTCCCCAGGGGCAAGGGCATTATACAGAGGTAATTTCAGATGATGAGCTAGAGGAGGAAGAAGTTGAAATAGGGGTAGAAGTAGAACTAGAAGTTGAAATTAAAGGGGAGGAAAATAATATAGATGGTACCCTTGTTTCTCTTTCAGGTGCACCTAGATACCACCCTTTCAGTGTATGTGGAGTGCTTAAGGGACATAAGGTGACTGTCTTAATTGATAGTGGGGCAACCCACAACTTCATTGATGAGGAGCTAGTGGCCCAAAGAGGGCTGAAAATGGAAGACTTTCAAGGATTTAACGTTACAGTTGTGGATGGCTTTTCAATCCCATGCACAAAGAGAGTCAAGAGCTTGCACATCACCCTTTATAAATACAAAGTATGTGGTGAATATAGGAGAAACAAATTTGGTCTTGGGTGTGCAATGGTTACATTCCCTTGGGGACTTTACACAAAACTATAGGACTTAGAGCTGAAATTTAAATATGATGGGAAAGAGGTTGTACTTCATGGTATGGCCAATGGGGATCCAAGTACAATTTCAACAAAGGGCATGGAAATATCTTTTTCGAAAGGGCCAAATAGCTTGGGCAGCCCATTGTTTGGTGAGCAATGCATCTCCACCTATGGATAAGAAGTCCCACCATCCAGATATTCAGGTAATTCTA
The DNA here is from genome assembly GCA_037957365.1 of Torreya grandis. Classification (NCBI taxonomy): domain Eukaryota; kingdom Viridiplantae; phylum Streptophyta; class Pinopsida; order Cupressales; family Taxaceae; genus Torreya; species Torreya grandis. Next base: position 1,679,258 of record JARHVA010000379.1, read on the forward strand.
GACAAGCATGCAAAAGTTTTCAGTGATTTACCTCAAGGGCTGCCACTTGATAGGGGATTTCAGCATGTAATAAGAGCTGGAACCTAGGTCAAAACCGGTTATGATTACTCCCTATCGTCATCCTAGAGCTTTCAAGGAAGAAATTGATAAAGCCATTAAAGAATTGTTGAGAATGGGGCGTAATAGACCAAGTTCTAGTCCATTTGCTTCTTCAGTTGTCTTCGTGAAGAATAAAGATGGAACTATGAGGATGTGCATTGACAACCACACTCTAAATAAGAAAACTATCGAGAACGAGTACCCTATTTGTAGGATCGGTGAGTTGATTGATGAATTGCATGGTGTCGCATATTTTTAAAAAATTGATTTGAGGTCCGGTTACCATCAAATCAAGGTAAAGGACGAGGATGTGCATAAAACCGCTTTCTGTTGTCACTTTGGACACTTTGAATTCAGGATTATGCCCTTTGGATTAACTAATGCTCCAACGACATTTCAATCATGCATGAACCATATTTTCAGTGAGCATTTGAGGAAATTTATTCTAGTATTATTTGATGACATCTTGGTGTATAGTAAGACGTGGGAGCAACATTTAAAACACCTTGATAGAGTGCTGAAAATTTTGGAGCCGCAAACTCTTTTTGCAAAAGAGTCCAAATGTGAATTTGGGTTGACTGAAATTTTGTATTTGGGACATGTTATAAACGCTCAAGGAGTACTACAGGTTGACCAAGAAAAGATTCAAGCCATTCTAGATTGGCCTCCTACTACCATGACTGAGGATTTCTAGGCCTTTGTAGCTATTATAGAAGGTTTGTTAGAGGCTTTTTGTAGCTAGTTGTCCCATTGATGGATTCGATGAAGAAAGGAGCTTTTATCTGGTCCAAAACAGCCTAATCAGCGTTTGAAAAATTCAAAGAGGTAATGAGTTCTTGTTCTATACGTGCTGTTCCAAACTTTTCTATTCCTTTTGTGTTGGAATGTGATGCATCAGGTGAAGGAATAGAGGTTGTTTTAATGCAAAAAGGTCACCCAATTTGTTTTGAGAGCCGGAAATTGAAAGATATAGAGCATGGGTTCTCTATTTATGACAAGGAGATGTTGGCAATCATGCATGCATTGGCAAAGTTCAGACAATATTTAGTTTGTGGTAGATTTGTGGTGAGGATGAATCACAACAACTTGAAGTTCTTCCTTAACCAAAAGGATTTGAATGACAGACAACAAAAATGGGTAAGTAAACTTCAAGCATGACTTTGATATAGAATATGTGAAAGGCAAAAATAATTGTTGACCATTTTTGGTCCAACAGGCCAAAAATCGGTCCCCATCTTTCCCCTGCTGTCCTGAGCCAGTACAAATCTGATTCTTTGCACAAGTCCGAAAATTTCTACGGACTCTGCAGGTTTTCTATGGACTTTGCAGAGATTTCTACGGACTCTGCAGGTAGAGACGAGTGCAGGTAGAGACGAGTTCCCGACACTTAGGCGCAAAATGGACCATTTCAAGTGTCCTTGCGGAGGGCAGGGAACACTTGCGAAGAGGCCACAGAGAAAGGTCGAAGAGGTAAGTTTCTTTCGGAAATTTGTCTAAGGCAAAAAAAAGTACCCTTCGGAAGGGTCGTTTCCAATTTTTTCGAAGGGCACTTTTCAAAGGCAGTCGAAGAAGCAAAGGAAGAAATCCTTCGGACTTTTTGTCCGAAGGAATTCAGAAGGGCCACAAACAAAACTCCCACAAAAAGACTAAAGCAAAGGCTAGAATAATTTCTTCGGACTTTTGTCCGAAGGAATTCCTTCGGACAAAAAGTCCGAAGAAATTCGGGAAGCTGCAGGAGAAAAGTCCGAAAGAGAATTTCCGAAGGAAGGCAAAGCGGTCAAAGACAATTCTTGCGGACTTTTTGTCCGCGGGAAAAGTGACTGGGAAAATTGGCCGCGGGAAAAAACCCCGAGGAAAATCCGAAGAAGCGGACAAGGCAATTCTTGCGGACTTTTTATCCGCTGGAAAATGTCTGTGGAAAAAATCCGCGGGAAAAGGTTCCGAAGAAAATAGGCTGCCAAAGGACCCCGAAGGGCAGGTGCCCTTGTGGGGGACTCTCGGCTGCCAAAATAAAGGACACTTCCCCAAAGCCGAAGGGTCACCTTCCCTTTGGGAGGATGCAAAACAAGAAACCCGAACGAAAGGGAGCGACGAAAAAGGCCGAATCAAGAGGAAAGGCCGAAAAAATTCCAAGGGGTGACAAGCCTGAAGACGTCAAAATCAAGCACGACGAACTAGCCGTTGGAAGTTCAAATGCAGTGACGGGTGCGTGAACGTCCATTTCAAGGCTCGTGAAATAGCCGTTGATTTTGAAAAGCAAAATGGAAGAGCCCAAGGAACTCAGCGACCCGCCAAGAAGATAGCTCGAGGGCCGAAGGAGCCAGAAAGCGACAAAGCTAGAAAGAGACAAAACGAGGAAGAGACAAAGTGCAAAAGCGGACAAACAGTGCAGGTGGCAAGGAGGGGGTGTCAACTCAGGGATTTATTCCTGCAGTTGGAACAGTGCTTGCCAAGTGGTCATCAAACGACGCGAACAGTAAGCGGCGCAGCCTGTTTTTTTCATTTCGCATTGATGAGCAGACAAGCCACGTAAATGCCTTGAAGGGAGCAGTCTGTTTGCAGAAAAGAGGCGTGGCCCATGCTTTCACATTAATGTTGGAATGCCAAAGTCAAAGCAGGAGCCGACAATCAAACGACTTCCTCTTCCCAAGGCTCGGAATGCACATGGGCCAGCGTGTTAAGAGCGCCAAAGTCTTTTCAAAAGAAGCGCCAAGTTCTCTTCTCTTTCTATATATTGTAAACTTCTCATTTGGAAAAAGATTCATTCTCTTAGCTCGTAAGGCAAAGCTCTGCCCAAAAATCTCTCGGGCTTGTAAGGCAGAACTCTGTTGGATTTTACCTTGAATCAAGACTTAGCATTTTTACCTCCATTTGGACTTGCACTCACGCATATGTCTATGTTTTCTTTTTGTGTTAAGTCATTTTCTTTTATGCTTTTCACATATCGATTCCAGCATGTCTAGTGCATTGTGAAGTCTCTTCTTCTGCAGGTCTGCCAGAAGTGTCTACAGCAGGAATATAGGCGCATGTGAACAGGCTGCCAAAGTGTGTCTCAGAACACCTTTGATAGTTCTTCCTCCTTGTATCTCTACGGACCCCTGACTCACTGATACAGAAGAGTTTCCCACATCAGATGAAGTGTATGGGGGCTTCTTCTTGGTGAAAAGTGTATGTTCGGGCTAAGTGGGTCATCTTTTTTGGTGTATCAATTTTTTAGTTTAGGTTTAGGTTCTGTTTCAGCATTCTGCTCCCTTTTCATCCCCCCCTTTTTCATTTATTTGTTAGCAGTAGGAAATCCAGGGCCTAAAAAATACATCGAAGGGAGCTAGCCCTTATCTAGAGACTCTCCCTTTGTAAAATCCCCAACTAATAGTGACTGAAATTTGTCTAATTTTTCTGAGTTTGATGCTTGGGAATTTTGTCAAACACTTGCTAGTCTGTATTTTCAGTTTGCTGGTCTAATTGATTTTCAATGTGTTTTGCAGAGATTTTTACTAGTCTTGAACAATAGATTGATAAACAAAGTAGACAATATAGCAATAATAAACAATGCAAATTGTAGCCAACTCAATGCCTTTTGATTCAATTTTCTGAGTACAAATCAGTCTGATATAAATGTGCTTCAGACTTACAATAAAGGGCAAAATGATCACATACAAGCAATAAGATAAGAGGAACCTGATTACAAATGGTGTAGATGAGTCCCCTTCAACACGGAATGATGATTGCCTCCAAATGATGTAAATTTCTGAGTTGTCTTTAGACTTGCAAAGATCAGATCAGACCCTAATATGGTCACAAATCATGCACCAAATGCCACCAAATTGAATGGGAAGGTTCCTTGCGGCTGGCCGCTCCTTTTGGGGCGTGTATGATATTTTTTGGAAGCCTCTAAGACCAAAATCGACCCCTTACTAAGTTGCAGACGTGAACTTTGTTGGAGGATGAAATATAAATAAATTGCAATGATATAGACCCCCAAACTGCGCTTAATATCTTCCTCTATCCCAGCCGCTCCTCAAATGGTTGGATGTTGGAAATATGGCTTCATCAAAGCAAATCGAATCAATATGTGAAATTTGAAGTAAATTTGCAGACCTGCAATTCTTCAACAATGGCCTTCCAAACTCCCACGAATTGCTTCACAAGTACCACCAATGCCTGCTATAGACAAAGCCGATTCCAAAGAAGGCTCTAACAAGTCCAAACTCCCTCATATATGATCAAATCAAATTCTTTCATGGCTGCCATGTAACTTGCAATATTATTTCTTCAAAATTGGCCTTAGGCCACAAATTTCTACCCTAGTGAAGTGACTAAAATATCACCTACAATCTGCAATAATTCAGGTGATATTTCACACCCTCAAAATTGCTATCTGTGGGAGTTTTCGTTCCCAAAGATAATCTGATTATCTGCAGATCACTTGGCTCCACAAATACTCAAGAAAAATTCACCAATCAACAATTCATCAAATTTAGATGCCCAAATGGTGAGACCTCAAGGTCTATTTATTCTTTTCCTCTAGAGGTCGGCCTCAATAAAATAATATTATCCTTTGACTTCTAGAAGATTCCTAGTGGTCATTATTTCCCTTAGTCGAATCAAGATTATAGATATCCCCACTCTTGATTTATTTGGTTATTTTTGTCTCATCTTAAAATGGTGTTTGATGGTCACTTGCCTATTTTACATTCTATATTGTGTTGAGTTGTCCAATGGTCCAGGAATCCTAACTTGCTCAGAATCCCTTCTTGACCCTAGTTTCTAAAACCACCATCTAGATGATGGATGGGGTGGTAAGGGCCACCAATGGTTGGGATCATAGGGCTGGTTGGAAGGGTTTGTTTGATTCGATTATATGTTGCTCACACTTCTGGATGATCTCGTGGACAAGCATGAAGTAATTGGTAATAATTTATTAAATGTTGTTTATTTTATTTTTAACTTAGTTGTTTATCATTTTCATATATTATGATTCATGAATGAAATTTTAATCTAATTCCATTATGATATTAGTTTAGTTATACTTAGCAATTATGATATGTTAACCATGTAATTGAAAATGGATCATGTGGAAAAAGAAAGTAAAAGTCTTATAATGGTGATTATGTGGTAAGATGTTGAAGTTACATTATGTTTTCTAAATTTAATCATTTACATATTAGTGCAATATTAACCTCTTGTTAATTTTATATAACATTGTTTAGTTTTTAACATGAGTACTTTTTGATAAATCTGAGTAGGGGTTTACTTATGCATATGTATTGTTTAACCTTGATGTTAAAGCATACATATGTATGTTGGTTTGGTTTGTTAACAAGTTAGAATTTTAACTTGATGGATGTTCATTGATGAATCATTTAGCTAATTCTTTTTAGTATGTGTGGGTGTGTGTGCATATATAAAATAGAATTATCTAAATGATTCATCAATGAGCATTCATCAATTTAAAATTATAACTTGTTAACAATTCAAACCAACATACATATGTATGCTTTAACATCAAGGTTAAACAATGCATATGCATAAGTAAACCCTGACTCAGATTTATCATAAAGTACTTATGTCAAAAACTAAACAATGTTGATTTTCTTATATATGTTGGTTTAACCCTTAAGGTAGTAAAGAATATATAAATCTATCTTTAGATGTTTTTAGTTTGTATATGGAATATGTAAACATGTTCAGTTAATCTTGATGCTAGCATATGTGGAAAGCATATATGGAATTTTCCATCTAGAATACCTTAGACCTATATGGTTGCATATAAAGGTATTTACATTATTATTAATTAGTATATTATTGTTGATTTATTTACTTAAAGTTTTAGTATTAGTTACATTTCTGAAATGAATAAAATTTTGAGTTCGATTATTATGCTAAGGGTTGCCTCGTATATAAATAAGTTGAAATTAAATTTTGGAATGAATTGTCAATGACCTTAATATTTAATCTTTTTGCACTTTATAAAATATTAAAATATTATATTATTAATAAAGTGCATCTCAACATCAAATTATAAAATAAGTTTTCCATAAATAGAAATAATAATGAAATATAGTGGAAAACCTTACTCCAATCAAAAACTGAGCCAAGTAATCACCAAGTGACTGCAAAAATGACTCTCACCATGCCTCGTTAGCTTACGAGAGCCGTTAATAGGCTAATCCCGCTGATATGTCGATGTCAACTAGAAGGGGACATACAGTCCGCCCCTCCTGAAATTGCTTGTCCCCAAGCAATCTAAATTCAGGGTGCTGCAGGATCTCCTCACTCTCCCATGTCGCATTGAAATCAGAAGTATTATTGATATTGGAAAGAAATGTTGTGCATGTTCCTGATTCCATATAGTACAGGTGTGCCAAGAAATCAATTTCAACATCCTCTGCGTTCTTATACAAAAGAACTACCTTTGACACCCACAGAAAAAACTGTTGATATACTTCACTCACAACATCTCCTTTTGTAATGGACTGTATAACATGCTTTTTAGAATCCTCGACAGGAAAGCATCTTGAATTGTTGGGACGAAAAACATAAGCACCAGAAGTCTCATGCATTCCCTTCATGGCGTTGCCATCACTTGCATTGTACCAACAAAGTGACTGATGTATAGGGAAGATAGCTTTATGATCGTGAATTCTGATCTCCTTCAATAGCCTTGTAGTGTTGGAGAATGCGATCTGAATTGCTGTTGAATCCACAGTTATTTCTCCATCGATATGTTCTGGGTTCATTGACAAAGTTCCTGCAGAAGAGACTCCACTCTTTGCAGCTTTCAGGAAATATACGGTATAACCAAGAGCAAGAACAGAAGCTTCGAAGTAGAGATTGAACAGGGGCCCAGCTTGAGTCGAAATGTCCTGTGTGTAGAAATTGCGTACTCTTCGGGTTGCTGGATCAACTGGTACAATCTGAGACTGAAGTTTGTTTCCATCCGCTATAGTTATGACTCCTTCCTTGCCAACTTTTTCCATTGCTTTGGCAATTAATTCACCAATTTCTCTTTCCCCGCTTGCTGAGATGGTACCTACCTGAGCAATTTCCTCGGATGTGGTAATCATCCTTGCCCTGCTTCTCAAATGTGTCACAACAGCATCAACTGCCATGCTGATGCCACGTCTCAAATCCATTGCATTCATACCGGCTGCAACCGACTTACAACCCTTTGCAAATATTGCTCGAGTAAGAATGGTTGCACACGTACCATCTCCTACAGCATCATTTGTTGCATTGGCAACTTGTTTCTCAAGGCTTGAACCAACATTCTTTAATTTGTCACTGAACTCGATACTTTTTGCCACTATGACTCCGTCCTTCGTAACTTTTGGAGCTCCATAGCTTTGTTCAATAGCCATAGTTCGACCCTTTGGTCCCATTGTCACTTTCACAGCATCTGCGAGGAGTTCCACTCCCTGCAACATTGCAGATCGAGCTTCAACTCCAAATTTGATCTCTTTTGCAGCATAGTTTTTGCTCTAGCTGAGCCTATTGGCACCCTTTCTGTAGATACTCCTGCTTCCGGCTTTGGAAGCGAGTGCAGCTGCTGCTCTGTACATTCTGATAATACTGCAAAAACACACAGAAAAAATGCTAGTCCTCTTTGAGCACAAGTAAAGAGCAAGTGAATGTTGTTTTGAGGTACCGGCTACTGCATCATGGTGCTGCACAATTGCCATTGCTTCTTCCAAAGAATAGGTGTTAGGCTTGCCCTTATTTCTACCTACAAGAAATTCCAGCTACTTTGCTGCCTGAAGAAACCCTGAGAGCTTTCTCACATAACCCTTCAAAGCAGGCCGACTAGTGAAATATCATGTCCAGTAAGTATTTGAGTGGTTTGGTCTAATATGTCCCATGGCTAGCAACTCATTAATTGTCTTTTCAATTTCATCCTTGAGTTGCTTGGGATGTCTGTATGGAGTGACTATGACAAGCTTGGCGCCCTCCTCCAACTCGATGATATGCTCAATCCCTCGATCTGGAGGTTTGCCTGGAGGAATCTCGCTAAACACCTTTGTATGCTTAATCCTTAACTCCTGGATATCAGGATGGTACTCTGGTTTCTGCTGTTCCCCTGGTGTAGGCATCAACACACATTTTGCTGCCCACTCTACCATATCATGTCTTACTAGCCTCGCCATTCTCTTGAAAGAGATCATCCTGAAACTAGAGTCTCGAATTGCCTTAAGAACATGAGTCTTTTCATCAACCTGAAAAGACATCTCCATCTCTCTAAGATCAAGGGTGAATTTCCCAATATCATGTAACCATCTCATGCCAAGCACCATGTCAGTATCACCCATGTTCACTACATAAAAGTCCGTCTTGAACTCATAGTTGTTCAATCGTATGGGCAAGTCTGAAATTCTCTTCTCACATTTGAGGGTATAGCCATCTGCAACCTTAACCCTTATCCCCTCAAATTCCTCTGTCTTGATGCCTCTCCTAGCAACCAAACGAGCATCAATGAAGTTGTGAGTTGCCCCTGTATCAAGAAGAGTGATTATCTTTTGCCTTGCTAAGACCCCACGCATCCTAAATGAACCCTCCTGTTGGATGCGAGTGATGTGTGCATCAAGTTGCCTCATTGCTCCTTCATGTTTTTTTTCTCCTTGCTCTGCCCCTGAGTCTTCAGAATCAGATTGCTGATCTGATTTTTCTGATTCAGAGTCTTCATAATATGCCCACATTACTCTATTAGCCTTTCCCTTTGGTCTCAAGAGACAATCATGATTTGCATCATAAGGCCCCTTACAATAGAAACACAACTTCTTCTTCCTTAATTCATTGAGTGTGTCACGATCCAAAGGTGTTGCTGATTTGTCCTTGAAATCTTGATTGTTCTTCTTCTTAGAGAAAGATTAGCCTAATTGAGTGTGTCATGATACCACTGTAAAATCCCCAACTAATAGTGACTGAAATTTGTCTAATTTTTCTGAGTTTGATGCTTGAGAATTTTGTCAAACACTTGCTGGTCTAATTGATTTTCAATGTGTTTTTGCAGAGATTTTTACTAGTCTTGAACAATAGATTGATAAACAAAGTAGACAATATAGCAATAATAAACAATGCAAATTGTAGCCAACTCAATGCCTTTTAATTCAATTTTCTGAGTACAAATCAGTCTGATATAAATGTGCTTCAGACTTACAATAAAGGGCAAAATGATCACATACAAGCAATAAGAGAAGAGGAACCTGATTACAAATGGTGTAGATGAGTCCCCTTCAACACGGAATGATAAATGCCTCCAAATGATGTAAATTTCTGAGTTGTCTTTAGACTTGCAGAGATCAGATCAGACCCTAATATGGTCACAAATCATGCACCAAATGCCACCAAATTGAATGGGAAGGTTCTTTGAGGCTGGCCGCTCCTTTTGGGGTGTGTATGATATTTTTGGAAGCTTGTAAGACCAAAATCGACCCCTCACTAAGTTGCAGGCGTGAACTTTGTTGGAGGATGAAATATAAATAAATTGCAATGATATAGACCCCCAAACTGCGCTTAATATCTTCCTCTATCCCAGCCGCTCCTCCTCAAATGGTTGGATGTTGGAAATATGGCTTCATCAAAGCAAATCGAATCAATATGTGAAATCTGAAGTAAATTTGTAGACCTGCAATTCTTCAACAATGGCCTTCCAAACTCCCACGAATTGCTTCACAAGTGCCACCAATGCCTTCTATAGACAAGGCTGATTCCAAAGAAGGCTCTAACAAGTCCAAACTCCCTCATACATGATCAAATCAAATTCTTTCATGGCTGCCATGTATCTTGCAATATCATTTCTTCAAAATTGGCCTTAGGCCACAAATTTCTGCCCTAGTGAAGTGACTGAAATATCACCTCCAATCTGCAATAATTCAGGTGATATTTCACACCCTCAAAATTGCTATTTGTGGGAGTTTTCGTTCCCAAAGATAATCTGATTATCTGCAGATCACTTGGCTCCACAAATACTCAAGAAAAATTCACCAATCAACAATTCATCAAATCTAGATGCCCAAATGGTGAGACCTCAAGGTCTATTTATTCTTTTCCTCTAGAGGTCGGCCTCAATAAAATAATATTATCCTTTGACTTCTAGAAGATTCCATAATATTTAATCTTTTTGCACTTTATAAAATATTAAAATATTATATTATTAATAAAGTGCATCTCAACATCAAATTATAAAATAAGGTTTTCATAAATAGAAATAATAATGAAATATAGTGGAAAACCTTACTCCAATCAAAAACTGAGCCAAGTAATCACCAAGTGACTGCAAAAATGACTCTCTCACCATGCCTCGTTAGCCTACGAGAGCCGTTAATAGGCTAATCCTGCTGATATGTCGATGTCAATTAAAAGGGGACATGACACCCCTCCAGCTTCGCCGGTCCCACAGGGGAGAGGGGAGTTTCCATTGTTGCGTGTGGAAGGCAGGAGCTCAGCCTCCTGCTTAGGGTGCAATCCACTACGTCAACAATAATGTTGTAGCTGATGCCTCATCACGGAAGCTATTTTTGTTTGTGCCATGTCTGAAATTTCTAATGATTGGAAGGCTGTAATAATAGCTGAATAAGCAAAGAATTCCACTCCTATGTTACTGCTGTGATGTTCCATTTACTAAATATTTTTAATTAAGGAAATAATTTAATAATAATAATTTAAGATGTCCAAGTAACTTTATTTTCATAACATGGTAAAATGACATTTGTATTATTATAATAAAGCAGGCAAAAAAGTAATATTTTATTAAAATGATTAAATGCTTTTAGGGTTGGAATTAAAAGGATCATTATAAAAGGAGCTAGGCTCAAAATAACTTATTATTCATTATTCATTGAAATCAAACCCTATTCCAGAATTAAGCTTGTGTTCATATTTCATTATTGAAAAAGAATTAAAAAATTCAGAATTAATAAAATACCAGAAAAGGGACATTTCAATTGCATAACTCCTGCAATGTTAGTACTATAGCCAACAACTCATCAGTAACGATAGTCAGTGACATCCCCACACTCTTTGATTATGAAGTGGTTGCCAATTATTGTAACGGTTCGACTGACGCTTCATCTTCCTTCATTGTATAATAATGTATACTTGCATTCTTTGTAGGTTAGCATTTTAATGAATAGAACCATAGAAGAATAGAGTTAGGAAGGTCATTGACACTAAACATTTGATCTTAGATGCTGTACAGGACTTAGGGTAATATAACTTTGCTATTATAGTTGTATATTGGTTGCCATCTCTTTCTTGCTTTCCTTTGTTCTTTGAACACTTTGCACTTTCATGTTCTCTGTCATTCTTAATTCAATTCGGCATACAACCCTCTTAAACTAGTTTAAGTAGGTTGTTCACTGGGTCTCCTCCTGGGCCCTAGATCAGTCCTTCATAAAAGGTGCATACAGTACCAATTTTGATCTGCTTTGAGTCAACACATCAACAAATTGGGTAAAGTTCTCATGAGGATTTTGGGATAGCCATTTGGTCCCCATGAATGAGCTGCCCCATGCAAGTGCTGCAAAGAAAAATTAGCTTCTCCTTAGGGTCATTAGTATGTTGCCTTTGATGGCTTTTTTCCTCTCAAAATCTTATTGTGGGATCTTCATTTTCAGATTAAAAGAGGGCCTTTGATGGCTTTTTTCCACCCTTCCTCATCTGGGGTAATAGGGTCGGGGATGCCCCAAGGTTTGACATCTTCCTCAAGCTCAAAAAGTGAACTTCTATAGTTTGAGGTTTTTGGTAACCCTTTAGCATTTTTCCTAGAGATCAACACCTTTTTAATTTTTGTTGTGAATTTTGTGAGAAATCCCATCTGCTCTTCCTTTGTCACAAACTTTGATTGGTTTGTTGTGTAAACTCTCCTTAGCATTTTTTGTGGTGGTGGTGAAAATTAACTAGCTCTGATACCACTTGCAGTGTTTTTAAACTATCAATAGAAAAAAAAATGCAAAATATAAAAGAACATGACTAAATATGCAGAACAATGGGAGCACCTGCTCGCCTGAGGTGGATTGCACCAACAAATATGGCTGTAAACACACAATTCTTAGACAATGGTGGATATCTATATTGCCTTATGAAATGAGAATAGCAATAAGATACATCGTTTAGGGTTTTCCCTCATTCTATGGTCAATAGGAACGGAAATCCTAATTGACACATGAACTATCCCTTCATTAATCATAAGTACGTAAAACATAACATGATAATAATATATACTCTACGGAATTACGTACAAAACATCCAATAAAGATAAAGCTAATAATATGTTGTGCCTACGAACACAATAGGGATGCCTCCTTGTGGAACACTTCTGATGTGGTAACTCATGAATTAACTCTTTGTTAATCCTAAATACTTAATGTACAACTTAATAAGAATATGAAGACCATGGAGTTAGGGACAAAACGTCTTATAAATATAAAAGTAGTCAGTTGAACACTTTCATGTGTTAAGAGCTTGCTGTCAATATATAGTTCGTTTAGTATTGCTAGGTAGTGCTTTTGTCTTCTTATCTCCCACTTTCCTACTTGTTGCTCCAATTGGCTGAATTGAGGAGCAAATAAACATGGATCATGCACCTCATATCTTGACTTCCTTGTTCCAGGAGAACCGAGCTTCAAAAATTTCAACTGCTCGATGGTATTTCTTGCACTATTCGTCTCCTACCAAAGCAACTTCTTGGTCGGTTGAATTTTGGATGAGAATGCCCTATTAATGAGAAAGGGATATGGGTTACTTGTCATATTCTTTAGTCTTTTTACTTGGTGGTCTACTTGTCTTTGTGATTGACTATTATCTTCTTAAATCTGAAGCATCTTCCCCATTACTTTGTGTCCTTAGTTTACCTGCACCATCAAATGTTAAAAGTTCTCATGTTGTTAGCTCAAATGTAACCAAGAAGAAAGAGTGCAACTATACTTGTATGTACGATATTATTTGGTATCATATTCCATTTGGGCATTATGGTACATAACGTTTTTGCATGTTTGTAATTGTTATGTTTCCTGCATTCAAAGGATGAAATTCCTATTTGAGTAGTATTTTTATTGGGAGTCCTATGGCTAATATTGGCTAGTTATCATCTTCAAAAAATTGGAGTTATGAATCTCCAATTTTTGTTGTCTAGTGAACTTTATTATTCCACAATTAAACATGTGACCATGAATACATGTGAATTTCATCCATAAAGCACATAATAGGAAACTTATTGCTTAATTAGGGTGCTATTAGTTAAGACAATTTCATAGCACACTTAAGATAACGTAGATTATGTAGTGTATTGTTCAAAATGTGACAAATCCATTCTAAAAAGCAAAGAAGCATATTTGACTTATTCACCAAACCAAGGGAATTGAGTGATTACGTTCTACCCATTGGTGATGAATTTATTCCACTTCAATTCCAAGTTAGGGACATTGGAGCTCTGTCACCTGATACACCAAGCAAGATTGATATATCATAAAGATTCATATACAACTACAGTTAAGGGGATGTTAAATGAGATGCTGCAATATACACAACAAATGTAGTTCAGGACAACTTCCCCAAATAGGAATATTTGATCTTCTTGTGAGACATTTTATTGCTCCCCTATGTTTTGATCTCTCCTCATCTAGGCACTGCATAAAACTTATTTCCTCTAGTGTCTGAATGCAAATCAAATTGCATGTCTCATGACTAGAGAGTGTAATGTCCCTTTTAGGGCAGAATTAGAACCAAAGGGGTTTCCCAACAAACCCTAACATGAACACATACAAATCTGATTTTCTGATTCAAACCCTAAGCAAATAAAAATTTAGATTTCTAATTATGCCAATTTAGGGCACAAAAATAATATTTCATTCACCAAAATACTTGCCAAAAATTATAAATATTACAGCTGCATATAGGACCCTCAAATCTGATTTTTCTGAATTAAATATATGGCATAAAATTTTAATAAAATACCAGCTGCAATTATGATTGAACAAACTCCTCAAACCCTCAACAAATCAGTCCCAACACCCAATTCAATGCTTCCAAGAGGTTCACTGCCTTGGGAAAAGCATCTTAGGGGTTCGCTGCCCTCACAAAAGGCTCCAAAGTGGTCTGTTGCCCTCAGAAAAGCCTCCAAAGTGGTCTGCTGCTGTAGAAAAGAGCCTCCAACAGTTGCATCCCACTCACAAACCCTTCCAATCCGCTGTGCTTCCCACAAAACTGCCATAGAAGTCTGAAACTATCAATTTTTGCTCAATGTAACCCTTGGAATAGAGTTACCCCATTGAATGTTAAGGGTTTTTGTCCTTACTTAAGTCTTCCAATGAAGGGTTTCGTCTCCAATGGATGCAAGTCAAGCAAAACGTGCTCAATCTTATGATTTCAATTGACAAGAAGAACATGATGACTCAAAATGAACCTCCTTCCTTTTTCAATATCCTTTCCCTCCAATATACTTTCTAAATTAAGGACTGACTTATATCAAATTAGAGAAGTCCTTTTCTTTATTATAACTTCATTTAGAAAGAAGTTGCCAACAAGTTACTTTTTAACAAGTTGAACAAAGAACCAATTTTTCCTTGTATTCCCTTTTAGCCCCCACGAAGTCAAATAGGGCCAAGGTCTCCTTAGCAAGGTAGCCTTGAAAAGGGGACATGACAAAGAGCCTCATATTAACATTAGTTATTCTATGGTTAAGGACTCTGTTGTGCACTAAAAAAATGTGTATTAGAGCAGAATAGAAAGCAAGAAAGGAAGAAATTATATTCATGGACACAAATGGTCAAAGTCGATCAATAGGATCCATGTCAACATCAAGTGACACTTCAACACTTACATCACCTATTTATTATTTTAACTTGTATGCTGCATTTAGTTCTGTGTTTAGTCCAATGAAAAGATTAAAAACATAATCTATTTTATAGAGGATGGCAGATCACTTACACAACTTGCTCCTTGTATAGTGCATTACTACCATCCTCTATCAGGCCTATCGCCTCATAGTCAAGATTTATAACGTGTAATGATGAAAAATATCAAACCAACTTAACCTTAACAGATTAGTGATTTGGACACATACTTAAGATTTTATATTAGGAATATTTAAAAGTGAGATGGGCAAGTCTTTTCTGAAATTTGACAATTGGCCGTGGGTTGCTACTTCTTGCTGACAGTACTGATTACTAAATCTCTACCTTTTTAGGGACAGTTTGAAGTGTAAGGTGAGAAATAAAAAACTGGTCTTTGATTTTGTTATCCTGATGCAGGAACATGCTTCAAGGTCCATGGAAAGAAGCTGGTGCTCCAGTAGTCACATTACAAATTGATGATGAAAATGTTAATAGAGAGGCAGTAACAATGGCACTGTCTTACTTGTATGGACATCATCCAAAACTCAATGACAGCAATGCTTTCCGGGTTCTTGCAGCTGCATCATTTCTTGATCTTCAGGTGGGAAATAAATCTTATCAATAAATTGAAGATAAAATGGTTGATAGTGGAGTGCAAGAAGCTTCTGGATGAAAGTGTGCTAGACACACAATTCCCTGATTCCACATTGCATTATAACAGAAGGCTATTGATTTGCTTTTTTAAGTGCTAAATTATGTATAACGTGTACGCATTGTAGAAACATTGAAGTATTTGGTGCATCTTGTCCTGGATGCAGGATCTTTGCGCAATATGTACTGATTTTATAATATCTGATATTTGGAGCTCAAACTTCCTAGTGTATCAGGTTTGTATGTGTAAAAGGGACTTATCTGGCTGAATATAGCATATACTGTATTGCTTTCTTGGTTATGATGCCATCTAATTTTGACCCTTAAATTTGAGCAGGCATTTGCAGAAAGGCAGGATTATGGTATACATGGTGATCGTGTCAGAAAGGCATGTTGGGGCTACCTTTGTCGAGGGGGTGCCATGGAATTAAGAGAGGTACCTTAAAGTTCTTTTGCTTTTTCCCACTTTGAATAAGCATCAGAAAAAAGAATATAAGATTGTGCTTGAGAAATAGGTCTGTCTGCTTTGTGCATGACAAAATGCTAAATATTGCTGTTTCATGCTAAAGTGGAAAATTTCCTTTTTGTTGAAGTGTCGATACCGTTTAGAAGACAGAAAAAATCTTATTGAAGTTTTAAGAGATTACATTCAGACGCAGGAGGAAACCAAAAATGGCAGATTCAATCAAACAAGAAATTGAGAAAGAATATTCAATAAAGAGAGAACGCGGAAAGCCTCCAATTGATCAGTGTCTTGAATTTTGGGGATGATATTCCTGAGCATTTTCAGTTAAGTTTGGATTCTTCTACAACACATAACAAATCAGTTTTGAGAACCTCCATAAATCTTGATAAACTTGTGCCGGAAACCCATCTCACAGAGTTTTGCCTTGCAAATGAGAAGACAATATCTTTGAGCTTTGGTTTTGGTTACTGGTTGAGTAAGTTCCCCTAATTGGCTTGGGTGACTAACCTGGAAATATTTGCGATAAGCTGTGATTGGCTTTCAGTTCTGTCCTCTGCTGGTTTGGAGAGTATATGAGTGAAATATCTGGTGGCTTCTGACACTATTTCAGTCTGGTTATTTATTATTCTTCCATCTGACAATTTCACTGGGGGGGATAGTATTCATTTTTTGGTGATTGAAAACTGATTTGTGGAAGAACTTTGTGTTCGAATTCCCCTATGGGATCCACATTATCCTAGATTTCTGCTGCCAATATGACTCTTCCTTTACTTGTAAACTAGAGAGCTCAGTTATTAACTGCTGTTCTTGATCAGTGAGCCTCTTATATAAACCCACTTCCCAAATTGTGTTCGGAAAACCGCCAACTGTTCCTTGGTCACAACTAACTGAAGGAATACATTGCCAACTTCTTCTTTGTTTTAAGTTATCCTGGATTTGAGAAATTTCAGCATGCCCATGAATTCGTACATTGCAAAGCCTATGGATAGAGCACACTTGCCATCAGGTCTGTATATTGGGTGTCAAATCTGGATGTTATCCGGTGCCGCTCATATCTTAAATGATATTCATGAAGAAGGCTCTAATAATATCAATTTCACATTGTAATAATTCCACCTATAAAGTGGCCATCACCTATTTTTATGCTCAGATTCATAAACAGGATAGTATAAGAGTAGAATCAGAAACTTAGTTATGCCACGTTCTGTTCTTGGTTACAATGGTCTAGACTCTAAATTTCTAAACATACAATGTGCACATGCATTAGAATCTCAATGATAAAGCCTTGGCCAATACCAATGAGGGAGTCAATGCACCCTCTTTCAAGTTCTGCAGCACCATTCAGGCCACTTCTGGGTGGATATCACTTGGAGCTACTCTCATTCATCCTGTTCTTGGCAAGATTCAACCTGCACCACACTGAGGGGACCGAGCGAGCCACACTGGCATTTCATCTGTGGTTGAGGACTTGCGTTTTGTTAATCAAGCGATAATGCAAGGACCAACACACAGCCTTTCTCCCTCTAATGATGTTTTACAAGCATGTGTTTGATCACATTTGAAGGACCTGTTTCTGCATGTCCTGGTTGGTTTGGATAAATTTACTCTTTTTATGATGCCAGAAATGCAAAATTGCCACCATGAAGCTGTCCATAGGCGAACAGGGTGAGGACTTGTCCTTCATTCAAAAGGTGGTGAAGGACTCCTTTCTTCTTACTTCTTGCCCTGGCTCGGGCTTTTTGTTCCCTGTACTGCATTGAAGTCCTGTGGTCATATTGGATAAGCTGGCCACTCCTCATCCTTTACATCCTCTAATCAACATCCAGCAAGGTAGAAAGGAGTTGATGGATAATCTGGGGCCGGCCAAGTGAGGAAAACAGATTTCTGATGGCAGTGAGTTTTCGAAACAGAAAGGACTCTATCTCTTACTTTACCCCAGCCAAGACTGAAGCGGTGCTTGGCGCTATGCAGATAAATATGCTCTACTATAGTATCTATCAATCTGTCTGTTTAGTAATAGTTCTGACCATAGTTTACTTACTCGGCGAGTGGTCGAGTACATGCCGAGCGAGACTGCAGGCAAGTAATGGCAGGAAATAATCGCGGGTTTTTTTTGTTTTGGGCCTGTGGCGAGTACTGGCTGAGTACTTGGCACAGGACTCACCACAGGCTGCGAGTACTGTGTCCTGCAGCCAAAACATGTCCAAAACACAGAAAACGTACACAGAACCCTGCAAATGCGTTCAGAATGCTGAATAAACGTGGGATGCACAGAATTAAGCTGTTGAGTATTGCCCAGTAATGGTGAGTGGCTGCTGAGTATGTTTCAATTAAATTTTTAGGGAGTTGGGTGAGTACTCGCCGAGTATTGTATGCGAACTATGGTTCTGACAATCTAGTCAGCTAAATAACCACCTTGGTTGGTATCAAGTCCTTGCTGGTATCTATTTGAGCTGCTTTTCTATCTTGCTTGAATGGTTTACAGCTCATTGGTATTTTTAAATTTCCCCTTATCAATATATATACACTTCTAATTATAAAAACAAACAAACGACCAAGCCTTAGCATTACATTATCCTACAGGGTTGCTAGGGAATGGGGAATACATAAAAATCAGTGTTACCAGGAGATGCATCTCTGAGGACCTGAGATGTGTCTTGGAGACAGAGACGCATATCCAGTAATAGAGCACAGTGCAAAGATGTCTCCTGATACCCGGAGGTTTTGTTCCAAGTCTCTCTTGCAGTCTCCTAACTTGAGTTGCAGTCTACTATTATTTTTTTGAAAAGAAAATGAAAAAATGATTAAAATAGGCCAAAGTGTCCCCTATCACGACTGCTTAACCTTAGTCGACTAACCACTATTTCCTAATTCATTTGTGATTTAAATTTTCATTTTTTTCAATGCATTGCCTTTTTAAAGTTGTTTACACAAGGTATACTAATTTGTTCTCACGTGCGTGCTACATGCCTGCCCACACGTATGGACTGACATGCACACATGCGTGCGCACACGCATGCACATATGTGCGCACACACAAAAACACACAGATTTAAATATATATATTTTATTTACACACATTTAAATATATATATTTTATTCACACTCACATATTTAAATATACATATTTTATTGACACACACACACACACACACACACATATATATATATATTTGAGACACACATATTTAATTATCTATATTTTATTTACCCCACCACACACATTTTAAATATATATATTTTATTCTTTTACACATATTTAAATATATATATTTCTCTCTCTCTCTCTCTCACTCACACACACACACACACACACACTCACACACACATTTTATTTTTGCTTTTTCTAGTAGCCGTCTCCAATTTATATGAAAATTGGTGTACTGGATGGTACCCATCCTCATCTCCCAAACTAGTACCTATACCCATCGCTTGGTAACTATGATACAAATTAAATTTAGGGGGAGAGAAAATGAAAGACTATTGTACGCATCATAAGAGATTTCAGCAGCATTGCACCCATTGCTAAGTTGATTTATTTAATTCCAAAATCCTCGCTGTTAATGCTTTATAAACAATTAAAATGTCTTGAAGTAGACCGGAAGTGAAGGTTTGGTGCCTAGCTTCCTCTAGTCTCAAAAACTAAGCCAAAGTCAAATCTAGTACCCGGAGGCCCTAGTAATCATGGTGCTCCTGTATGTTAGTCTGCAGGTGAAGTGTGAATAGCACATAGTTTGTTTGTAACTTTCTACTTCTATCCTTGTTGATATTATCATGAAGATTTACGTAGCATTGAAAACTATTGCTTATAAAGCTATAAGCTTTAGTACACACTAAGCTTTAATTGAAAATCTTTTGGATGTAGCAATCAACTAGAATTAGTTATTTTATACTGTATGTTTCATTATGTGTCCTATGAAATTTAGGGCATCACATGACCATGGCGCCTCCTGTATGTTAGTAACTTGATACTTCTCTCCTTGTTGGTATTATCATGAAGATTTATGTAGTATTGAAGAATAATGCTTATAAATTATAACCTTTAGCACATACTGAGCTTTAATAAAAAATCTTTTGGATGTAGCAATCAACTAGAATTGAGTAAATTTATACTGTTATGTTTCATTATGTGTCCTTCAAAAACATTGCTTAGAGCATGTTATGTTTCTTATCTCGATGAAGATAGTTTTTGGTTTTCATGGCCTTTTTCATAGAGTTTGTTTATGTCGAAATTATTACATGTGAAATCTCTGCTCTGCAGACTCTTCCTAAACTCTCCACTCAGACACTCTGTACTCTTTTGACATCCGATCAACTGTGGGTGCCAAATGAAGAGAAGCGGTAACGACAATTATTTGTTCGATGTTTGATACCATTTTGAGATAATGATTGTTGCTTAAAATCTGCTTTTTGGATTAATGGTTTTAAACTTTTAACCATCATCCAGGTTTGAGCTTGCATTAAGCATCGTTCTTGCCAAGGGTTGCTTACTGGAAATTGATCATTCCCCTTTGTCCAATACAGTTGAGGGAAGTAATTTGCCTACAGATTTCACAATCAGAAGAGAGGTGGTCATCCAAAGGGAACATGTAAATGATAAGTTAGAACACAAACCACAATTTCAAGCAGATTCAGAACAGAGTTGTGCATACAAGAACTTTGAAAATCATCAAATGGCACTTGAAATACTAGTTGAGCTTGCTGATTCTGTGGTAGATTTTCAATTTCCAGAGGGATGTGAAGAAAAATATAGACTTACAAACCAAGGGAGCTATTCTTCCCAGAATGCAGGAATTGTTTGTGGTCATAGAAATGGGAAAATTGGTTCAGCTAATAAATCAAAATTTGAGACAGGCGTATGCAAGCCTCAGAGCAAAATGTGGAAGGCTGTAGAACCAAGCAGAGCTAGAGATTATGGTACAGGCTTTGAAGAATCTGCATGTAAAGAAAGTCATAAAATATCACTTTTTAAGGATCAATCACAGCAGTGCTCATCATCAAAGTCCACTTCATATAACATAGCTTTTCCTAATGAGTGGGGAAGGTATGGTTCATGTCCTACACCATCATGGGGTGGAAGAGTTGTAGAAAGGAAACAGATAAAGGCTTATCCTAAGGGAAGTGATTGCAGTAACACTGAACAACCGTATGCACTTCTTAGTATTTTTGAAGGGGGTCGTATTCTTTACTGCCACATGACTTTTGAAGGAATGCTTGATGTACGGAGGCAGCTGGAAGAATTAGGTTTCTCCTGCAAATCGGCATATGATGGCCTGTGGTTACAGGTAAAGAAACTGTCTCCAGTTTGAATCTTGAAAAATGATTTAAATTTGCAAAAGTTCTCATTCAGTTCTGTTGCTTATGGATATGACGAGTCCTGAAAGGTTATTAACTTTTCTTCTTGCAGATGCTTCTGAGACACAGAGTCCTAGCAATATCTGCTGACACATGCAAGAATTGCTGCGTCGTAAGCCAGCTTTGCATGTGTAGGCAGAATTATTTGTTTTTACAGGGTCGTACTGACAGTTTTTACAGGGATGATCAGCAAAGAAATAGTGGAGTGGTTAATTTAGGAAGTATGTATGCAGGAGATCCATCGGGAATAACAAATGGGTCCCCTGTACCGGTACGAGTACGTGTAAGAGGAGCTGTAGATGGTCTTGCAGGAATTGGCAGAGGATCTACCTTTGGTGCTCCAGGGGCAACTTGGCCTCCAACACGGGTTGTATTTTCCCGGGTCCCTTATGGATTGGGGGGCAGGAATAACCAGCACAACCTGGTGAATGAACAATCAGAAGGAAGGGTTGACCTTGGTGAAATAGATTTACCTCGAGATGGTTTGACAGCAGCTGTGGGACTAAGTCAGGGTACTGCAAATAGCATGCCAATTCATTCAGATCAAACACCGAGAATTGAAGAGCAGAATTTGCACGGCAGAATAGTTAGTGATGTTGCAACTGCCACTAACTACAGCAGTATTTCCGTGGAGAGAGTTGATCCACAAGAGCAAACTCTTGGACGGGAGTGGGAGGCGGCTGAGGACTCTCCTATTGCTTTGGACCTGCAAACTCCATTCCGTGATTTCCCCCCTTTTCGATTCGGGTCGGTTGCTGCTAGTTTCTCTCGCATTTTTAATAAAAGGAAATGACATGAAAAGGTTTCTTGCACAAAGTAGTTGTCACCACAATTGCAGTACTTTTTGCACAGTTGCCCACTTCCTAATGTATATGCATACACAATACTAGATGAAATTAATGTATTGCAGCTTAAATCGTATCCACCTTCTCCCTTCCGTGCATTACTTTCTTACACTCGCTGTTCCTCAGCAATTCTTCTCTGATTCCTGTCATTGTGTTCTTTTCTCAATGAAGCTACATACAAACATAACAAGATAACAAATATTGAAGTTCTTTTCATCATCATAAGAAATGTTGAATTTATTTTCATCATCGAGCTATGTTTACTTTCATGAACTTATTGATGAGGGCTATGACATAAGGTAGGGTCTGTAAATAAAAAAGCTCAGCCGAATTTTAATATTCTGTCGAGTTGTGCAACTGTCCAATAAAGCAAATTCAGGCAAACAGGCTGGTGATTTTCTATTTTTCTTTGACCTTAATTATCTCTGGTGCAAGAATGATCTTGTATCCGAGTTCATGTCCATGGGTTAGACAACAAACATACTTGTTCCCATAGACCTGAACTGCAGTTCTATCCAATTCTGCTATCCCAAACAGTATGGAAGTGCATGTAGTCATTACCGTGAAATGCTACTCCCAAACTAAGATTTTGTGACAGTTAAGAGGATAAAGGAGAAACCAAGTAGATAGCATAAGAAACAAGAGGAACATATTCATGTCAGTCTCAGAAATGGGCTTCTAGGGCTTTCTTTAATATGTTGCTTCAAATAGTGTTATCTGGACAAGGCCATTGTTATTTTCCCTGAAAAGCTGCAATGCTATTTGAGATCTTAAGTGGACACTTTTTCGTTTTTAAATCCTTAGATGATTATGGGTTTTGTGATGACGCTGAAATGTGCTTCAGTTTCCATCTCTCCAAAATTGCATGCTTTACATGATTGTTCTTTCCATTCTTTTGGGTCCTTGTCATCTTTTAAAGTTTGTTTAGAAGGTTATAATATCCTGTTCATGGTTGCGCCCTAACTACGTTTCCATTCGGGACGGTTAGTGCATACTTATACACTGCCCCCCTATGGTTGCAGTTATGAATCTAGCATGGCCTCTCAGCATGGCGTCTCTGCTGCTAAACCATCTTAGCACAGATTCTAAAAATTGTATCTTTATTGTTATTCCATCTCATCATGGCTTCACAACATGGTATCTCCATTGCTATACCATCTCAGTATGGCCTCAGGTGGTATTTTCATCACTATACCAGATCAGTAAGGCCTCACACCATGGTATCTCAATCGCTATACAATCTCAAAATGGTATTTCAATCGCTATATCACCTCAACATGGTACCATACCTGTGTCCCCTATGGACTTTTTTTCTTTTTTTTTCTTACTGACCTGTTTTGGGCAACATAGTGTAAATGTTAATGTTGTTAATGTTTTACAAGAGTGTGAAAGCATATGAAGAGTCACGGAGTGTACAATATGAAGTGAAGAGTTATTCATGCATTTAAAGTCTTTTTCAATTGTATAAAAATAGGTGCAATCCTTTGTCTGAGCTGATTGAGGAGAAATCATGTGTGTCGTTTTCTTGAGATTTGAATATTATGGTTAGCTACTCATTCTTTTGCATCTATTTTGTGTATTGCCTTTGTCTACCTTATTGTATCAGTTCAATATTTGTAACAAGTCAAGTGCAATAAGAATGTGTCAAATTCATCATTGCATTTTTTTGGTCACATTCCAAAGCGTTCAATGAAACAAAAATTGGACAAATCACATCCAAGCCCACTATTAATGTTTCTGTTGGCCCCAAACAACTTACAAAGTTACAAGTGAGAATGATCTCAAGTAACCTCTTTTTGATGCGATTACCTTTTGTGTTCTCTTGCTTGCCTTAATTCCTGATATTGCCTCTTGTCAAAGTTTCTAAAAATTGGACAAATCACATGTCCAAGCCCTCTTTTAATGTTGTTGTGGCCCCCATATAACTTACAAGTGAGAATTATCTCAAGTAACCTTTTATTGATGCAATTACCTTTTGTGTTCTCTTGCTTTCCTTAATTCCCAGTATTGCCTCTTTTCCTATTTGTCTCTTACAAAAGGTTCTGATAAGCGTCGAGACAAACAACTTCCTTTCTCGCATTTGAATGTCTTTAATGAGAATTAAAAAAGTTAGTCAATAATGGATAAAGTATCATGACACTAAATAGCTTTCTTTTCTAAAAATGATGCTCAAAGTTTGTTTGATTGATGGACGCTTTTCTTTAGAGCAATGGATATGGAGAGGGTAAGATAGAAGAGTGTGAGTAAGAGCAATGGAGGTGAGGGAGTATGACATGTTAAAGGAATATGCTGTAGAAATACCTATAGATGCTCTGAATATGTTCATCATTGAGGCAGGATTAGGTATGGATACCAATCTAGTGATGTCTCTCCTTCCAAAAACTGCATGTACCTTGGCTAAATCATTGGTTGTATTGATGAAATCTCATGCATATATAAAACCTGTCCTGTTCTCTTAGTTCCTAACAAGCCCTCAAGTTTTGACTCTCCCTAGATTGCGTTTTGCCGCCACATAACTGGTATCTCTTGTTGGCAATTGCAGCTATAACAATTTTCTGTAGAACCAATAAATAATCTCCTCCTCATGTTCTTGGTGTCTTTTGATTGTAGGCCAAGCTTGTAATACGGTTGCTTTGTATGACTCATTGATTTCCTGATTTGTCCATCTTTAAGGATCATTTTTGTTTCAGCTTGTTCTGGAAAGCAATTTCTTTGCAGTGGGATTTAATTATGACTTGCATATGTATTGGTTTTATACCCACTAGATGACCCACTTAATAAAATTAATAAAAAGTAGGGCCACACTTAAAAAATTCAATATTAAAGGGAATATTTTAAAATCTTATATTTGTGATCTTCCCATTTGTAGGGTGGAATTTGAAGATGTCCACTTGCTGGCTGATAGTTCAGCAAAGCATTCACCAGAAGTTTTCTATGCAGGATCACTATGGAAGGTACGAGATGTTTCATGTTTCACTCAGTAAGAGAAATTCTTAAATCATCATTTTTAATAAATTAATAATTAAATGAAATCAGAAACATAAGTTAATCTTTTTAATTTGAAGATTAACTTGAAGAGGCAAAATGGTAGAGTTTGTGTATGTTGTAAAAGTAACTTGAAGAGAGAAGCCATTGAAGACTTATGGTCCATTTGTCCATGCCTTACCACTTAAGAAATAGAATGTAGAAGCTCAAAGCTAGAATAGTTTCTAAGCTGTGGGGAACATTGGCCTAATCTGAAAGAAAGATTTCCATATTTGTGATAACTTTGAGATTTGTGGACACAATTCTTTCATTTCTAGTATTATGCTCACTTTAATACTGCTGCTCTTTGGAACGTTGGCAGGTCAGTGTGCAGGCTTTTAAGGATGAAGACCCTCAAGGTCGCCGTACACTTGGTAATGTTATTTTGTTTTTCTTGTCACTGAATAAGTGTTCTTTTGGAGAGGCATCGAGTCCTCAAATACCAGGAAGGAGTGTGATGATTTATGTGGAACTTTAATTTGTCAGGATTATTTCTGCACCGTCGCAAGGCAGAAATCTTGGATCTACAACAAAAGGTAAGTTCTTATTGAACTTATTTTAAATTTTAGCATTTACAGAATTTAATAATTAAGGGCCAACAATGAAGGAAGAATTTGATTTTATTGTCGTCGTACCGCTAGCACATTTTGTATTTTGAGCAGTGATCATTACAATATTTTATAGGCTTGAATAGTAGCAAATAGTTTCATTGAAGAGGCAAGCTGAGGCAATGGTGTTATACATACTTGTTCTCTCACTAAGTTTTCTTACACAGGTCCATCTATATACAGACACTAGAGAAAAAGTGACTGCCCGGTATCAGGTAAGATCTGCATAATCATCACATTTTAGTAAGAACATTGTGCCAAATGTCTGCAAGTTATTATAAATATTGGTGCAGAATGCTGATATAGTTTTTTGGTGGTATTGTGAGCAGTTGATTTGTCCTTCGAAGAGACAAGTTATGACTTTTGGCAGCCTTACACAGGCAGGAACCTTGCTACCCAAAGCACCTAAAGGCTGGGGTTGGAGGACAGCTTTTCTATTTGATGATCTTCCCGATCTTTTACAAGGAGGATCTTTCCGTGTGGCTGCTGTTATACAAATAGTATAGATAGTTATTGCAATTTTTACTATAGCTTGGACAATCAAAGACAATTTTTTTCCTGTTCATTTAGGCATGTAGTATTTTAGCCTCAAAGTTTGTTAATAGAGAGAGACTACATATGGCTTCTCACTTGGAGGCCAGGCGATCTAAATGTTATCAAAAGAAACCTAAAGTGATTTGACTATATTGCAAAGACTAGAATTGCAATTTGAAATACTGACATTTACTCTGATCATTAGGACTTCAGTCATGACAACTGTTCATTCTTTTATTAGAGTTTGCGATGTAAATGAAGAAGTGGCTATATGCTACATGGTGTTATTAATTTACAGATCAAATAAGATAAAATAGAATAGATGGATCCTTCTGTGTTCCCGTTACGATGTTTTGCAGATAGTCAAATATTCTTAAATATTTCAAATTTGAATTGCTGCTAATTTATTTCTCATTTGCTGAGTTTTATGGTTCATAATGTGCAGTAGAACATATTGATTAAAAAGGCTTTTCTTTTACTTGGATGGATACATTTCTTTGATTGCCTATGCAATGATTATATGGTTTGTCCAAAGAAAAGAATGAAGGTTACATGAACTAGACCACCCGAAATAATGTTTTAGCATTTCTTTAGTGTTTCCCTCCTCTGCTTATAATTTCAAGTTGAAACATAATTTACGTCGCCTTAATCGACACTAAGGGATGGTAGCATACATTGAAGTTCACATCAAAATATAACCACGCCCGTGGCATGGATGTAGTGTCATGCTACTGCCTTAATACTGTTGACTCTAGGATGGACATTTTTAAAAATTGTTTGTTGCATCTTATCGTTATGTTATGTGTTAGCCCTGCGAATTTCGCAGTCAATGGTGTGATGCCATAAAAACAATGTTGTGATGTCTTTAACAACGTAGTCTCCTGTGGCTGTTTAATAATGTTTTATGTAGTATCTTATAGTGATTAAAATAGGGCTTTTAGGGCCCCCCATCCTTTTAAAACCTTCCATTTATTAGCCAGTTGGGGATGAAGATTATCCTAAGTGGCATTAGAGACAATGTCCATTACAACCTTATTTCAACCATCATCGGATTTCTTATGACATTTTACTAATTTGCACTTGAAATTAATTTACTAAAAGTTACTATTCTATCAATTTATATTTACTGAATTTAACATTTTATTTGCTGGCTTCCATTGGGAGGTGAGGGGGCTGCCCCGATAAAGGGATATTTACACTATTACTTTGTAGCCCATGGCAAAAACATTGTAAATAGGCGATGGGCTTTTCATATATTCACTGGATACCAAACTGAACCAACCTTGACGTAAGATATTGAAGATTTATCACACGCAAAATTACGAAGTAGAAGTTTTAACCATAAAACAAATATAAAGCAAATCAAAATAGATTGGACCAACCCCCGTTTAGCAGTTTCCCATAATTATAAATTAATTGTTTTAGAGCCATAGGAAACATGACCAATCATCATCCTTTGTATCATCTTCAGTCAGATTATTATCCTACTCGTGGAAAATAGGAACATCCTATGTGTTAACTTTGGTTATATCATCATCCAACTCCAAGAAAACAAGTTTACGAAGCTCAGCGCCAAGGTTGACTATAGAGTGCTAAACCAATGTTAACAAGACCAAATTAACCATATTAGTATCATGATACCATAACAACCTCAACTCTTTCAACGATTTCTGAGTAATGCTGGAGGTGCTCCCTATCACAAGGAGTTATTTGCCTAGGGTTTTTAGTAAGAGTTTGGGTATACCTAAGAGTGGGAAATATTGCCAAACTTAATTGCTGACATGATTCTCCACTCTTCAATTTCATCTTCAACAAAATTGAATTATTCGGCCACTTGATAGAGTCAAGGTCCCGAATCCTACCCTACAACCCTTTCCTAAGTTCTGTCTCTTAATTATAAATTATAAATACTCTCATATGAGCATTGGGAATCCCTCCTTTTCTCAAAATCATGACAAACTCCCTAACTATCAATGAAGTTTAGGGAAATTTTGTGTTCTGGAGATTTCTCTCTGTTGTTTGCCCCTAGAATAATTCCCCTCAACAACTCCCTAACTGTCAATGAAGTTTGGGAAAATTTTGTGTTATGGAGATTTCTCCCTCTTGTTTGCCCCTAGAATAATTCCCCTAAGCTTAGTTTGGTTATATGATCCACCTTTGTATGACCTAGGTATGGACTTAGAGCTGTTGCTTGGGGTAAACTTGACATGTTTCCTTCCCCTTCCTTTGCACATCATTTTGTTTTCTCTTGTGGCTATGCACGAGTCTCATCTTTGATGTTTGCCATTGTGAGGGGCAACCAAAAAAAAATTCAATGAGAACACAAAGCATGCTTCCAAAACAAAGGTCAAATGAAGAAAACGTGCTAGCAAAACTCGAGCTTAAATTGAAAACCCTACAAAAGTGTTACATTAGATAATTTAAAGGAAGCTTATATATTTTGAAGTTCAGAAATTGCAGTGAATATATTTCAAAAGTGAATTATGAAATTAGCATTTATTTGAAAATGTTCTATTTTCTTAAGTTTTTACATGAGATGCCAATTTATCACAAAAAGAATGTTTTATATAAATTGAGGTGAATTGCTATTTTTAAATTGTTTAATTTTTATAAAAAATGAGAAAGTAGCACATTGGGAAATATTAGCTACTAAAATTATCTCCAAAGTCACCTTAACGGAAAATTGTATGGATATCCAAACATACAAAGTTCATGTACAAAACTACATCTCAAAACTGATTTTATTACTTTTTAGAATACAAGTAGCTAGCAAGCAATTGTTTATTACAAAGCTAGAACTCATATATATATATATATATATATATATATAAACATTGAAAATGTACTCCAATTACATAAATAGAGAAGCTCTTACATTAAAATGAATATTATAATCAATGTATATAGTAAGAACAAGAACCATACCTCCCTTTGAATTTATATAAAAGGGTGGTTTGTTAGTGGTTTCTCCCCTCATTCCTCCTATGATTGAAAGAGATAATAAAATGGGGGAAGGAGATGAATTCTTGAATGATAGATTGAGTTTCTATATGTTGCACTTTTATTAGTTATCGATTCTATGACCACTTTCAAGCCCTCTTTTGCTTCAAAATAGAATTATTTGTTACTAATGATTGATTGGAAACTTTTAAGAGGGCCTTATAGCTTCAACTAAGTTCTTATTAGTCATGTCAAGATCCCAAATGAACATTAACTTATTTATGTCTAAGTTATTCCTCAAAAGGCCAACTTTTATTAAAAAATATAAAACTTGTTTTATTGTGTCCATTGAGTTATCAATATTATGATATATCCTTAAAATCACTAGTGATGCACGCAATAGAGCTTTGAATATCCCTGCCTCTCCTTAAGAAAAGGTGATTAATCACATTCAATAATAATTATTTTCTCTCTTTCTTTAAATTTTCTTTGGGTGTCTTAAGGGCACTCTCTATGTGATTGTGCTATTAAGTTAATCTCTTACTTATATGGAGTTTTATTTTGTAGATCATGTGACTTTGCATTTAATTCTCTCTCCTATAACTAAACTAGGGAACATGTATCAAGATATTGTAGGGTTGTTTGCATTATTTGTTTTGACTAGTTAATGACCTATAAAATATATTACTTAAATTTTGAAATTATATTTATTATCCCAACAATTGTGCCTAATGCACCTTTACTCTAAAAAAAAGTTTAGAAAGAAGACACTGAAAATTTTGGGGCTGCAATAATAAAATAACCTTATTATATAATATGGATTTAAAATTAAAAATTAAAAAGAAAGTGTTTAGAAAACTTTGGAAGAATGAAATTATCAAAGATAAAAGAAAACTACTTTGAAAGAATACATTTATTAGACATTTTATTTATTTATTTATTTTTAAATATATCATCGATCTAAAATATATCAACAACCATATAAAATTGTCATCTTCAAAAAGAAAATCACAATTACACAACTGAGAACTAATCTCATGAGATACACAATGACAATTGTAGATGGACCCTCTTGAAAACACCTTGAAAAATAAATTTGTGAACTTTGTAACTCAAATAAAATTGAAGATTAATTGTTTTTTTCTTAACATGTCCGTTATACAATGATATAAGACATGTATTTGTTGATATTTGCAATCATGTCTTGTTGGTGTGAAATGGGTTCTCACTCAAACTGGTTTTACCTTTGGATTCCCTTCACTCTTCTTCACTTTAAGCTTTCTTAGGACTTAATAGTGTGCACATATATTTAGTGCATAATTAGATAATTAATTATGTGCGCATGTGTTTAGTGCATAATTTAGTCATTTCACTAGGAGTGGAGCACACCCCACCATGGGTTGTCTACCACTTTGTCCCCCACTTTGGTGTGTACATAGTGTTGGCATACCCACTATGGGTTATCTACACCACTCTTTTTCTTATATACTGAGCGCTCTAGTAGTACATTTGTAATGTAGAATGTAACGTAAAATATAAGGTGTAATGTGGAATGTAGAGTTAATATATTGCATTTATACAACTCCTTTGATTCTAGTTGAATCAATTTATCTCTTGTATTTGTCTTGCACAATTTTTATGCATCCTTGATAAGAATATAATTTATTCTTGTCAAGATACAAACTTATGAGGAAGAGTGCTTCCATTAGGCCTTGGAATCCTGTTAGGTTATTTTAGTCAAATCTTATATGGTATCAGAACAGGGTAAGAGCCTTTGGGTAGCCTCTTAGAAAATCTATAATTACAGAGCTAGTATTCTCTTGCCTTATTATTCTCTTCTCTCACATCCTCTTTGGACGGTCTTGACAATCATTAAGGTGTGCAAGAAATTTTAGTTTCTGGGAGGATTTCCTCTTAGTGTTTTTTTTATTGTAGGTATATTTTGAAGATTTTAGGAACACATAAGAGTTTACTACCACGTCCAAATTGTCAAGAAAACACAGAATTACCTGCAGATTTGTCCCAGCTGGACATCTGAGTGCAAGTTTTTTTTGCAAATCCATTTTCTAAAGAAAGACTGCTATTTTTTATATTGTGATGAAATGATACACAATCATTCAAAACTTTTTTGAGTTTTGTGCACCTCATTTTTTTCTTTCTAGATCAGTTTTAAATTCTTAATTTCATTATGAATTGTGAAATCTATCATAGTTTTATTGACTACAGTACTATTCAGAAGTTTTTTAATTAAAAAACACATATGTTCTTCTTCATACAACTCTAACTATAAACAAACACTCCAAATTTTTTTGCTCTTTTGTGCACCTTGTTTTCAGATTTTCAAAACTTTTTGCATTTCTGAATTTCATTATATAATGCAAAAGTTATCATAGTTTTACTAACTTCTGTAAAAAATGTGAGTTTTTTATTATTTTTTCTCATAAAAAAAAGTTTTTTTCACAGTTTTTTCTCACACAAAAATAAAATTGCACATTGAGTTTTTTTTACGCAATTTTTTCTTACACAAAAATAAAATTGCACTTTGTGTTTATTTTTTGCTCATCCCAAAAAGAAAATTGCACAAGTTGTCACCTCATTTGGTCACCTATGAAGGCAAGTACCACTATCCTCTATGACACATCCTTTCATTGATGAACCCTGACAGGTGAGGCTCGATTTGATAAGTGGTCAAACCTGATCATGAAAAAAAATATATTTTTCTAAATCAGTGTTCCTTCTTAGTCTACATGTCCAATTGGCATTGTTTTGACTTTATCCAACGTTCAAATTTTTCTAGACCATCTTCAAGAAATAATAGATCAAAGAAACAATTCCTTGCACTAAACCTTGAGAGGAGAATATGCAAAACCAATTTGAACTGTTATAGAATTAAAAGAAACACATACAACTTAAAGCAATAGCATATCATAACATGTGATTACGTGGGAAAAACCCATTCAAGTGAAAAACCCCACACTCCACATTAGTTCAATGTATTATTCACAATCAACACCAATTACAATACACTTGCAGAGCAAGCCTTCACAAGAGTATCACTAGTATCCAACCAAAATAAGAACTGATTTAAAATTTCAGTGCCTTTGCACAACTCTCAAGCTTACAAAGAGTAACTTAGCTTACTAACTTCTTACAATTACAAATGAGAGAACAAACATATACATAATTTACAAAGGAGAAAGGAATGAAGGAGTTACTTCATAAGCAAGGCAAAAATGTGCCACCCTTAGTGGGATCACTATTGATGAATAGTGGCATGCCTTGTTGTCTTGTGGAAAGGTCAAAAGTAGATCCTCCACTTTTGACAAATTCTCCTCGACTTTCACATGCTTCCAAAACTGTGCCCCACTCACTCATGTGTCTTCAGTATGTAATAGTAACTTGTTCCCCACTATCCCATGTGCACACACATGCTTCCAAAAGATTCTCTATCATCTTTTGACTTCTCCACTCAAGATCATGAGGCCAACTAAGAGGTGCAACCCATATCTACCTTTGTCAATTTACACCTAAAGCAAAATCATGTGAATCACAAAAAATAACAACCTTGTCTCTTTAGTGGAGTGATACGTCTCATTCCATTCACATCAACTTTATCTCATGTAGATTCTTCCATGGGCCATGACAACTCATACACAATCCACATCATCACCCATCACATCATCTGCATAGTCATTGCCAACTCACCACTGCCACCTTATCACATGAATAATGACTATGAATAGTGACTCATGAATAGTGATCTAACTTGTCAAGGTTGGGACACCTGAAATCCTAACATCATTCAACACATTTCTATAAAGTTCATGTCTTCTCAAGGCTCCTTTCTTATCACCTTACATTCTTTAGTGGAGATATCTCAATGCCCCTTTCTTAGTGTCTTGAGTTTTTTCATAATTTTTCTCATAACAAAAATATTATTCCTCCATTGTAAATAGGTATCTTATCAGGGACTTGTATGTTGGAACCTATCCGAGGACTATTTCATGTCTCATTGGTATATTTTTCATTTATATTTTTATCGATTGTATCTTCAACATTTATCACACCTACCAGTAGACTCTAACAGTTTTAGAGTAATTGGATTATCTGTAGGGTGATTTTTCAGTAGTGACTGTGTCCACTCATACATCTCTTGGTTTATGTACTTCTTGATATTCTTTTAGTTTCTGATTAGTTTTCTGGGATAATTTCTCCATCCTTGTTACAAATGCACTAGGTCTTGAGGATATTCTTTGAAAGTGCCTTGGTGATATTTTGATTCTCTTATCACCACTTCCACAAGCTACATAAGTAGAGACATGCATTGTCACCTTCTCCCAGTTCAATATTGAGGGGGGGGGGGGTGTTAAGACAATGTTGCCTTAGGTTCATTTCAGTACCCATTACTTTGGCATCTAGTGTTTACTTTGAGTGATTCATGTATTCAACATCATTTCCTACATCACTTGATGGTTGGAATGACTCTACATCCATATATTTTGGTAAGATGGATTGGTGTCCATAGGGATACTCAGCTTCAGCACTACTTCAGGGAGAGTCACATGAACTTATTCCTTCATCTTTTCATAGGGGAAGTTTTTTCTTATGGGTTTTCTCCTTCTCTCTTATGCTTGAGGGGATCATTTTATACATGAAATCCTCATCAGGCCTTGTTGTCGAGATCCTTTATTTTTATATTGTTGAAGTTTACTTTCTTCCTAAGTTACACTTAATGGGGGTGTTGGTGTGAAAAATATTTTCACGCAAACTAGTTTTACCTTTGGGTTCTTTTCACACTTCTTCACTTTAAACTCACTTATGACTTATTAATGTGTACATATGTTTAGTCCATAATTAGATGGTTAATTATGTGCACAATCTAGTTATTCCACTATGATTGGACCACACCCCATTATAAGTTGTCTACCACTCTGTCCCCCACTTTGGTGTGTGCTCATAGTGTTGACATACCCACTATGGGTTGTCTACCTCACTCTCTCTTTCTTATTTATTGGGCACTCTAGTAGTGCATTTTTAGTGTAGAATGAAATGTAAAATATAAGGTGTACTGTGGAATGTAGAGTTAATATATTAGATTTATACAAATCCTTTGATTCTAGTTGAATCAATTCATCTCTTGCATTTGTCTTGCACATTATTTATGCATCCTTGGTAAGAATCCAATTTATTCTTATCAAGATATGATCTTGTGAGGAAAAGTGCTTCCATGAGGCCTTAGAATCCTGTTAGGCTATCTTAACCAAATCTTACATGTCTTAGTCCATGAACTCCTAAATTAGAACAACTAAACAAAGCTTGATAATTCTATTTTGAATCTAAATTTCAATTGAACCAAATATATATACAAAAAAACAAGGTTTTTCATCAAGTTTTCTTTCAAAAAAATTGGATTTTGATAAATGACATTTCACAAATTTGCTTCAATTTTAAATTGTGTTTAGTTAGTTATTTTGACTTGTTTCTAAATTGTCAATAATTATTTTTCTAGGCATTTCGTTTTGAGAGAGTCCAATAATTATAGAGTCACATCCTTTGGGAAAAGTCCAAGAATTATAGAGGCATTTTGGTTGGAAAAAGTTTAAAGATTGAATTATTCAACCACTTGATAAAGTCAAGGTCCCGAATCATACAATACAACCCTTTCCTAAGTTCTGTCTCTAAATTATAAATACTCTCATATGAGCATTGGGAATCCCTCTTCTTTACTCAAAATCATTGTATGAATTAAATCTAGACATTCAAATAAAGTAAACTAATTCTAATCTAAGCTAAATTCAAACAATAGTAGAGCAACAAACAAGGAAAACAACAATCACAAACTTTATGCTTTGAATGCACAACCTTTTCCATTACGATATACATTTGATTTTCTCTTTAAAATATGTGGTGCTCACTCCTTTAATGCAAAAGAGAATGAGCAACGTTGTGGTGCAAAATTCTTTGATTTGCTTTAATTTTCTTGTGTGTAGAGTTTTAATTTCTTGATTGTGTGATGTGATCTCTAGATTTTGTGCACTCTTGAAAATAGAGATTTGTAAGTGTATTTATAGATGTTTGGAGAAGGATCCAATGGTGGAGGATCATTTGGACCTTTTCAATGATCCAAATGATCAACAATGGCTAATGAGTCCTCACCTATGAGGATGAAGACCATTTCAAAATGGTTGAGAAAAATATGAGGTTGGTTAGTTAACTTAGCAAGACTAAGTTAATTTCCTTGACAACTCAAGGAATGAGTCATAAGAGGTTGAGAATTTTATGAATTTGGTTGGGATGGCGGAGAAAAAGGTGGGAGATGTTTGGATGAAGTGTAAAATTTACATTTTATTATTTAAAATAAATATTTAAGTGTGCATAATTGACATATTCAATATTTTGAATCACTCAATTATTTGAATTTAGAAGAAAATGTGATTTATTAATATAATAAGAATTATTAAATAGATTAGGTGCATTTCAACATTAAATGAAATTCAGGTATATACATTTTTCCCTCTTTGAAATAGTGTTGCAAAGCAATACTATTTTGAAGAATAGTAGAAGTAGAGTGTTGATGATAGAAAGTAAAAAAATTATCCCAAATGAACAAAAATGAGAGTGATGATGCCCCCTTGAGGGTTCGCGCAAGAAATGGACAAATGCTCAAAATTGATGAAAATAAGAAATGAATGAAGAAATGTGGAGAAATGATAAATCAATTTATGCCATAATTGATATCAAATTTGTAAGATGTTGATTGCATAAAAAAGTTACCCCTAGTTAGTGAAAACTTAGAGTATGGATTTGAAAAGTAATAGTTTAACCATTCAAAGATTGCACACTTACTGTTTATTGCTAATAATGCAGGGGTCAATTGAGAGATTATGGGAATGATATATCCTAGTAAGAAACTATGGATCAATAAATAGAAAAAAGGCTATTGAATTAGCAAATATTTTTGTTGATTTTATGTTGAGAGATTATTTCAAGATTTTGAATACAAAATTAGAATAAATTGATATAATTTTTCTTGAATGTTCTAGATGAATGAATAATGAGGTGGATGAGAGGAGGGGGGAAGTATTTGGTGGTATAGAAAAAATAGAAGTAGAAGAAATGATGATTAGAAAATCATTTGTGCAAATTAATTTCCAAGGTTAGTGGCTAATAAATGTGATTTGAGATATTTGCTCTGAGCCTTACGAGGAAACATGGACCGTATTCCATACCACGAGCACCAAACAAAATGAGTCAGATAATTTTATAGACCTAAGAGGAGCGAGCCTCCTCTAATTTTTGAAATTGTTGGCATTTATGAGCATTTATTAGGGCTTAAAGTTAGTGAAAATGTAATCATTGTTATGAAAAAGGCAATTTCAGCATCAAAGTTAACGATTTGTAGGGGTTGACAGTGATTTTGCTAAACTTGAAGGCAAAATCATCAAATAGGGTAGCGATTTCATTTAAGGGGAATTGCTAATTTTGCTATTTGGGGTTTTAGCAAAATCATTAAACATTACAATGAAATCATCATTTTGTGAAGTGATTTTGCTAATTTTAACAATGATTTTGTAAAGAGAAGGTTAGAAGCAAATTTGCAAAGGCCAAGAGCAAATTTGTGGATTGTCGTGGTGATTTTTCAAAGAGAAGGTTAGAAGCAAATTTATAAAGGCTAAGAGTGAATTTGTGGATTGTAGTGGCAATTTTGTAAAGAGAAGGTTAAAAGTGAATTTGCAAAGTCCAAGAGCGAATTTGTGGATTGTAGTGGTGATTTTGCATAGAATGAAAAAGATGAAAGGATTGAAAAATGAATTAAAATATTTGTCTTTTTTTTGGTTAAATATTTATATGGTAAGGAAAATGAATAACATCATGTTGAATAAAACTAATAAAATGCTAATGTTTGTGAGTTGCAAGAGGTATTACCAGTGATTGTGACACATGAGTGAAGATTTGAAGCTATGGTGTGCATGGCTAGTTTCACCAAGTATGAGTTTGGTATGTTAGAGACAAGTGGTTTATCCTGCATTGCACAGATGTTGGAGGTTCGAGTAGATAGAGCTCTTTTGACAGTAGTGGCAAAGAGGTGGCACAATGAGATGATCACATTTCACGTACCTACTCGGAATATGACTATTACACTTGAGGATGTGTATCATATTTTAGGTATCCTGATATGAGGTAGATGTGTTTATTGGGGATAGGGTCCTTAGGAGATTACACCAGATTTGGTGATGGTTTAATCCTGATTGTTAGAGGTGGCATCGATATAGATTATTGTACTAATTTAGATATGGATTCTATGACTATTGTACTTATGTTTGTTGTCAGTGGAATTTTGCTTCCTAATAAGAGTGGGAGACTATGTCATATTGGCTTGTTAGATGTGATTGAAGATATGATGGAGATAGGGGAGAGGTTTGCATGGGGTCCATGCATTTTAACACATCTATACCATGATTTACATTATTTTGTGTATTCAAGTCAAATGATATAGGGCCTTCTACATTACTACAGGTTTGGTGTTGGGAGCACATTACTATTGAGAGGTCGATTGGGCATCTGAGCACATAGGAGGAGGATGAGCCATTGGCATATGGATGGCATGTGATTATTGGGGTACATAGACCACATTTAGGAGATCTAGAATTTTACAAGAGGGCAATTGATGAGGTAGGTGATGACCAAATCACCTAGATACCTTATAGAGAGATTGTGTTCAAGTGGCCTCATGAGGAGCTTTATATGGTTTAGATGATGAATCCTTACTACATCATTAGGAGACATGGATACATTATAGAGAGATATCACCTAGATAGGGTGATGAGATAGTTTGGTGTGAGGTAGCATATACGAGCTGGTCCACATGTATTTGCACATTCTGTGAGGGAGAGACCATAGTAGAGTATGACGATTGATCTGACCATTTCTAATCATAGCTAGACATAGTTATATACTGTTAGATGGAGGGATATGAGAGACTTTATTGATGTAGGAGTGGTTGATGGGTATGCATATTGGTGGGCTTAACAGAGACCATTGAGATTGATGATGATATATATACCACCACAGACATTGAGGCAGATGTTAGTGGCTAGCTTGAGTAGGTAGCTATGAAGTACAGGTTTAGGAACCCAAATTAGGAGGGTTGTTATAAAATATAGAGGATGACCATGAGTATGAGTATGAGGTAGAGGATGTGCTTGGGAGGCTAGTCATATTCATGATGTGCATATCATAGATGTGGAGGACATTGAGATTTTATGGGAGGTAGGGGTCGAGATGGATGTTGATATAGAGTAGAGGGTTAGAGGAGATACTCAATTGATAGAGGTAAAAGTGAGGAGGAGGATGCAAGATAGGATACAACCATGAGAGAAACATAGGTTACACATGCAGAGAGAGGGGATGTGGTTGGCTCTTCACATGCATAGAGATTGATAGAGCATGCACTTATTGACAGACTCTAAGAGGAGATTAGGGCTCAAGACAGAGAGATAGATGGATTGCACTAAAAGGTAGCCAGATTACAAGGTGAAGTTGATGGTAGAGGGGATAAGACTACAAAGATCAGGTGATTATAGTCTGAGCTAGATAAGTTATAGGGTATTATTTATGGGATGGATGGGGATGCCATGACTATAGGATTGGTTACTCATGATGTAAAGACATAGATGCTAGACTATACAACACTCACACAGTGCTATAGATATGAGAGAGACACATCGCAGACAAAGCTTGCAAAGGCTAGAGTACTATTATCCAAAGAGGGACATATAACTATTTTGGATAGGGTGATGCAAGCTATGGAGTAGGCTACATAATATAGAAGATTATATGAGGAAGATGTACCATGAGACTAGAAGGCAACATCATTCAGAGAGTACTGTATGAGATGATCAACATTTGTTAGATCCATTCAGCTAGTGGAGTTAGATAGGTTAGTAGGGTAGGTACCACATATGATGGGTCCTAAACAAAGCGCACCATGGCATGAAGATCTATTCTTGAGATGAGATACCCCATCTGAGGGATAGGATGATACATAGATACAAGGGATATTATGATAGATGGCTTTTATCAGTGTATACATATATTGAGATGTACTTTTTTGTATAGACACATTTGATATATATATATATATATATATATATATATATATATATATATATATATATATATGATGATGATGATGATGATTTGTTTGAGCTTTGTACTATGGACTATGGACATTGATGGATTACTTATTAGTTTACATGGATTTGATGGATTTATGCATGGATAGATGATAACACTGATTATATTTCTTGCATTTTGGTTTACGTTAGCATGTATTAATTCTTTTAACATTAGTTATTATAGATGTATGAATGACATATGATTGGATAATGTGCATGGATGTAGAATGTGACATTGCTGCATAACTTTTATTTCCATTTTTTGCATTGGATTTCCAAAAAAAATTGAGTTTTTTGAGCAACCTGATTTTTAATATGGCATAAAACACAGTACCACCAATGATATTGAATAATCATGATGAATGTTGATGTTTTAAGCATTT
This sequence comes from Torreya grandis, assembly GCA_037957365.1. Classification (NCBI taxonomy): domain Eukaryota; kingdom Viridiplantae; phylum Streptophyta; class Pinopsida; order Cupressales; family Taxaceae; genus Torreya; species Torreya grandis. Next base: position 1,719,169 of record JARHVA010000379.1, read on the forward strand.
AAACAAAGGAAATATTAAATTATGTTTTAGTAAAGTACATCATGATATAGTCATAACCATACTATATATTCATTTCACAATTTTTTTTTGATAAATACATAAAAAATAATAAGTAAAAAGATGTCAAAACAAAAGATTAAACTAAGTGATTGAAATACACATAAAATGTTAATGCAAACAAATGTATTCTAAATGATTTTAATAAAATGATAATGTTGTATCTGTAAGAATTGGAAACTAGAATGACACACATTACTAAATAGAGAGTAACTCAAAAATTGAACACACTTGATAAAAGACAACAAAATAACCATTGGGTAAAAGTGAAGTGAAAATAACCATAGATAGATAAAAATAACCAAGTGAATGGTTAGGGATAGACAAAACAATAATGAAAAATGTTACATCCCAATTTCACCTTGTGACTTATAAACCTTTAGTCCGTTGATTAGTATGGTTAATATCTGATTAATATTGTTTTGATTTGAGTTTTATGACATATATTGTAATGAGACAGTGATATTGATGATTAGAGTATATGATATGATAATTGCATGTTATATTATGTACACTATAGATATGTATTAGTTAGTTTTTATATTATTGGTGATATTTATAATGACTTAGACTAACTACCTACTTGTTGTGAGGTAGATGCAAGATAGGTCCTACCCTTAGAGTTTGATGAGGGAGAGCATCATCAGAGAGGATCAACTAGATAGAACGATTGGGAGAATATTAGTGGAAATTATTAGTGACCCTACACACATGCATAATAGATTTAAATATTATTTGCATAAAAATGCTAGTACATATTGATTGTGATTATATTTGTGTGTGTGTAGTTAGTTTTAGTATGCATTAAGTTTATTTAGTCTAATTGACTTATTTTTTAAATTTAAATTAAAAAATATGTATTAATTTCTATATGGATATTATTATTGTGGAAGTAATCATCTTACAAATAAAAGGCAATTAATGACTTATTTGTCTTTTAGTTAAATAATTATTTAACATTGTTTTAAAAATTGCATGGAAGTTGAATTAATGAAATTTAGAGAGTAATCTTGAATTAATATGCAAGAATTTACTTTAAAATTAGGAAAATAGTTTAATGAGTTAACATAAGTGTATATTGAGAGAACAAAGGGAATAATAGCATAGTAATTTAAAATTTGCATGTTTTAAATATAATGAAGATAAATTTAGATTATTAGATTGACATACATGGGATAATCAAAATAAAGAATATTTATGCAAGGATACAACGTAGAAATTAGAAGGAAGTATTATAAATAAGATGAGAAATTTTAGAAGTAAAACACACACACGAAGACATGAGAATTTGAAAGAAGGGAATTGGAAGGAAACTAATAGAAATCTTTAGCAGAATATCTAGGTTGGTTTCATAAATATTTTTTTGTGTGAAAGAGGTGAAGAATATGTGTATGTTTCATTTAAAAACTTGCATATTATTTTAAGTGACTGTGTGTTATTCATATCGGCTGCATTGCTATTAATTTGGAAGCGTTAAATTTATATCGGACATGCATTTTACTAAATGGACACCATTTTATTTATGGTCAGTATTGGATCGTTTAAACCTAGATTTTAGTATCTTAAGCCTGTATACGAGACCCACATTTCATATACTAGTGCTATGTTTCACTATTTTATGATTTACGTATTATTTTTTATATTTAGACAATGTTTTAAATGCATAAGCCAACATTTATTATTATAGTGCTATTTATTTTTTAGCAAGAAGTCTGCATTGGAAATAGGAGGTATGCGTAGTAATTTGATAAAAGCAACATTGAACTTTTACGACAACATTTTATTCACCATAGCCTACGTTGTCTTTTGTGACCTACGTAGAAATTAAATAAGACTGAGATACAATTTTATAACTCTGTTTGTGTGTGATTCAAACCTACGTAGTATCTAGCCAAGTAGCCTGAGTTTTGACTCAATAAAATTATGTCAAAATTTTTAAACCATACATCCCATAATATATTGGATGGTATAGTAATTTGGAACCCTACATAGTGGATAATTAAGTGACTGCATCTTATTCTTGATCGGCAACATTTTCCTTTGCTTAAGTGTTGAAATTTTTAAAAGCTGTGTCAAACTCCTCTATCCCACCATATTATCCTTTGAGCTACGTTTCATTCTAATATTGCATGTTTTTTCCTTCTTGGCTGCATCTTTATTATTTGGCAGCATCCTCTCTTCTTTTCTAGTAATTGCATCCCAAATTTATTGGACAACGATTTCGTAAATCAATGGCTGAGCTTTAATATACCTATTAACTACGTATTATTGAATTTTGAGTATATATATATATATATATATATATATATATATATATATATATATATATATATATGTTTCCTTATCCATAATTGGAAAGAATTGTTATTACCTTTTCATAGAAAATAGGGTGTATTGAAGTATTCAATGCTAGATATATTAGAATCATTACCAAGCTAAATAATAAAGATATTGTTGATATGTTTGGGTATAATGTTGTTTTTATATATAAAAGGTTTATCTTATATGAAAAGAGATCATATTAGTTAATGGAATGAGTAGTTATCCATATATACAAGCTAGGTCTTTTTATCTCATGACTCTGTGTTATTATGAATAGTATTCTTAATAATGTAAGTATTCTCTTCATTGAATATGAGTGACTTGGATCATGACCAGAAGTTAGAAAACCTTAGTATGGAAAATTGAGTTTTGGATAACTTCTTTTAAACCCTAGTAGCAAAGGAAAATATATATTTATAAAGCATTATTGTTTACACACGAGTTTCATGTTTTCACGTTAGATTCTTGAAGAGATAATACATTAAGATCTTTCAAAGCAAAATCAACGTTGCCTTAGAACCATATAAATAAGAAGCATTAACACGTATGTTACCTTTGCTAAAAGATGAATGGATCTTTTAATTGCTAGTTAACCAATAATTTACTTTCAACATGCATGCATGGATAGTCTTTATTTAGAGCATACCTAGATGGTATGATCTTGTATGCAAAAGTATTTTTGGCATAGTGTTATTGTGTTATTAGCACGTTTAAGATTCATTATTGCATAGATGAAATAAAAAGAATGTTCAAGATTGTTCTATTCTTAGCATAGGAAAAAAATTGTATAAATCTAAAAAATATATACTATGTTATATATGTTTACTTTAGAAGTTGTATTGATGATGCTAATAGGTAGTGAGACTGATTCCACTATCTTAGGTAGCACCACCAATAGATAGTCTGATAAAGTGGTTTGTGATGAAATTGATAGATCTTGATGATCACATCTTATTTGAAAACTTTGGCCAAAGTAATGTTAGATGTACATTGTTATTTTATATGTTTGATTTACATGTTATTGGATATCATGTTTGAAATGTATTTTCTTTATGATACATGTCATGTAGTAGTAAATATTACAAACACACAGGGTACTAGCACATCTCATTGGATTCTCTCATCGTTCTATCTACCTATCCATGAAGGGAGGGCCATTCCCTGATAGAGATTGTGTGGGGGATTGTTCATCTGTGGTTGGAGTGGAAAAGCACTCAAATGTTACTCTCTCTCTCCACTACAGTAATTACTTAGAGATGACATTTATGATTATCAATGATATACGAGTTGGTTTGGGTCAAGATTTGGAGAGCTTGGTACCTGTTAATTATATTAGGCTGTATGCCTGAAGGAATTTGATTATATTATGTATTTAATATAATTGAACAATGGGTAATATATTGTGAGACCATCCATAGCCATGTCTTATTGTATTTACTTTCCTTGGAGTTGTATAATATTAAAATTATATGCGGTATTTGAATTAGAGTACTATTGTTCTTAGTTATGATTTAGCTATGTTGTATTTGTTTAATTATGAGATAAGAATGTTAAGTTAATTATTTTAAAAGAAGAAAACATTTACTACATTTTTTTAAGTACAACTTGAAGGGTTGTATCATGTGGTATCAGAGCTTAGAATTGAACTCTAGGACTGAATGAGTCCATTAACATTTTTATATTCTTCTTTTTAGTGAAAAAAAAGAATGGTACAAATAAGAACATCAGGTGAGGGTGCTTCGTATGTTAATGAAAATAACCCTCCCATTGATCTTAACTTGATTTCTACCAAACATTAGACAAGTTGGATTAGATTCTTGTAGCCATTAATGATATTAGGGATCAAATCATGGCCCTAAAAAAAGAAGGTCATGGCTAAGGTGAGGAAGAATGTTGGAAAGTACCTATTGATCACCCCATTGAACAAGAAAACCAGTAAGATGTGAGAGCTCAGGTAGTTTTAGAGTTTTCAAGGGACACAAAAAGGTGAATCCACCAAAGTTTAATAGAATTATTCTAGGTGATGGAGCTGAGGCATGATTGACAAATATGGAGAAGTATTTCAAGATTTGAAACTACTCTGAAGTCACCAAAGCAATATGGGGAGGTTACTAGTAAGCTGGTGAGGCAACTACTTGGTGGGCTAACAAGAATATGGAGATGAACCTTAACTCAAAAATCAAAACTTAGGAGCAATTCATGACATTATTTAGATCATGGTGGTTGTCATAACTTTACTTTGATTATAAGCTTACAAATTTTTAAAATCTGAAGTAAAGAGAGTTGACGATGAATGAGTATTAGGAGTAGTTCACCAAAATTCTAAAGTATGTACTTTGGTACCAAGATGATGAGAGATTAAAAATAATTAAGTTTATCATGGGATTAAAACCCTAGATTTGTGGTGAGGTAGATGTTAATGAATCTCCCACCATAGACCAAGTTTTTGAGAAGGTAGTGAAGCAGAAGTAAAAGCTGAAGTCTCTTGCACAGGTAATGAAAAAGTTTAAGAAAAAGTTTGGGAATTCTAACACAAATTTTAAGAGAAAATAGAAATAGAGGAAAGGAAACTCCAAGGGGAAGTTTAGTAACCAGAATACCAGATTCAATAATAGAGTCGGTGACAGGAAACTAGGTAATGGATTCAAAGGCAGTTTTTAGGGAAACACTCAAACTGACAGGAAGTGACCACCAGGTAGTTGATTCAATTGTGGAAGAAATCATTATGCTCATGAATGTCCTCAGGACAAGTCAAATAACAAAGGTCCTAATACTCAACAAAGCAATTTTTAGCAACATATTCATGCAATAATTGATAACCGACAAACTAAATTTCAAGCATCACTCATAAAGTTGTCAGGTATTTTATTTGAACATACATTTTCTATTTTGATAGATACAAGAGCTATTGAATGTTTTATAGATCCTAGAATGCTTAGAAAATTTCTTAGAAAAGTGAGATATATGTCAAATTCATGGTCGGTGTAATATGGGAATGACTCAAAAGTCATGGTTACTCAGTGTCTAGTTGAAACAATAATTGAGTGACCTAAATTTTCAAAAGTAGTAGATTTATATGTACCAACACTAGGGTCATATGATGTGATCCTAGGAGTCAACTGGCTTGCTAAACACAAAGCCAAGGTTGACTTCTATTTAATTTTTTTTGAGTATTTAGATGATCTTGGAAATCAAACACAGATTCAAGGAGAAAAGAGAGAGTTGTGACTCAGGTAGATTTTTAAAATGCAACTCAGGAGGGCTTAAGAAATAGGGTGTAAAGAATTTATTGTCAAGATAAATGAAATGGAAAAACCTATAGAACCCTCTCTTGAAGATTACTCATTTATTAGAGATTTTCATGATGTGTTTCCAGAAGAGTTACCAAGTTTACCTCCTAAACATGATTTCAATTTCTCTATCAACATCATACCTAGGTCGAAACCACAATCTAAGGCATGTTATAAGATGACAACCACTGATTTGGTTGAATTGAAGGCATAACTCTAGTAACTATTGTCAAAAAGGTTGATTAAGCCTAGTGTGTCACCATGGGGTGCACCAGTTGTTTTTGTGAAGAAGGATGGTACCCTTTGACTTTGCATCAATTACAAAATGTTGAACAAGGACACTATCAAAAAAAAAATCCTCTACCTTGTATAGATGATTTTTTGATTAAATGCATGGATTAATGATCTTTTCAAAGATATATCTTAGAGCAAGATATCATCAGTTGAGGATTTAGAATGAGGATATTTTAAAAATAGCTTTCAAGACTCGCTATGGGCATTATTAGTTCATGGTGTTACCTTTTGGGTTGACCAATGCACAAGAAACATTCATGAATATCATGAACAACGTGTTCAAAGACTATTTATATCACTTTGTCTTGGTCTTTTTGGATGACATTCCTATATTCTAAGCATGAAGAGGAACACTTACAACATCTAGAATTGGTTTTGCAATGGTTGTGGAAGCACAAGATGTACGACAAGGGTTCTAAATGTTCATTATTTTAGGAGAGAGTGTAATATCTAGTGCATATTATTTCTACAGATGGTATTTTTGTAGATCCATCTAATATAAGGGATATTATGGAGTGGCCAACACCTATAAATATGCATGAGGTAAGGAGCTTCATGGGGTTAACATGCTATTATAGGAAATTCATTCTAAATTTTTCCAAGATAACTAATCCAATTACCTCCATGCAAAGGAAGAACCAAAAGTTTATCTGATTAGAGAAAGGTGAAGTAGCTTTTCAAGAGTTGAAAAGAAGGCTTGCATCAACACTAGTGTTGAGATTTTTTGATCCCAATGGTCAATTTTTAGTGATCACAGATGCATCAGGAGAGGGTTTAGGTGGAGTACTTATGTAGGATGGTGCAATAGTAGCTTTTAAATTGAGGAAGCTAAAAACACATGAGGTGAATTATGTCTCTCATGATCTTTGACTTGTAGTAATCATTCATGCTTTGTAATTTTGGTGACACTATTTGTTGGAAAAACCATTTAAGCTCAAGAATCATAACTTGGGACTCAAATATATCTTCACCCAACCAAATCTAAATGCTCATCAGAGACATTGGTTAGAGTTTCTTTTTGACTATGAATTTGATATCAATTACATCAAAGGTAAAAAGAACAGAGTAACTAACACTTTAAGTCATAGAAGGTATATAGCAACTATAGCTACTATCAGGAGTAATTTCAGGGATCAAGTGGTTAAGTTATCACCAGGAGATGAATTTTATGAGTAGGTTAGAAAAGAATTATCTGATAATGCTCAAAATACTTGGTATAAAAGATTTATTTTTGAGAGTGACAATATTTTGAATTTCAACGGGAGAATGTATGTGCCAGATCGAGAGAATCTATAGAGCACAATGTCGAAAGAGTTACACAATGCCCCTTATTCAGGACATCCAGGAGTAACAAAGCTCATGGTAGAGCTTAAACCTTTGTACTTCTATAAAGAAATCAAGAAGGATGTGGTAGATCTTATGTCATGTTGTTTGGAATGTCAATGAATTAAAGTTAAACATATGTACCTAGCTGGATTGTTATATCAACATGATATACCAGAGTGGAAGTGACAAATGATCAATATAAAATTTGTCCAAAGTTTATCGATGTCACAAAGTAAGAATGATATGATCTTGGTAATTATGGATAAACTAATCAAGGTGGCTCATTTCATACCTATCAAATTGATAGATGATGCATATACCCTTATGAAGACGTTCATAAAGGAAGTGTATAGGTTGCATGGGTTCCTAGAGAAGATCATTTTGGATCGAGATCCAAAGATGACTTCCAAGTTTTTGGTGACTCTAAACTTAACTTTGGGTACACATTTAACTTTTAGTACTACATATCATCTAAAGACTAATGGTCAGACTGAGCGAGTGAATCAGGTGTTAGAGGATATTCTATGTATGTATTACATGGATCAACAATACAAATATAGGGTAGAGGACAGGGTAGTCTTCGAGCTTGAGATGCTATCTAAAATGGAAGATCAAGTAAAGTTAATTAGGTAGAGATTGGCTGAGACCAATGATAGATATAAGAGTTATGTCAATTTAAAAAGGATAGATATGAGGTTTTCTATTGGTGATAAAGTATTCTTACAGGTTAAGCCACATAAGAGATCGATTAAATTTGAGAAGTCAGTAAAACTATCACCAAGACATGTGGGACCCTTCAAAGTGTTAAAAGTGATCAATCCTATTGCGTATAAGCTTGCATTACCACCATTCCTAACTCTTTTACATAATGTTTTCCATGTATCTTATCTTAAAAAGTATATACCTGATCTTTTATATGTTTTGGATTGGAATGCTTTGTAGGTTTTAGATCCTGAGGTGTTCATGGTAGAACCAATCAGAGTAATTGGCATTCACAAACTTCGTTTATGAAACAAAGAGGTGTCTCATTGTAAGGTCTTATGAGATAAATACTTTGAAGATAGTGCTACTTGGGAAGACTTTGATGAGTTTTTAAGGCTATTTATGCATTTATTTGCATGATTAAAACTTGATACCATGTTTTAAATTTGTTAGACTCTTTTGATATTCAAAACTATTATTTGAATAAGTGTCATAGAGATGATGACTAATTTTAGGGGGAATGTTACATCCTGATTTTATCATATGATTATAGACCTTTAATCCATTGATTAGTATGGTTAATATCTGATTACTATTGATTTTATTTGAGCTTTATGACATATACTATAATGAGACAATGATATTGATGATTAGAGTACATGATGCGATAACTATATGTTATATTTTATACACTGTGGATATGTATTAGTTAGTTTTTATATTATTAGTGATATTTAAGATAAATCAGACTAACTACCTACTTGTTGCGATGTGGATGCCGGATAGGTCATACCCTTAGAGCTTGACAAGGGAGAGTATTATCAGAAAGAATCAACTCGATAGACTGATTGGGAAAATATCAGTAAAAATTTCTAGTGACCCTACATACACGCATAATATGTTTTAAATGTTATTTGCATAAAAATGGTAGTGCATATTGGTTGTGAATATTTATGTGTGTGGAATTAGTTTTAGTATGTGTTATATTTCTTTTAGTCTAATTAACTTGATTTTTAAATTTAAATCAAGAAAATATATATTAATTGCTATAAAGATATTATTATTGTGGAAATAATTATCTTACAAATGAAAGACAATTAATGACTTATTTATCTTTTAGTTAAATAATTATTTAATATTGTCTTAAAAATTGCATAGAAGTTGAGTTAATGTAATTTAAAGATTAATCTTGAATTAACATGCAATAATTTATTTAAAATTAAGAAAATAGTCTAATGAGTCAACCTAAGAGTATATTGAGAGAACAAATGGAATAATAGCATAGTAATTTAAAATTTGCATGTTTCAAATATAATGAAGGTAAATTTAGAGTATTAGATTGACATGCATGGGATCATCAAAATCAAGAATCTTCATGCAATGATAGAACACATAAATTAGAAGGAAGGAAGATTTATACATAAGAGGAGAAATTTTGGAAGTAAAACACACACACATGGAGATAGGAGAATTTGGAAGAAGGGAGTTAGAAGGAAAAGAAGAGAAATATTTAGTAAAATATCCAAATTGGTTTCATAAATATATTTTTTTGTGTGAAAGAGATGAAAAATATGTGTATGTTTCCGTTAAAATCTTGCATATTATTTTAAGTGATTGCGTGTTGTTCATTTAGTTGCATTACTATTTATTTGGAAGCGTTGAATTTATATCAGATCTACATTTTTCTACGTGGCTGCCATGTTATTTGTGGTCAGTATTGGACTGTTTAAATTGAGATTTTAATATTGTAACCCTGTATATGAGACCCACATTCAATATACTAGTGATACGTTTATTTTATGATCTACATATTATTTTTTATATTTAGACAACATTTTAAATATATAAGCCAACATTTATTATTATAGTGTTACATATCTTTGGGCAAGAAGTCTTTGTTGAAAATAGGAGGTATGCATAACAATTTGATAAAAGCAACGTTGAACTTTTAGGAGTGCATTTTATTCGTCATAGCTTGTGTTATCTTTTGCGACTTGCATAGAAATTAAATAAGATCGAGATATCATTTTATAACCCTGTGTGTGTGTGATTCAAACCCACATAGTATCTGGCCAAGTAGCCTGAGTTTTGACTCAATAAAACTATATCAAACTTTATAAACCCTACATCCCATAATATATTGGATGACATAGTAATTTTGAACCCTGGGTAGTGGATAATTAAGTGACTGCATCTTATTCTTGATTGGTAGCATTTTCCTTTGCTTAAACATTGAAATTTTTAGAAGCTATGTCAAACTCCTCTATCCCATTGTATTATCCTTTGCGCTACATTTCATTCTAAGATTGCATGTTAATTCTTTCTTGGCTGCATCTTTATTATTTGGTAGCAACCTTGCTCCTTTTCTGATAATTGTGTCACGTATTTATTGGACAATGCTTTTATAAATCATTGGTTGAGCTTTAATATACCTATTAACTACGTATTATTGCATTTTGAGTAAATGTGTGTGCGCAGGTGTATATATATATATATATATATATATATATATATATATATATATGTGCTTCCTTTTCCATAATTAGAAAGAATTGTTATTACCTTTTAATAGAAAATAGGCTGTATTAAAATATTCAATGCTTGGATATATTAAAATCATCACCAAGCTAAATAATATGTATATTGTTGATATGTTTAGGTATAATGTTATTTTTATATATAAAAGGTTCATCTTATGTGAAAAGAGATTATACTAGTTAATGGAATGAGTAGTTATCCATATATGCAAGCTAGGTCTTTTTATCTCGTGACTCTGTATTATTATGAATAGTATTCTAAATAACATATGTAATTGAATATGAGTGATTCAAATCATGAAAAGAAGTTAGAAACCCTTAGTATGGAAAAATGAGTTCTGGATAACTTCTTTTAACCCTAGTAGCAAAGGAGAAAATATATTTATAAAGCATTATTGTTCACACATGAGTTTCATGTTTTCATGTTAGATTCTTGAAGAGATAATACCTTAAGATCTTTTGAAGCAAAATTAGCATTGCCTTAGAACCATATAAACAAGTTGCATTAACAAGTATGCTACCTTTGTTAAAAGATGAAATGGATCTTTTAATTGTTAGTTAACCGGTAATTTACTTTCAACATGCATGCAAATATAGTATTTGTTTAGAGAATACCTGAATGGTATGATCTTATATGTAAAAGTATTTTTTGGCATAGTGTTAATAACACATTGAAGATTCATTATTACATAGATGAAATAAAAAGAGTGCTCAAGATTGTTTTATTCCTAGCATAGGAGAAAATCTATATGAATCTCAAAAATATATACTATGATATATATGTTTATTTTAGAAACCATATTGAGGATGCTAATAGGTAGTGAGATAGATTTCACTAGTCTAAGTAGCACCATCAATAGATAGTTTGATCAAGTGGTGTGTGATGAAATTGACAGATCTTGATGATCATATCTTATTTAATTTTTTTTGGGCAAAGTAATGTTAGATGTACATTGTCATTTCATATGTTAGATTTTCATGTTGTGTGATATCATGTTTGAAACTTATTTTCTTTATAATACACATCATGTAGTAGTAAATATTTCAAGCACATGGGATAATATCACATCTCACTGGATTACCGCACCATTCTATCTACCTATATATGAAGGGAGGCCATTCCCTGATAGGGATTGTACCAAGATTTTTGGTCTGTGGTTGAAGTGAAAAAGTGCTTGGATGATGCTCTCCCTTACCTGGAGATGACATTTGTGATTATTAACATTACACAAGTTGGTTTGGGTCGAGCTTAAGAGAGCTTGATATCTATTTATTGTATTAAGATGTATGCTTAAAGGAATGTAATTATATTATGCATTTGATATACTTGAATAATGGGTGTTGTATTGTGAGACCAACCATAGCTGTGTCTTATTGTATTTACTTTCCTTGGAGTTTTATAAGATTAAAATCATAGGTGATATTTTAATTAGAGTAATATTGTTCTTAGTTATGATTTAGATATGTTGTATTTATTTAATTCTGAGATAAGAATGTTAAGTTAGTTGTTTAATTTCTTTAAAAGAAAAAAAAAATATAATATTTTCTTAAGTATAATTTGAGGGTTGTAAAAAAAATAAACAAAGACAAAAGTAGAAAACTTTGAAAGAGTTGTAGACAAAGACAAAACTAAACAAAGACTAAACATTTGTAGCCAAGAGCAAGGCTAGGAACCAAATAAGTGAGGGACTAGGCTAATGATAAGATAATCCAATGTTAGGGAAATGGATGATGGGGAAGATGGTGGCCGAGCTGACCCTAGAGACCCCATGTCTCTAACCACTTCCTACATAATCCACCTTAGACAAACTCTATGTGGGGATATCAGGCTAGATGTAGTTCTCCCAATATGGGAAGTGATGAGAAAGTGGTTGATTGATGAAGCATGTTAAATGTTTCGATGACAAAGATGTGCAAGTGGCCCACCCAAGAAAAGGCAAATGATGTGGAAGATAGATGTGTTGATATTGATGTTTTTGGAACACTTTGATTTTTTTAATGATTTTTTATGATATTTATGATTTTTGCTGTCTTTATTTATTTATTTTTGGGTATTATGTGAAACAAGGTGTGAGACATTTTTCATAATCATGAGTAATAATGTAGGTTTACATAAAAACAATAGCAACCTCAAACTTTATCATGTTATAAGATAAAGAGTAACGATTGACAAAATGACATACTGAGAAATATACAATGGAGGACTGAAGGATGATGCCCCTAAGTAATTGGGGTAGTTATAGACAATGGTTTAGACATGGTACAAGAAGCCTAGTTTTCACCATGGTACTTATCCAAAGTGTCAGTAAATTGGTTTTCACATTTGGACGATCTATGTACACATGTTTTGTTTTTACTCTTTTTTATTTTTATTTTATTTTTATTTATTTTTATTTTTGACCTTGAATATACCAATAACAAAATATAGAACAAATTTAAGAATATAATTTTTTAAGGTGCATGATGTTCATGGGTTCATCAAGATCTTCTCCATCTTTTGTGGCTAATGTGTAAGCTCTTGATCCATATTTGACAATAATGATGTAAGGACCTAACCAATTAGGTTCAAATTTTTCCTTTTTTATCTCTTTCAACATTAGTGTTTCATTGTTTCTCCTTGAGAACAAGGTATTCAATTAAAAATTCCCTAGATTTAATCCACTTATTATAGTTATGGTGAAGGCGACCAGGGTAAATTTTTAGGTGGTTTAAATCATTGAGGCATTTCTCATCCTATAAGTCATGTTCACTTAGGTGTGATGTTCGATATGATTATTCATCTATGATTTGTTGTAGAGATATTCACAAATATGGAATCTCAACCTTAATGGATAAAATAGACTCACTACCATAAACAAGGGAATAAGGGGTTGCCCTCGTGGGTGTTCGGATACTAGTGCGGTATGCCCAAAAGGGAAGGATATAAGTGAGTATGCTAGTCACAACCAACTTCATTGACAACTCTCTTAAAAATGCATAGAATATTTTTGTTTATTGCCTCAGCTTGGCCATTGACTTGTGGGTAATAAGGAGTGGACCATCTATGCTTGATATGATAGGTGTGGCAAAGAGTCTTAACATATTTATTTTTGAAGGATTTTTCATTTTCATAAATGAGAGTTGAGGGAATACCAAAATGAAAGACAATGTGGTTAAGGATAAACTTGGAAATTTTCTTTTCAGTCACATAGGTGAGTGGCATTGCTTCTACCCACTTGGTAAAATACTTAGTTGTAGTTATAATGTGCTTATGTCCATCAGAAGAACTATGATTTATTTTATCAATGAGGTCTAAACCCCATGTGGAAAATGGCCAAGGTGTTGTGATAGGTTGTAAAGCTTGTGAAGGAATATGGTTAAGATCACCATGCTTTTGACAGGGTATACACTTTTTGAAATAAGCACATGAATTAGATTCCATTGTTAACCAATAATAACCAACTTGGAGAAGATTTTTTGCAAGGACCATACCACTTGAATGTGCTCCACAAATTCCCTCATGAACTTCTCTAATTGTAGAAGCAAACTCTTCAAAATTTAAATAACAGAGAAGGGTTCCATCATAGCCACAATGATACAGGGTGTTGTCAAGGATTGTATAGTGGGTTGTTCATTGAATAAAGGATTTGCATTGGTTGGAGGAAAGATTATATGGAAGGGTATGGTTATGACGGTATGTATAGATATAGAAATACCATAGAGAAGTGGGACCCACCACCTCACAAACCATCTCTGATTCTAGCGTATCATAAGCAAGCATCCTTAAGTACTTAACCAAAAATTTATTACATTTTGTGTTAAATATAGTAAGGATCCAATTATTGCCATATCATCTGCATCTCGATTATTTATTCTAGGCACTTATTCGAATTGGATGTATTCAAAAGATATTTTAAAGTTATTCACCATTCTATTGTAAGGTATTAGCTTATCACCATGTGCTCATAATTCATTAGTTACTTAATTGATTATGAGCTTAGAGTCACAAAAAACAAGGAGATATTGGATTCCCCACTAAATTTCCATCTTGAGGCCTGTTATGAGACCTTTATATTTTGCTCTGTTGTTTGTACAATGGAATTCAATTCGAAATGCCTTAAGAATACAATCCCCATAAGGTGTTAATAATAAGATGCCTACCCTTGATCTATGATTTTTAAAAGAGCCATCAAAGAAAATTTGCCAAATTAGGGATTTGTCTATATACATGATCATATCATCTGGGAATTTTGCAATGAGAGGTGCCTTGCCATTGAATGGTGCTTATGTTAGTATATCTATTAGAACTTTTCATTTGATTTCCTTTTGTTTAACATACTCTAAATAAAACTCACTAAGAAGCATAACCCACTTATCTATCCTTCTTGTTAGAGTGGTTTTGGATATGAGATATTTAAGAGGGTCAATTTCAGTGATGATTTTTGTTTGATTATTAAGGATGTAATGCCATAACTTTTGGGAAGAAAAAATAAATTCAAGATAAGCCTTTTCTATTTGAGAGTAATTTAACTCATAGGATATCAATGATCTACTTAAGCAATAGCTTACTTTTTCTTTTCCATTATCATCAAGTTGTGCTAACAATGCTCCAAGGGCATATTGAGTAGCTGAAATGTACAACAAAAAAGGTTCACCTACAATTGGTGGCATCAATATCAGTGGATTGGAAAGATAGTGCTTGATGTTATTAAATGCCTTTTCAAAATCTTCTATCCAAGTAAAAGGAATATCTTTTTTCAACAAAAAGGTGAATGGGTGACAAATATCTGCAAGCTGAGAAATGAATATTTTGATGGCTTGTATCTTTCCTTGTAAAATTCTAAGTTACTTAAGATTTTTAAGTGGAGGCATATCCATGATAATTGAAACTTTTGAGGGATCAACTTCAATGCCACATTGTGAAACAGGAATTCCTAAGAACTTTCCTGATGTAACACCAAACACACATTTTTTTGGATTTAACCTCATGTTATATTCTTGCATACACTCAAAAATATGGTGAAGCACTTGAGGATGATCTGATCTAGATTTAGATTTAGCCAAAATGTCATCCACATAATCCTTCATAATATCATTAAGCATGTCATGAAAGATAATGGTCATTGTCATCTGATATGTTTCCCCAACATTTTTTAACCCAAAAGGCATCCCCTGATAACATAATGCCCCCTATGGAGTGGTAAAGGATGTTTTATGTTGATCTTCTTCAATAATTTTTATTTGATTGTAGCCTAAAAAACCATCCATTAAAGATAACATTTCATGGCCTGCAAATGAATCAATGATCATATCTATGTTAGATAATGGAAAGTCGTCCTTTGGGCATGCTTTATTTATATCATAAAATTTTGTGCATACTCTAATCCCCTTAGGTTTATTCAACACTAGAACAATGTTTGATAGCCAATATGAGTAGTCAATGGGGTGTATAAAACCTATAGACAACTATTTCTTCAACTCTTCCTTTACCAACAACGCTATCTTGGGATGCATTTTTGAATAATTTATTTTACTAGTTTTGCATTAGGATGCACCATAAGATGGTAAACTAGTAACTCTAGATTTAATCTTGGCATATCCACATAAGGCCATGTGAATACATTAAAAAACTTAGGCAACATCAATGTAAATATATCCCTTTCTTCTTGATTGAGTGATATAGCAAACTTTACAATCTTTGGATCAACTTCAGTGTCAATGTTTATAGGAATGGTTTCCTCAACAAGTAGACTTGATTCATCTTTATAAGCTAGGGTTGGTGTAGGAAGATGAAAATATTCCTTAACTTCTTGTTTTGATGTAGATGCATAACTGATAGAGTTATGTAATTTTTGTTCCCCAAAATATATAGAATCTACTATCTGTATTAGAAAACCTTTCTTATGATCACCTACAGGAATTTGATCCCTAATTCTCAAGAACTCAGATATAGTTTCATCATTTTGAAAATGGTCTAGTTGTGGTGTAGATTGTTGGTCCCATTGGATGCGAGAAGGATATGTTAGGTCAAGTGTTAGAATTTCATTTTCATGGAAAAGATTGGTAAGGGATAGATCTTCAAAATGGGTAAGGATGGAACCAGTCTTGCTATTCAAAGAATCATCTTCTAACTCACTAGAAAAGTCACTTTGGGAGATTATTAGATGTACGTTAAGTGGGTTAAATCCTAGACCATGATTCCTTTCATTGGATTTTAGTGTTATTGATTCAATGGCACTTTGTTCATGGAGACCAAGACCTTTTCCCTTCTAATTCATTATTTTGCACATGATGGATTTTACAATGGGATATCTATTGGTGGAAAAACAAGTCGTTAATTTATTAGAATAAATCCACTTTGAATTTGAATCATCAATATACTCATCGAAAAGGAGACCTCCTTCGATAAAATTTATCTGATTGATATTTTTAACCATTATTTTATCCTTTAAATGGTTTTTGGTCTGCCATATTCATTTGGATTGGCGTGTATTGTGCTTGTATAAAAATCTTGAATAATGTACTCATTCATGCCTCGATCAATGATTGTAAAATGGGAAGAAGTGGAAGATGATGCTTTGTTGGATGATGGATTGGATGTTTTCTCAATGGATGGATTCTTGAAAGCTTTCTCAATGGATGGACTATTGGAAGCTTTCTCAATGGATACATAGGGAGTTGGAGTATTAATCCAAACACTAAGGGGAGGTGTTTGAAATAAAGTTTTAGGATTGACATAGTTTTCAAATGAAAGATAATCCTCAATAAGGGTAAAATTATCTTTTAAGACTAGTAGATAGATGGATTTTTGATATTTACCCTCTAATAGTTTGCAATATTGGAAGGGATGAAGATCACCTTGAATAGTTGCTTCCATTCCTACATGGGAGAAATTCAAACACTGATGAAGTGTGGATGGGATGGCATTCATGGAATGGGTCCATGGGCGTCCAAGGAGTATATTGTATGGTAAATCAAGATGAAGAACATGAACAAGTGTTTCCTTAATGATAGACCCTACCATCAAAGGAAGATGGATTATGCTAATAGATTGACATTTATTATTATCATATGCCTTTGTTGTTATGATATTTGCCTCTAGTGTTGTTATTAGCTACCCAATATTTTTTATGAGTCTTAGTATACATAGATTAAGGGATAAACCATTATCTATAAAAAATTTATTTAACTTATGCTTAGAAATAGTAACCTCTATATACAATGGGAGGTTATGCTTTGAACCTAAAGGAGAAACATCATAATGATCAAATGTTACTTAATTATTTGTTGCCAAAAAATCTATTAATGCTTGAAAGTTTATGGGATTTATGTTTTGAGGAATATTGGAATCCTGAAGGACTTTATACATAATATCTTTATACATGGGGGAGGTCTTGAGAAGGTTTTGAATGGATATATTGGCTGGTGTTTTCTCAAGATGATCTATAATGTTGTTCTTATGTTCAACATTAGAGGGAGATGCACATGGTAGGGTAAGCTTTGCACGTCTTATGGTGATGACACAATCATACTTTGGTAAAGTGATTACATTAACATGTCTATATACCATATCAAGGCTATTAAATATGGAATCAAATGGATGACTAGCTTGGTTAACATTACTTGATTCTGGTTGTTCTTGTTTTTGTTTACCCTTACCTTGCTCATGATTAGCGAATGGGTCTTGGTATATCCCTAATTTTTGGTTGTTAGATTGTTTTAATTATGAGTTTTTGACTACTATGTCACCTTTATAAATAATATCTTGAACATAATGTTTTAGGAACATGCATCAGTTTGTTGAATGACCTTTGATTTGATGGTATACACAGTATTCATCCTCTTTGTACCAATCGAGTTTGGAAACATTTTCTTCAAAAGGTTTTGTGTTTGTCCACACAATCATGTTCACATGAGCCAACTTTCAGACAATATTTTTGTAAGTGTCACCAATTGAGTGAAATTACATTTTGGTCTCCCTTGTTTTGGTTGCCCACTAGGAATTGTGATGTTGTGAGTTGGTAGGTTATATATTTGTGTTTATGGATTCTGAATTTGTTTTACATCAGTTACACCATATCCAACAAGATTTTTATTTTTGGTAAAGAATTTGGTTTTGTCTATTAGTTTCAAGGAATTTCTTATATCTGGTTTAAAGATTTTAATTATACCCATATTAATCAAAGTCCATTGTACTTGAATTCCCTTTTCAATAATCTCATCAAAGATCTTGGGCAAAGAAGTAACAAGTGATGTCCAAAATCTAAGTTTACCTTATTCATAAAAATTTCCACTAACTTTGTTTCTATAAATGACCATGTAAAATGGTTTTCCATTGCTTTCCATCTTTGAAGGAAATAAGCAAAAGTTTTGCCATTTCATTGTTTGTTATTATGCAAGTCTAGAATGGTCAAGTCTTTTTCAATATTGTAAGATAAATGATAGATGAAATTTTAAGATAAGTATTTGAAAGTGAAGATAGATCCTTTTGGGAGTCTTGAGAACCATTTAAGGGCTTGGCCCCTAAGGCTTCATGGAAATAATTGTAACATGTAATCATTACTATAAGCAATGTCTACACATGCGTGATAAAAGCTAGTTAGATGTTCCTTGGGATCTCCTTTACCTTTGTACTTATCCAATTTTGGGAGTTTAAAATATTTGGAAAACAATGTAATAATTTAACTCACATCATAAGGATATGAACAAATCTCCTTGAACTTAAATTATTTTTGTCGGTTGTAAGAGCCATATTGCAAGACTTGGACTATATCCTTTATATTTTGAAATTATTGCATGAGAAAAGGGGATAGTTGGTCCATATGACTTAAAGGATTGGGTGGTTAATTTGTGAATTTATTTATGTGTTGGTGAATGTTTGGATTAAAATTATTGGGGGTTTAATTATTGTAGTTAAGGTTTTGAAGTTGGGAAAAAGTACTAGTGTTATAACTAGGGTTATGATTAGTACTAAAATTTATTTGATTTGAGTTCGAGTTAAAACTAAAATTAGTTTGATTTAGGTTTGGATTTGGGTTGGAACCAAGATTAGGATTTTGTGTAAAGTTTGAACTTGTTTGGTTTGGATTTGGGTTAAAGTTTGGATTATTTGATGTGTTAGTGTTGAAGTTCATGGGATTAGAATTGGTATTTTGACCAAAGCTTGTTTGGTTAAACACACTTGGATTATTTTGTTGTGGAAGCATGTTAGAGTTTGAACTAAATTGGTTAAAGCCTAAGTTTGAATTAGTTTCTTTTTTATTTTGGATTGGGTTATTTTGGTTTTGGTTAAATTTTAAACTATAATTTGTGTTGGGATTGTTAAGGTTAAGGTTAGAATTGGATTGCATTTGGTTTTGGCTTGAATTAGTATTGGGATTTGGGGTAGATTTAAATCAAAGAATTGGGTTAGAATTAGGTTGGTTTTGAATTGGATTGAGATTTTGATTGGCCAGAACTGATCTAAGCAACAATTGATTTGGTACACTATCATTTATACTTAGATTGTTGAATGTGCATGCAACATCATTCAAACTTGGATTTGATGATTGATTGGGCAAGCCAAAATAGGTATTCGAGATTTAGTTTGGATTGGATATGATTAGTGAGTTTTGAAAACTCTGATTTGGATTGATTGATGAGTTTGAATAAATATTTGCAATCGAATTAATTTGATTATAACCCTATGAGTTTGGGTGCATACCCAAATTTGGTGTAATCAAATTTTGATCAATTTGACTTAAATTAGATGGGAGGCCCCTTTTCAAGTTTAGATGATTTTGTTGTATGATGGGAAAACTTGAATTAGGATTCAAGCTTTGATTGGTGTCATGAATGATTGATGAGTTTGAAGACATATTCAAACTTGGATTTTTGGGATGGTGTTGTGAAGGTAAATTCATATTTACATTCATTTTAGGATTACCAAAGGGATTATTTGATTGATAAGATTGAAAGTTCATAATATCATGATTTCCTTGATTTGCATGAATTTCTATGAAAAAATGATTAATAGTTTGGGATGACTCTTCACGTGAAATAGATTTCCCTTTGTCTTGAGAGACTTGAGGATGAGATTGTGAAGTAGGAATGAAAGCATTGCTTCCCTCTAAAGAGCCTTTTGGGATTTGTTGATTGGGATTGGAAGAAGAAGGCTCTTTGCTTGCAATGAGATATTGAAAATTATGTACATCAAAATCAAATGGGAACTTTGCACCAAAACCCAAGACTCAAAGAAATTCTTCATTTTTGTTGGAAATGATATATTCATCTAGGGAAGGTGGAGGTTGGGCAAATTTGGGGCTACCTTCATCTTGGTAATCCCCTCCCTCCTCTTCTTCGTGTTTGGTTATTTAATGTATCTCTACATGATGCTCTTAACTAGGGAATTGAAAGGGGTCATTTCCAAAAGGTTCTTCCCTTGAATCAGGAGGATTTATCATGGCCATTTGCTGAATAATAGGCATGATTGAAAAAAGGAAAATGACTCAAAAAAAAAAGATGATCTAAATTAACAATACGAACCAAAAAATTAACTTAAAAACTTGAATTCTTGAACCAATTATTTTAAGATTTTGTTATGAAGATTTAATTTTAGGAAGTTTTTTCAAAAGAATTAATTTTCAAACAAGGATTTTCAGCACATGGTAAACACAAGGAAACAACAAACAAAACTTCTATTCTAAAGAATAAAGAAATTTACAAATAAAGGGTGAAAACTATGATGAAGGGTCGTAAACAACTATTGGGCCTTCCATTATCACTTAATTCTCTATGCTCTCAGTTGTGCCCTAATATTTCAAGGAACTAACCATGAATGATCCTTCCATTTTCATGGACCATTGAGTCCAGTTTTTAGGGTGTGTGTAAAGTTGCTTCTTGGTGCTAATCGCTAATTGATGCACCAAAGTCAAATGCCAAAAGATGTTATCCTAGGATTAAGGTTTAAATAAGCTTATCTAGGGGTAAAAGCTATGGAAGAAATCTATAAAGTAGATGGTCACTATTGGGTCTTGTCTCAAAGTGCTCAACATAGCCGTAAAGGTCTCAGTGTGTTGAAAATTGGTGATATCAGATTTTGAGTCAACTATTAAAACTTTAGGTATTAGAACATGAAATCCCATCACATCATAGTGTGATTAAAACACACAACCACTTAGGAAATTAAAACAAATAGATCTCAATTTATATACCCCATCGGTAAATAGGGTTTGGTCTATTACGTGGTGGTGAAATCCACGGTCAATAAAGCCCCTAAGAAAAGAAAAATAAAAGTAAATACCCATTTTTGATTTCTAAGTCTCGTCACCAATGTAACTCCAAAGAAAGAGCATATGTGGATACTACTTGGGTAACACAAATAGTTGTGAAAATGTTTCTGATTTTTGAGTATTGTTACCAATGTAATGCTAAGAAAAGAGCATACGCTATTTCCACAACCACAAAAAAAATACTGAAACAAAAAGTGATGTAATTACTAAGAATTTCAAAAACAAAAATGAAAAGCATTCTTTTTGTTGATCTTCTTTGGCAAGCGTTCTACAAACAAGTTGTTAGAATGTTTGTTTTGGCTAAAAATAAGGTAACTTACAATAGAACAAGTGAAAAAAAAAAAAAAAAAAAAGTGAAAAACACCACTTTGTTATGAAATACACAAACATTTTAGAAAAATGAAATTGTATTAAAATCAATGCAAGAAAAAGACAAAAAGTAAAAAGCAAAAAATAAATAGATCCATACTTACAAGATGATTTCACTACCAAGATCAATGATTTCATTGCCAATAGTGATGAATTCACTGCTAAATGAGACAAATTTGTTATAGTAACGATGATTTTACTACAGTAAAATGTAATTTCGCTATGGGTAATGATAGATTTGCTATTTATAGTGATGAAATTACTTTAGGTAATGATAAAATCATTGTTTCCTAATAAAAACTTGATTAGCCCTAAAAACAAAATAAAAAACATAAAGGCAAAAAAAATGACAATTTCACTGTTATGGTCTATAATTTCACTATTTTTGCTTTCAAATTCACTATTATGTATAGGATAACATACAACCAAATATAAAACAACTGACAATAACTTGTAGCTTGTACTGACACTTTAAAAAGGCAAGATTAAATGCAAAATGCAAACATAAATAACAAAAATTGAAAGAGAAATGCTATCTAATTGCAAGTAACAATGATCAAAATATAAAAAAGATGTGGGAAAGGTCCCACTAGGCATGATAGAAATGTATGAACTAAGTTTAGACGTGCAAATAAACAAACTATGGTAGAACAATAAACAAAGAAAAAACAATCACAAAATTTATGTTTGAATGCACAAGCTTTTTCCATTGTGATATACATTCAATTTGCTCTTTAAAATATGTGGTGATAACTCCTCCAATGCAAAAGAGAATGGGAAACATTGTGGTGCAAAAGCAAGTCTTTGATTAACTTTTATTCATTTGTGTGTAGAGCTCTGATTTCTTGATCATGTGATTTGATCTCTAGATTTTGTGTACTCTTGAAAATGGAGATTTACAAGTGTATTTATAGATGTTTTAAGAAGGATCCAATGGTGGAGGATCATTTGGATCTTTTAATGATCCAAATGATCAATGATGACTAATGAGTCCTCACCCATGAGGATGAAGACCATTTCAAAATGGTTGAGAAAAACATGGGGTTGTTTAGCTGACTCAACAAGACTAAGCCAATTTCTTTGACAACTCAAGGGATGAGTCATAAGAGGTTGAGAATTTTGTGGATTTGGTTGGGATGAGGGAGAAAAAGGTGGAATAAGTTGGGATGAGGTGGAAAATCTAGATTTTATTATTTAAAATAAGGATTCAACTGTGCATAATTGACTTATTCAATATTTTGAATTATTTAATTATTTGAATTTGGAAGAAAATGCGATTTATTAATTTAAGAAGAATTATTAAATAGATTAGGTTCATTTTGACATTAAATGGAATTTATGTGTCTACAATCATGATAAAATATCTAACTGTCAATAAAGTTTGGGGAAATTTTATGATTTGGAGGTTTCTCCCTCTTATTTGCCCCAAGAATAATTCCCCTAAACTTGGCTTGGTAATATGACCCACCTTTGTACGACCTAGGTATGGGCTTGCACTGTTCCTTGGGGGAAACTTAACATGTTTCCTTCCCCTTCCTTTGCATGTCATTTTTTTCTCTCTTGGCTATACATGAGTCTTATCACTGGAGTTTACTATTGTGAGGGGTAACAAAAAAACTTCAATAAAAACCCAAAGCATGCTTCCATAACAAAAATCAAATGAAGAAAACATGCTAGCAAAACTTAAGCTTAAATTGAAAATCCCTAGAAAAGTGTTACAATAGATAATTTTAAGTAAGCTTATATATTATGAAGTTTAGAAATTACATTGAATATATTTCAAAATTGAATTATCAAATTAGTATTTACTTGAAAATGTTCTTCTATTTTCTTAAGTTTTTACATGAGATGTCAATATATCACAAAAAAATTGTTTTATATAAATTGAGATGAATTTTCATTTTCAAATGTTTTCAAATTGTTATTTAATTCTTAGGAAAAATGGGAAAGTATCCCATTGGGGAATATTAGATACTAAAATTATCCCCAAAGTTACCTTAATAGGAAATTGTATGGATATTCAAACATACGAAGGCCATGCACGAAACTACAACTCAAAATTGATTTTATTACTTTTTAGGATACAAGTAGATAGTAAGCAATTGATTATTACAAAGCTAGAACTCGTAATAATTTTTTTTTTGAGATGACAATGTACTCCAATTAAATAAATACAGAAGCTCTTACATTAAAACTAATATTATAATCAACGTGCATAATAAGAACACATACCATACCTCCATTTGAATTTATATAAAAAGATGGTTTGTTAGTGGTTTCTCCCCTCTCATTCCACCTATCATTGAAATATATAATAAAATGGGGGAAGGAGATGAAGTCTTGAATGATATATTTAATTTCTATATGTTAACCTTTATTAATTATCACCTGTATGACCACCTTCAAGCCCCCTTTTGCTTCATGGTAGAATTATTTATTACTAATGATTGATTGGAACTTTTTAAGAGGGCCCTGTAGATTTAACTAAGTTATTATTAGTCATGTCAAGATCCCGAGCAAAAATCAACTTATCTATGCCTAAGTTATTCCTTAAAAGGCCAAATTTTGTTAAAAAATATAAAACTTGTTTTGTTATGTCCGTTGAGTTATCAATATTATGATATATCCTCTAAATTTTGAAAATTTTATGGAAAACACATCTTCATACTCCCACAGGAGTTGCATAACTTCTAAAACTTTAGATTTAGTCCAATAGTCACCTATATGTGCTAGTTTATGAATCTCCTCATTTTTGACATTGTCCCCATGTTTTTTAATAGGTTGATGATAAATCTTGTGCTTTTCCCTATCAACAGATTATTGTAGCATTCTTTACCCTTCCTAATCTATAATCTATATGTTGTGCAACTTTTCTCCTTCAGTGGGTTCTGAGACTAGATCCTTTAATAGTTTTACCGGTCACTCAGGTTCAAATAAATCAGTCAAATCGATATCACCATCGGTATCTAAACCTTCAATTTCCTCCTCTTCATTCTATATTCAGTTGCAAAATTGCATAAGAGATTGTTCTTTGATCTTGGTAACTTTATATTATTCTAGTGTTGTATTTAGATCACACATTGCATTCTTCTATGCAATTGACTCCATAATGGTGCTTAAATCCTCTGCACAACCATGGCATAGGAAATGTTTGATTTTTAGAAATGCATTATGAACTACAAGATTCTCATCTTTAAACACAAAAGTCTATAAGATGAGTGTCTTGAAGGAAAAGAAGAAAATAAAGTGTGCAACCCATGAGGAATGAGAAGTTGCCAAGAGATAAAAAAGACAAAGAGGTAGAGAAGAGAGTTCTCATTAAGGATAACATGAAGGAGAAAGAAGTGCTAAGAGGACCACTTGAGAGAGAAGACAAGAAAAAAAAGGTGGAGAATGTCTATGCAAAAGACATTCATGGAGACTATGTGGTCTCTTATTTTATGTGATAATATTGATTTTAAGTTTGTGTATGTAGGTATGAAGACAAGTTTGATGACGTTCAAGCATAAGGCCTTAAATATAGTGAAGGATGGGCCTAATACATCACCCATCAAGAAGAAAAAAGAATATAAAGAAAGAAAACCTATTATAGAAGATAAACTAGTGGAGATTGAAGCCATTCAACATGTTGAAGGTGAAATAGAAGAGGAGTTCTATGATGCTATGATAAGTATTACAGATAAAGTAAAAGAGGAGGCCCAAAATGATGACATGAAGTTAAACCATGAAGATGTGAGAGGAGGAATGACCTTGTAGTAGTCATGTATAGAGGTAAATGAGTGTTTGGGAGTTGATTTTGATTACAAATGTGAAAGGAAATAAACTAATATGCAGATTAGGCAAGTAAAGAGTAAGGCAAAACCCTCAAAAGTGATACAAGGGCATGGGTATGTGATGCCTAAATGGATCAATCAAATAAGTGAAAGACAAGAGAAAACATGAAGGTAAAGAACAAAGGATAAAATACATCAAGATGGCATCTTAGGCTACCAAGGCAAGAAGCATAAAGGAGATGAAATGAGAATCAAATTCCAATCCAAGCATGTACAAGGCAAGAAATGGGCTGAGAAGAATATGAAATGGGTGCATAAATAAAGCCTTGAAGATACATTCCAAGAAAGTATGAAGATAGTGGAAGATTGTAAGTCTACTAAGCAAATAATAGAGATGGTGCAAATAAATAAAGCCAAACAGATGATGTAGTATCTTAGTGAGCAAGAAGACAAGTGTGAATATGTTAAGTTTTCTCAATATTTGATTTCTAATGTCATTTTTGATGATCCATATGAGGATAACTCAAATAGTGAAGAAGTTTTGTATAGAGACACAATTGCATTATTGAATGAGCTTATGGAAGGGCCAAGAGAAGATGAAGCACCTCATTTATCAACTATTTTATTGCTACTCTTAACTATACTCATAGCTACTTGGGTATTTTTCTATTTACTCCATCTATTTTGTTGTCATAGCTCACATTCTAAATCCAGGCTCTTCTTCCCTCATGTCTCCATTATAGATTTAGGTCTAAGGCTTATCTGC
This sequence comes from Torreya grandis, assembly GCA_037957365.1. Classification (NCBI taxonomy): domain Eukaryota; kingdom Viridiplantae; phylum Streptophyta; class Pinopsida; order Cupressales; family Taxaceae; genus Torreya; species Torreya grandis. The sequence continues at coordinate 1,745,854 of JARHVA010000379.1, forward strand.
TCATGTAATCATCATTCATTATCATGTCACATACACCCCCATACACCTGAAGTGACTACTCCATATTGGTTGGAGTAGGCAACATGGCCTTATCCACAACTAACATCTTCATTAGGATAGGTAGTCGCTATAAATATTTCACTTGAATTCTTATGATGAACAAGTTCTTTTGTAGCTTACAAAGCTATGCATCCCTATACTGAACTTAGTTATATATTCATCTATTATAGTAACAACCCAATGATTTATTGCTCTTATCCAATCAGTTTCCAAACTCTGCAACTGATCTATCTTTTCTTTAGTCCAAGTTATAGTTTCTTCCATCCTTGGTTTAAAGCAATAATATTCCAATCATGTTAATTAGTGAGATAGTAATTTAGGCAATTCACACCAGAAAATTTTATAAAACTCTCTATAAATATGCTCTAGAATGATCTCTTGAATAGTAAGACCAATCCTTTTTTTTAATTCTTTGGTGAAATTACATATCTTTTGGTCTAACCATATCTCAATATCTCTCTACTCTGGTAACCATCTTAGCATAATTTCCTCCAAAAAAGAGTTTGACACTAACTACACCATTTTTAGTAGAGGTGCCTGAAGCATCAGAACATGCTAAGGATGAGGATAGCTGTGAGATAATTCATGTGCATAGAATAATTTATCATACGAAGACAGGAATTTGGATGACATAAATGTAGAAGTATTAATTATTCTACATTATTGAGGAATTAAAAATAACTAATATTGCATAGACTGAAATAATGCATCCATAATAGTTAGTTATAAAGTAGCCAAGAAATTACACATAAAAACACATACAAGGAACATAATAAGAAATCACACAGGTAACCATAACCAGATAATCTCTATTAATCTCTTCTAAAAGAGTAACTCTCTTCTTACAAATAAAAATATATATAGTCATTTTTAGTCTATGACTATTCATCTTCTTCTCATACTTGGTTGCAAAAATAGAGTCTCTTCATATTCTAGCCTATTACAAGTCATGAAGATAAGATGAAATAGACTATACAATGACAAAGTGAGTGCATGACACATTGATATTAGACAAATATCCTACTCAAATTTACAATCCATGTTCTTCTACCAACAATTCCAATCTATGGTTGTTCATCTTCTTCTCGTACTTGGTGCCAAAAGTGGAGTCTCTTCATATTATAGCCTATTACAAGTTGTGAAGATAAGACAAATTAGACTATAAAATGACAAAGTGAGTGCATAACATATGAATATCAGACAAATATCATGCACAACTTTACAATCTATGTTCTTTTACCAATAATACAAATTAAATTCAGGGGGAGAGAAAATGAAAGAGTATTGTACGCATCATAAGAGATTTTAGCAACATTGCACCTATTGCTAAGTTGATTTATTTAATTCCAAAATTTTCATTGTTAATAATCTATAAATAATTAAAATGTCTTGAAGTAGACTAGAAGTGAAGGTTTGGTGCCTAGCTTCCTCTAGTTTCAAAAATGAAGCCAAGGTTAAATATAGTACCCTAAGGCCCTAGTAACCATGATGCTCCTATATGAATAACACATATTTTATTTGTAACTTTCTACTTCTATCCTTGTTGATATTTTCATGAAGATTTATGTAGCATTGAAAGCTATTGATTATAAAGCTATATGCTTTAGTACACACGAAGATTTAATTGAAAATCTTTTGGATGTAGCAATCAACTAGAATTAGTTATTTTATACTATATGTTTCATTGTGTCCTATGAAATTTAGAGCATCACATTACCATGGTGCCTCCTAAATGTTAGTGTGCAGGGCAAGTACGAATAACACATATTTTGTTTGTAACTTGATAATTCTCTCCTTGTTGGTATTATCATGAAGATTTATGTAGTAATGAAGAATAATGTTTAACCTTTAGTATATATTGAGCTTTAATAAAAAATATTTTGGATGTAGCAATCAACTAGAATTGAGTAAATTTATAATTTTATGTTTCATTATGTGTTCTTTGAAAACATTGCTTAGAGCATGTAATGTTTCTTATCTAGATGAAGATAGTTTTTGGTTTTCATGGCCTTTTTCACAGAGTTTGTTTATGTCAAAATTATTACATGTGAAATCTCTGCTCTATAGACTCTTATTAATCTCTGGGTGCCAAATGAAGAGAAGAGGTAAGGATAATTATTTGTTTGATGTTTGATACCATTTTGAGATAATGATTGTTGCTAAAAATCTACTTTTTTGGATTAATGGTTTTAAACTGTTAACCATCATCTAGGTTTGAGCTTGCATTAATCATCATTCTTGCCAAGGGTTGCTTATTGGAAATCGATCATTCCCCTTTGTCCAATACAATTGAGGGAAGTAATTTGCCTATAGACTTCATAATCAGAAGAGAGGTGGTCATCCAAAGGGCATGTAAATGATAAGTTAGAATGCAAACCACAATTTCAATCAGATTATGCATACAAGAACTTTGAAAATCATCAAACGACACTTGAAATACTAGTTGAGCTTGCTAATTATGCGGTAGATTTTCAATTTTTAGAGGGATATGAAGAAAAATATAGACTTACAAACTAAGGGAATTGTTCTTCCTAGAATGCAAGAATTGTATGTGGTCATAGAAATGGGAAAATTGGTTCAGCTAATAAACCAAAATTTGAGACAGGCATATGCAAGCCTCAGAGCAAAATGTGGAAGGCTATAGAACCAAGCAGAGCTAGAGATTATAACACAGGCTTTGAAGAATTTGCATGTAAATATCACTTTTTAAGGATCAATCACATTAGTGCTCATCATCAAAGTCCACTTCATATAACATAGAGTTTCTTAATGAGTGGGGAAGGTGTGGGTCATGTCCTACACCATCATGGGGCATAAGAGTTGTACAAAGGAAACAAATAAAGGCTTATCCTAAGGGAAGTGATTGCAATAACACTGAACAACCGTATGTAATTCTTAGTATTTTTGGAGTATCTTTGGAGCATATCTTTGGACTATCATTTTTGGAGCATATCTTTGGAGCATCATCTTTGGAGCATATCTTCTGAGCATTTGTCCTCAGAGCATCTATCTTCAGAGATACATTTTTGGAGCTATCTTTAGAGCTATATACATTTGTATGATAAAAAACTCGTAAACAACTTCGTAAAATATTCAAATGTATACTTCACCAACAACTTTGTAAAAATGTCATCAAACTGATCTTCAGACCTACAAAAATCTAGGCATTTGTTTTGGTTGTTGACAAGCTCTTTAATAAAATGGTATCTAGTATCAATATGCTTAGTTCTCTTATGAAAAACATGATTTTTGGACAATGCAATGGCTGAATTGTTATCACAAAATATTGTAGTGGCTTCTTTTTTATCATGCATTAAGTCTTTCAAAATCCTTCGCATCTAAACAACTTGACAAGTTGCACTAGTGGCTGCCACATACTTAGGTTTAGCTGAAGAAGGAGTCACAATGGGTTGATTATTTGAAGCACATGACACAACACCTGTACCAAAGTGAAAAGCATACCCAAAAGTACTTTTCCTATCATCTATGTGTAGACACCGAAATCGTGTCTACCCCCTGGTCCTTTCTCCCCCTCTTAGTCCCCTTTCGTCCACTTAACCACTCCTAACCCATGTTTTATTAATTTTAAATAAATATCCTATTTTAAATTAATAAAATCCCTTTTCCCTCTCTCCCTTGCCACCTCACCACCCTTGGATACCCTTCTTTGAATTCCATTCATTCCCCACATGGCCAATATTAATGCCTAGACCCCCATTCCAACTTCTCCCCTTTAACCTCTCATCCATTTTAATCACCTTCGACCATTTCTTCCTCAGACTCGCTGACCCGACAGTTGGGAAAACAGACGAAAGGCTATTTTTAGCCTTCTTCCTGCCTTCCAGTGGCCGACATCGGTCAACTGTTGACCAATGTCGGTGATATTGCCAGCGTCGACAGCCTTCATAACGGTTTTTTTCATCCGTTATCCCCTCTTCGCCTCTCTCTCGCATCCAGACTCTTGAATCTTGCAATCTGATCAATCAACCTGCCAATCTTTTCGCCAGACCTCTCACTCTCTCCCTCAGGTACACACAGCAGGCTTCTACAACATCAAGCACAACAGGGACTCTGCCTCAGCCACTCCACCAGCAACAGGTCCTTCACACCAGCAACACCAACAATAGGTATACCAGTCTGCAACACTCCTTCAGCCAGCCACAGGTAAGTATTTTGTTTGTTCTTTCATTATGTTTTCTAGTCATTTGCTTCTAAGTATTATGAACTAGATTCAGCACTTCCTATCACCAGACCAGACCCAAATCCTTATCTCCCTGTCTACCTGTTGGTCTCCTCTATCCCTCTGTCCCTTTTTGACATTCTGTCCATTGTCCCAGACCTCTGCACAAACTCTTAGACCATTAACCAAAACCAGACTCTCAGACCCAGATCCCCAGACCATTCAACCAGGGCCAAACTCCGTCTCAGACCTGTCCACAGACCAAAGGCTCGTCCAGACCCCATCCACAGACTACTGCCCTGACTGACGCCGGTCATTTCCCCCACCAACGTCGGCAGACTAATTGACGTCGGTAGACCTTGACCAACTGACGCCGGTAGGACCACCAATGCTGGCGACTGTGACCAGGCCGACAACAACTTTCAAGTAAGCATTTTCTTCCATTTCCTTTTCAGTCTTTTATCATTTCTATCTTTTATCATTCTGCTATTTATCAGACATTCTTTTTATCGACTAGTGGGTTGACATCCCTTAAGGAAGTCTTCATACTTCTGGGATCAAGCTTTCGCTTGGCAACCCACCATCCCCTCATTTAACATTTTTCGTGTTTTAGTCTCTTTTTCTTGTAGGTGTCATCCTCCACAACCAAAGAGGGGTTCTCACTTCGTCTGGATAACGGTGCGCACGACTACATCTAGGTAACATCTAGCCTTAGACCATTTCCTCTCAGTTTCTTTATTTCTCTCTTTGAATGTAGAAAGCGAATCTAGCATAGAAACATTCTGGCACGTTCGGTGGGACACTAGGGCCTTCCTTGGGTTCTTCCTTTCTTTCTTTTCATATAGGTGCATTAGGTTTCTCCCTTTTCACCTCTTTCATCTCTTCTAAATGACACCATCAGCAGGACTAAAAAGAACTTTTCTTTCTTTTCTTGCACTTCTAGACTAGTCAAAAATCATATCCTTCAACCCTTTCTCAACTTGTTTTCATTCAAACTCACATTTTGACTTGGGGCTTAAAACACATTGCACTTTCATTTTTGCTTGCTTGCATTTCTTAGTCCACACCTAGTAATTAACAAACCGCATATTGAATTAATCGTAGTCCACTAGATGTTACACAACCGAACCACTTGCAAAAACTAAACATCAAACTCACCTGAGATAAGGCCCGACTGGGATTTCATCCCCCAGCGGATACCTTACCCGTCCCGGCAATCTTACTTGGATTTCATCACCAAGGGGAAAGCCCACTCTATTCTCTGGGAGAGTCTAATCTCTAGGGAAAGTATATTTTGGCTAAGCGAGACCAGCTCATCACTGGGCTTGTGAAATGAGGGGAGCTTGCTCCTTAGCACCAGGCCATGTACGGAACCTAACCCAGACTCTTGAGTGCCTAAACAAAACCTAAAACCATCCATAGACTACCTCTTCTAGGACCCTTCTAACAACCAACCTCCCTAAACATCACTTTAAGGCATAAGCCACAAGATTCTAAAAGTTGATTCTTAGGATTTAACGCTTAGGGTCTGTCTGTCTTCATCTCTATTTTTCTATTCTTATCTGCTTGTTTGAGTTAGTGAGGACGCTCTTCTTCATTTTTTCTAAGAATCTTCAAATTCACTAAGTTTTTGAAAAACCACAGTCACCGACATCGGTTTTACCACTGACACCGGCAACCTTTCCTCGCCGGCATCGGTTATCTGACCGACATCGGCCCTCTGTCAGCACCGACATCAGTTTTTTTAACCGACGTCAGTCACTGTCACAATCCTTTTTCCCAAAATAGCAACCTAAAACCCGACCCTCTTTTTGCCAAAATCACATTCTGAGTTTCTGAAACTGGAAAAAAAACACAGTTTCTCAAACCTACCCCCTCTTGCCTTGAATGGTTTTGAAATGTAGTCAAACCAAGGCTCTTCTTGACCATGCTAGCCATCAACCGCTTTCGTCTTCCCCATCCATAACCAGTCCCCTAATGGAGTTCCACTCAGAGACTGAAAGAACTCCTGCTCGACCAACCCCAATTCAGACCCCCATTTTCCTTGAAGGGGACCAAGATTTCAAAAGATTCTTGGACCTCAATGTCACAGCCCTCCAAAACTATCTCGCGAGGAACCCAACGCGAGACCTTTTGGGTGAAGCGGTGATGACATCAACACCGTCCGCTACCTAGCCTCTTGCCTCAATCATTAACCTGACCATGCCCAATATGCAAAGTTTGGCTTCCCCATCTATTTTTATACCAACCTCCATCGGGGTTCCATTACCCCCTCAACCACCCACAATTCAACCAAGTTCTACATCATACCAGAACTTGATTATCTCGACCCCTCACACTCTTGCACCCATAAATGCAGGAGTGCCTACCTATCCCTCTACTAGTGCTGCCATTCAACCACCTTTGGTGGTATCCAGTCAACTTATGCCTTCTACTTCCATGACCCAACCACCCTTGGCCTCCACTTCTGTCCTTGCGACTAGTTACACATATGTTGCACCCCTACAAGCGTAATCGACTATGTCGTATGCCTCCTCTAGCCTCTTTCAAGCACCCTACAACCTAGGGGGTGCCCCATCCACCAATCCGTCAGCAGATCTCATCAAAGTGCTGATGGACAAAATGTCCAGTCTCAAGACCTCTATTTCTGGTTCACGCAATGCTCTCTCGTATGAGCAAATTTGCAATGAACCCATTCATCCTTCCATCCCTATCAGACCATACCCCAACGAGTGGGAGCTTCCTAGATTTACTCACTTCTAGAGTAAGGAAGACCCGCAACAACATCTACGAGCATTCAGACATGCCTGCTATCTTATAGCGCATGACGATGCGTTGTTGTTACGCACGTTTCCCATGTCACTTGCTGGCCCCGCCCTTGACTGGTATAGCTCTCTTACCAGACATTCTATCTTTTCATTCACTCAACTCGCCCAGTTATTTCTTGACCATTTTTCTATCAACATTACCAAACAAGTCTCGATCACAGACCTCTATTCCATCAGGCAATTCGACGACAAATCTATAGTCGATTTTGTCGCCCGTTGGAGAGGCCTGATTAACCAGCTCTCCTTCTCCTTGCCTCAACCTGAGCTCATCGAGCTCTTTTCTCGAGCATGTGCCAGACACATCTCTTCTACCTTGCAAATTCAGACATTCTGCACTTTTGACGAAGCTTTCATCATGGCCCGAAAGCTTGAACTCCGCGCCATTGAAGAAGATAAGGTCAAATTGCGTAATACTAACGCAAGAGCCAATGACCCTTCTTCTTTCAGACCTCCTTCTTCTGCCAACTCTAAGTCCAAAGGAGTGGCAAACACTATGGTCGTTATACCACCATCTTCGACAACAACTAGTCAACCCCAACCTTCTACATCTCCCAGCATCACCAAACAATTCCAACAACGGTACATACAACGTAACTACACTCCACTCAGAGAATCATATGCTTTCATTTTGGAAAAACTTATCAAACAGGGGGTCCTTAATCTCCCTCCAATCCCACCACCTCAATTCGACCCTTCAAAAGCTATCCCTACATGGTATAGGGAGGCCAACTTCTATCACTTCCACTGCGTCCACGGCCATGACATCGACAATTGCCGAACCTTCAAAAACATAGTCCAAGACATGATCGACAAGGGGGATCTTGTTTTGGACAACCCGAACGCCCTACCCAACCAAAACATTGACATCTTCAAAAAACCATTCCCAAACCATCCTCTTAATCAAAACAATGTCCAAACTTTGACCAATAGCTCCCAAGACCATAATATTCACACAGTCAACACTATCTTGCCTCTTGTCCCTGACCAGTCTCCTTCACAAGTGGAAGACCCTTCTTCCCCTATTTTTCTATCACAGGATGAAGAAATCTCTTCTCCTATTAGTCCTCCATCGACCTCTCTTATACTGGAGGGTGCCTTGACCATACCTATACCATTAGCCACACTTCCATCCTTCCTCCTGCCAATGGGGGACCCTACCTTCCCTACTCCTAAAAAACAAGTAGAAGGCACCATCACCCCTGCCATCTGCCCTCTTGAGGAGTCACACTCTCCTATTTCTTCTCCATCAAGAGAAGAACCAGTCTCTTCACCCATTTCGATCGAGAAAGACTCAATCACGGTTTCCTCTTGCCTTTTGCCTGAGATTACTACATCTCACTCACTTCCATCCACATCCGAACCCAAACCCGTATCTAACTTCGCCTCGCACAATGGTGGTTCTCAACCCAAACCAAAGAAGGCCACTAAAACACACCAGAGGACTCCTCCCCCACCTTCGTCATTACCTTCAATCTTGGGCCTGCATCCGTCCACTTTAATAGGAGTACTTCCTACTCCCATACTTCACAGAGGCAAGTCGCCTCCATTACTCTCTCAACCCATCAGACATATATCTCCTCCAATCCATCAACCAGTGCCTCTTAAACCAAAGTCATCAACCCCCACTGCAACGAAACATCTAGACCCATTAGCAGGTTCTTATGCCTTGCTGTTACGGCAATTATTACAGTCATCTCGCATCAATCTCCCACCTCTTAAACCATATCAAACTCTCAGACCAAAACTGCCCTGGTTTGACGACACTCGCATTTGTGCGTATCATCGTACACCTGGGCACGACACTGAGCATTGTTGTGCCCTCAAGGTTGTCATTCGCCAATGTCTGGGGAATGACACCTTTCTTCTCGACCACACTGTCAATAAATCTTCAACACCGCCCCACTCATCAACTCTCGGATCAAGACCATCTTGGTTCAACAACTCTAAATTTTGCCACTACCATCACACTCTGGGACATGACATTGAGCATTGTTGTGCTCTCAAAGCTGTCATTCGTCAACAATGGAGAAAGGATTTCCTTCTCATCAAGGATCCTCTTGACCACCCCTTCGACAAATCATCAACACCGACCCATGCTTCTCAAACCTCATCACTTAAATCGAGATCTCCACGCCAGACTATGGTCCCTTTGTCGCCTTTAACCCCCCTATTCGACATCAACACAGTCAATCTGACCACTAAACCTCATCTGACCTTAACCAATCTGTCAAACATTCTCCTTAGCCGCTAGGGGAATTCAACCTTCATCCAAGCCCCGACCAACCTTTTAACCCAGTCTCGACCAAATATCAATCACTCTTTTAATCCTAAACCTCGACCAAGTGTCCATCGACCCGACCCTCGACCAAACAATCAACCAATCATCCAACCAATCATTGACCAAACAATTCAACACTATATCAACCAACTTCGCATCCAACATCAATCAACACCTGACCAATCTGGAAAGAGGCAAACGGGGCAAGTTTGCTCGGACCTTATCATAACGCACAAGCATGGCCCAGGGACTTATCAGAACTTGAGCCCCTTTTTATGCCTTGCATCTGTGACCATTCTACTGTTAGTCGAGTACTCGATCACTTGACATTTTACTTGAGCTCATCCCTTGAGCAACCCCCTGTCATTGTTATTCTTTTTCCTTTCAACCCTGTTTCCCAACACTAGTCAACCCTTTTGTCAAGCAGTAATGCTTTGTCCTAATAAAAGGGAACCCTTAAACCTCTAGAGGCTCGTCCATGGCTAAAAATTTCAGTCAGCAAAATATATCAAAAATGGGATACCTATCAAATCAAAGGTCATAAAACTCTAAATGTAGACTGCCCCCTCAAAGGACAGCTACATAATTGTTGTATTTACTAGACTGCTCCCTTGAAGGACAGCTAGGTCAAAGTCATATCAAAAACATATAAAGCAAAAATATAGACCACTCCCTCGAAGGATGGCTATGACTAAATATTGCTACAGACAACACTCTTTTTGAAGCTTCCCGCATTGATCAGCTTCACAACATGACCACTAAGTAAAACAACATCCCTATGTGGACTTCCTGCATCGATCAGTCCACCGTCAAAAAAAAAAAATGACTGACAAGCTATTAAAGTCATGGACATGCCTATCATCGTTCTTGGGTCACCAATAAAAGGGGTAAGGTTATTCCTGCCACCAAAAAGGATTACCCCATCCTCTCATATCACATATCCTACCTATCACCCCAACATACTCAAGGGACTTCGAGCTCACTTAACGTCAAGTGATTCGATTACTTCTCTAACACAACCCACTGGTCAACGACATGATGCATAAACGGGGCTTTTGTTCTAACAACCCCTATCTATGCTCTCATTTTGGTCCTTGTCAATGAAAGAGCAATTTGCCTTTCACTTTTTTTTCTCTCTACACTTTGGTCATATTCAACCAAACCTTTTTTTACCCAAACCAACCTCAACATTTTCAGACCACCAACATCATCATAGATCATTTCACATAGTTTCTACGGACACCAATACACATGGAAACTATCGACCAGACACAATTTATGTTAAGCATAAACCAATACTTGCTGAAGCATAAATAGACCTCAATTCATTTTTAGCATACATCCATCACGAATATGGACAATTGCTAGGTATGAAAGACCCTCAACCAATGTTACAGAATACACCATTTGGAAAAGGCTGTAACATCTTTTTCTCCTCATCATTTCGACACCTGACCAAACCAATCATCGACCATTTTGTCTCTTCGTTCAAACTACATTGGTCTGAGGCCCTAAGACCGGGGCTATGTAGGCAGCACTCAGTTGACACGACATTTTTTGAGGTTAGCTCAGCCATCCCGTTTGTTCGTCTCTCAGATGGACAAACCCCTTTTTTTTCTTTCATCACTCGAGCTTGACCTTGACCAAGACCAGTCTATCGACCACTTTGACCACCTATCTACCACTCAGAATTTTCATTTGAACTACATTGGTCTGAGGCCCTAAGACTTGGGCTATGTAGGCAGCACTCAGATGACACGACGTCTTTTGGGGTTAGCTCGACCACCTCTATTTGTTCATCTCTTTGATGGACAAACCTTCTTTCCTCCTTTTGACCATGACCTTGACTCCGACCAAGACCAATTCCATCGACCACTTTGACCCTTCCTCCCTTTTAGGGAGAACTACATTGGCCTGAGGCCCTTCACAAGGGCTATGTAGGCAGCACTCAGTGTTCTGAGGTTAGCTCGGCCACATTCTTTCGTCCATCCACCTGCCTCGACCAATGACCATTAGAGATCATGCCTATCTTCGTAGACCCTGACCACTTCTAAGACCACGTTGCCTTGGTTGTTTTTTCATGAATGCTACCTCATGAATGGTTAGCAAAATTGTGCGTAGACTATTTTTGACCCTCACAAGTATAGGATCGCAAGACGGTTGATCTACACTACTTGTGACGTTTTCATGTTTCTGGGAGCACTTCCTGAGCCCAGGATACCTGGAACACGATGACCATTGGAGCTTCAGCTTAGATTGGATAACCCAATTAGTAGACGACTAAATGCTGGGGCCTGGTTACTTCAATTTTAGAACTCTTTGACCTCGACCTGCTACAATTTGACCTGACCATCTCGTGAAGTGGTATACGTGCAATCACAACTTTTTGCAGCGTTCACACTCCACCTTCACCCTTCTTCATCCACTCTTTGTCAAATCAACACTCGATTCCAGGTTCCCTTCCCTCGACTCCTGCTTTGAGGGGGAATACCTCATCCATAATCGGGGCAACCAACTTCTTCATGTTTTTGTCTTGCAGTTCACTTGAACAACCAACAAGATGAAATCAACCTTATCCCACACCTGGGGCAATCAAATCCTATTTTTGTCTTGCAGTTCGTCCAGAACAACCAACAAGACAAAAAGGGGCAAATGTAGACATCGAAATCGTGTCTACCCCCTAGTCCTTTCTCCCCCTCTTAGTCCCCTTTCGTCCACTTAACCACTCCTAACCCATGTTTTATTAATTTGAAATAAATATCCTATTTTAAATTAATAAAATCCCTTTTCCCTCTCTCCCTTGCCACCTCACCACCCTTGGATACCCTTCTTTGGATTCCCTTCATTCCCCACATGGCCAATATTAATGCCTAGACCCCCATTCCAACTTCTCCCCTTTAACCTCTCATCCATTTTAATCACCTTCGACCGTTTCTTCCTTGGACTCGTTGACCCGGCAGTTGGGAAAACGAATGAAAGGCTATTTCTAACCTTTTTCCTGCCTTCCAGCCACCGATGTCGGTCAACTGTCGACCGACGTCGGCTATATTGCCAGCGTCGGCAGCCTTCATAACGGTTTTCTACATCCGTTATCCCCTCTTCACCTCTCTCTCACATCCAGACTCTTGAATCTTGCAATCTGATCAGTCAACCTGCCAATCTTTTCACCAGACCTCTCACTCTCTCCCTCAGGTACACACAACAGGCTTCTACAACAGCAAGCACAACAGGGACTCTGCCTCAGCCACTCCACCAGCAACAGGTCCTTCACACCAGCAGCACCAACAACAGGTATACCAGTCTGCAACACTCCTTCAGCCAGCCACATGTAAGTATTTTGTTTTTTCTTTCATTGTGTTTTCTAGTTATTTGCTTCTAAGTATTATGAACTAGATTCAGCACTTCCAATCACCAGACTAGACCCGAATCCTTATCTCCCTGTCTGCCTGTTGGTCTCCTCTATCCCTCTGTCCCTTTTTGAGATTCTATCCATTGTCCCAGACCTCTGCACAAACTCTCAGACCATTAACCAAAACCAGACTCTCAGACCCAGATCCCCAGACCATTCAACCAGGGCCAAACTCCGTCTCAGACCTATCCACAGACCAAAGGCTCGTTCAGACCCCATCCACAGACTACTGCCCCGATCGACGCCAGTCGTTTCCCCCACCAACATCGGCAGACTAACTGACGTCAACAGACTAACCGACGTCGGCAGACATTGACCAACTGATGCCGGTAGGACCACCGACGCCGGTGACTGTGACCAGGCCGATAACAGCTTTCAAGTAAGCATTTTCTTCCATTTCCTTTTCAGTCTTTTATCATTTCTATCTTTTATCATTCTGCTATTTATCAGACATTCTTTTTATCGACTAGTGGGTTGACATCCCTTAAGAAAGTCTTCATACTTCTGGGATCAAGCTTTCGCTTGGCAACCCACCATCCCCTCATCTAACGTTTTTCGTGTTTTAGTCTCTTTTTCTTGCAGGTGTCATCTTCCACAACCAAAGAGGGGTTCTCACTTCGTCTGGATAATGGTGTGCACGACTACATCCAGGTAACATCTAGCTTTAAACCATTTCCTCTCAGTTTCTTTATTTCTCTCTTTGAATGTAGAAAGTGAATCTAGCGTAGAAACACTATACTAACACCACAATCACTATCTATGTATCCAATAAGACTTAAATCAATTGAATTGGAATACAGTATGCCAAAGTCTTTTGTATTGCTCACATACCTCAATATTCTCTTACTAACCTACCAATGAGAGTCTTTTAGAGACTCCATAAACCTTGAAATTAGGATTACACCATACATAATATCAAGGCTTGTAGATGTCAAATACATAAGCTTCCAACCAGCCTCTTGAATAATGTAGGATCCACACATGATCCATCATCCTCTTTACTTAGCTTCAATCCCATCATGACCGGTGTTGGGGCTGCCTTGCACTTTACCATATTGAATCTCTTCAAAATTTCATTTGCATATTTGGATTGAGAAACAAATATACTAGCATTGGATTGATGGAAATCAATGCCCAAAAAATATCTCATAAGCTCTAACTTAGTCATTTCAAATTCACTCTTCATTACTATTTTGAAAACATCTATGCTAAGATCACCAATAAATATTAGATCATCTACATACAAACAAACAATTAGAATGTTACCTTGATTATTGACTTTGATCTACAAGGTTGGCTCACAACCACTTCTTTGAAAACCATTTCGAATGAGATAAGAGTCAATGCGGCTGTACCAATCTCTAGGAGCTTGCTTTAATCCATAAAGTGCCTTCTTCAACCTTTATACTTTGTTTTCATGACCCAGTATCTCATAGCTTTGTGGTTGTTCAACATACACTTCCTCCTCTAGATACCCATTTAGGAATGTTGACTTCACATCCATTTGGTACATAGGCCACTTTTTGTGGGCAACAATGGCCAATATAGTCCTAACTATGTCCAACCATGCAACATGAGCAAATGCTTCATTGAAATCTACTTCAACCTGTTGTGTGAATCCCCTTGCAACTAGCCTTGCTTTATAATTTTTTACCTTTCTATCAACATCTTTTTTAGTCTTATAAATCCAATTTACACTTATTACATCCTCTTTAGACAATTCAACTAACTCCCATGTTTGGTTCTTCTTAATGGACTCAATCTCTTCATCCATTGATTGTGACCATGTATCATTACTCACAACCTCTTCAAATGTTAATGGATCATCTACATGCTAAAATAAAGCAAAGATTGAAAATGAATTTATTGTATCAACATTATACAACTCACTCAAACTCCTTATTTTTCATGGCAACATGCTTGCTAGAGTTGGATCTAAAGATGTAGGACTACTTGAAGTGCTAGTTAGAGTTGCTCCGAAGGTGTCAGCTGATATAGATACTATTGTGGTTACATGTGGAGTTTGTTGTACTCTTGGTGTGGGCAACAACCTTGAAGATCTCCTTGCCATAAATGGGGGTGTAGCTTGAGCTACAACTTGTGGTGTTGTCCTAGGAGTGGAATGAGTTGTTTGAGTTGTACTTGATGATGAAAACACTTCATCCACCATATAATCATGAGGAACGACAAGTATTATGTTTATAGGCCTCTCTACACTTCCATCCCATGCTTTATTCTCCACAAACTGCACATCACAACTGATTATAACCTTCTTAGTGATAGGATTAAACAACTTGTATGCCTTTGTATCCTTCGAATAGCCAATAAATATACATTTTTGACGTTTATAGTCTAACTTCTTCCTCAACTCATCTGAAACATGTGCATATACAACACAACCAAATACCTTAAAATGAGAAACAATATATTTCTTACCTGTCCAAGCCTCTTGAGGGACTTTGTTCTTCACACTCTTTGTAGGGCACCTATTCAAGATATAAAAAATAGTTGCCACTGCCTTAGCCCAATATTCATTAGGTAAACGATGGGATGCCAACATACTACATGCCATCTCCATAATGGTTTGATTATTCCTCTCCACCATACCATTTTGTTGTGGTGTATAGCGGGTTGTAAATTATTTGTTTATCCCAGTAATCTACAAAAAATCAAACATTCATTAAAAATAAATTCACCGCCTTTATCTGTCCTCAAAACCTTGATGTAGTGTCCACTTTGCTTCTCCACAAGTGCTTTGAACAACTGAAAACAACCAAATGCATCATACTTGTGTTTTAAGAATTAAACCCATGTTTTCCTTGTAAAGTCATCAATAAAAGTAAGGAAATAAGTGCAACTCCTATAGAAGGTGTTTGCATTTTCCCACAAATATCCGAATGAACAATCTCAAGTGGTGCTCTTGCTCTTATTGATTTGCCAACCGGGAAAGACTCTCTATGTTGTTTTCCCAAGATGCAACCTTCACAAACTCTTTCTAGTTTCTCAATTAATGGCAAACCTTTCACCATGTTTTTCATATGTTGTGGCTTCAGCTATCCAAAGTTCAAATGCCCAAATATAAAATGCCACAACCAAGATTCATCCTTTACAACTGATTGAAATGCTATTTGAATTTCTCCACCACTACCTTTTGCTTCTTCGGAGCTGAATTGGCTTGCTTTGAATTCTGCAGAATTCATTACAATTCTTGATTTTGTATTTTCTACCTTAAAGGCAGCTCTATAATGTACATTATTTGTCTTATGAATAGTTTGGGCTATTTTCCCCTTCATACCCGATCTTATCTTCAAAGAAAACATCTGGTTGCTAGTCATTTGCACTTTGGTAATCAATGGTTTGCTTGGAAACTTGTCCAAAAATACACACTCATTATTTTTCATGTAGACTCTATACCCTTTTTGTACCAACTGACCAATACTTATTAATTTATGTTTTAGACCAACAACATAATACACATCATTCATAACTTTTTGCTCCCCCTTTTAGGTTAGAATATGTACTTATGTCATACTTGATAACAATAATGACATACTTGATGACATATTTACTTATGACATTGATTGTGTGATTTATCAAACCTTGGGCCACTTGGGTGACTAAAATTTTGATTTTGACCTCTACCACCAACATTTGTAGGAGTACATCTACATCCACCTCTAGGGGAACTTCTCCCTCTACCTCTAAGACTGAATTTAAACCATCCTCTTCCATGTCTTATAGATGACTGAGATAAAAAATATATTTTTCAAAGAGATGTTTGACCTATTTAGTCTATATTTATGATTGATGAGAGAGACATGAAGCTCATCAATAGTAAACTAACTCAGGGCTTTGGTTTCCTCCAAAGCCACAACTAGAAGGTCAAATTTAGAAGGGAGACTTCTAAGCACCTTCTCAACAATCTTCCTATCCTCTATGGCCTCTCTATGAGATTTGATTTGATTAATCAGAGCAACAACATGTGTAAGAAAGATTCCACCGAATCTGAGTCTCTCATTGATAGATTTTCAAAATCTCTTCTAAGGAGCTGTAATTTAGCAGTCTTTACCCTGTCAATACCTTGGCAAGCAATTTTTAGTGTATCACATGCCTCCTTAGCTTGCTTTGCTACTGTTACTCTAGGGAGTATGCTCTCATGCACTTATTGATGGATGTAGAATAAAGCTTTTCCATCCTTCTTCCACTATTCTTTCAAAGCATCTTTCTAAGCTTGTATAAGGGTGTTATATGCTCCATGGTCAGCTGGTTCCACATAACCGTTTTCAACTATCTTCCATACGTCTTGAGATGAACAATGCTTTCATAGTTAAATACCAATACTTATAATTCTTTCTTGTGAGAACAAGGGTGCACCAGACGTGGAAGCCATTAACCTTTGCTCTGATACCAGATGAAGGTTTTAAAGAAAAAGTAGGGGAGATAAAAATAAACTCAATGCTTGAAAACAAAGGATTTAATTGCATAAACAAAATAAAGCACAATAGAAAAATAACAACCCAAAAAAATATAGAGCAATAAAAATAAAACATCTACAACTATTTATGAAATCAGATCTGCACACAAACTAGCTTCAAATATATTCATATATTCATTAATAAAACATACAACTACAATTGCACATAAAACTATATTTTTAATAATATATCCTTTTTTTCAGCAATTTTTGCTCCTCTTATTATACTCTGCCCCTTTTTTACTGTTGTGTACACACTAAAAATAAAATTGACTCATGCTTTTTATTTTCTAGACTGGATTGGGCTCTAGATAATAATTAGAAGTTAATGTGTCAGTCCAGCTCACACATGCTAAATCTGACAACAATTAAAAACATTTAAAGCATATCTTCGTGGACAATGATTCAAATCTAGAAGTGACAAACAAAACATTTTGACATTAAATGCCCAGCTATGACAATTACATTTTCCAATAAATTGAAGAGCAGAATTTGCATTGTAGAATAGTTAGTGATGCTGCAACTGCCACTAACTACAGTAATATTTCTATGGAGAGAGTTGATCCACAAGACCAAACCCTTGGATGGGGGTGGGAGGCGACTGAGGACTCTCCTTTCGCTTTGGACTTGCAAACTCCATTGCGTGATTTCCCACCTTTTCAATTCGGGTCAGTTGCTGTTATTAATAAAAGGAAATGACATGAAAAGGTTTTGGTGGAAAGGTTTCTTGCAGAAGCAATTATCACCACAATTGCAGTATTTTTTGCACAGTTGACCACTTCCGAATGTATATGCATACACAATACTAGATGAAATTAATTTATTACAGCTTAAATCGTATCCACCCTTCTCCCTTTCGTGCATTACTCTCTTACACTCGCTATTCCTCAGTAATTCTTATGTGATTCCTGTCGTTATGCTCTTTTCTCTATGAAGCTACATACAAACATAAGAAGATAACAAATGCTGAAGTTATTTTCATCATCATAAGAAATGTTGAAGTTATTTTCATCATCGAGCTATGTTTACTTTCATGAACTAATTGATGAGGGTTATGACATAAGGTAGGGTCTGTAAATAAAATAGCTCAGCCGAATTTTAATATTCTGTTGAGTTGTGCAACTGTCCAATAAAGCAAATTCAGGCAAGCGGGCTGGCGATTTTCTATTTATCTTTGGTGCAAGAATGATCTTGAGTTGTGGCTGAAGATAATTCTAACTAGCATTAGAGATAATGTCCATTACAACCTATTTCAACCATCATTGGAGTTCTTATAACATTTTACTTATTTGCACTTGAAGTTAATTTTATTAAAGTTGCTATTTTATCAAATTATATTTACTGATTTTAACATTTTATTTGCTGGTTGAAATAAGGCTTCCACTGGGAGGTGAGGAGGCTGCCCTGATAAAAGGATATTTACATCATTACTTTATAGCCCATGGTAAAAATATTGTACCAAATAAGTGATGGGCTTTCCATATTTCACTGGATACTAAACTGAACTAATCCTGACCTAAGATATTGAGGATTTATCACACTCAAAATTACAATTTAGAAGATTCAACCATAAAACAAATATAAAGCAAATCAAAATAGATTGGACCAACCCGGCTTAACAGTTCTCCATAATTATAAATGAATTATTTTAGAGCAACAAGAGACATGACCAATCGTCATCCTTTATGTCATCTTCAATTAGATTATTATCCTACTCATGGAAAATAAGGACATCTTATGTGTCAACTTTGGTTAGATCATCATCCAACTCCAGCAAAATAGGGTTACAAAGCTCAATGCCAGGTTGACTATAGAGTGCTAAACCAATGTTAATAAGACGAAATTAACCATATTAGTGACATGATACCATAACATCCCCAATTCTTTTTATGACTTATGAATGATGCTGGAGGTGATCCTTATCATAAGGAGTTGATTGCCCAGGGTTTAGTAAGAGTTTTGACATACCTAAGGGTGGGAAATATTGCCAAACTTAATTGCCAAACATGATTCTCCACACTTTAAGTTTATCTTCAACAAAATTAAATTATTCATCCATTTGACAGAGTCAACATCTCAAATCTTACACTATAATCCTTTCTTAAGTTCGGTCTCTAAATTATAAATTATAATACTCTCATATGAGCATTGGGAATCCCTCTTCTTTTCTCAAAATCATGACAAACTCCCCAACTATCAATAAAGTTTTGGGAAATTTTGTGTTTTGGAGATTTCTCCCTCTTGTTTGCCCCTATAATAATTCCCCTAAGCTTGGCTTGGTAATATGAACTACCTTTGTACGACCTAGGCATGGACTTGAGTTGTTCCTAGTGTAAACTTCACATGTTTCCTTCCCCTTCCTCTGCACGTCATTTTGTTTTATCTATTGGCTATGCATGAGTCTCATCTTTGGAGTTTGCCATTGTGAGGGGCAACCAAAAAAACTTTGATAAAAACCCAAAGCATGCTTCCATAACAAATGTCAAATGAAGAAAATGTGCTAGCAAAACTCTAGCTTAAATTTAAATTAAAAATCCCTACAAAAGTGTTACAATAGATAATTTTAAAGAAGCTTATATATTTTGCAGTTCAGAAATTCTAGTGAATATATTTCAAAATTGAATTATAAAATTAACATTTACTTGAAAATGCTATTCTATTTTCTTAAGTTTTTATATGAGATGCCAATTTATCACAAAAAGAATGTTTTATATAAATTAAGGTGAATTTTTATTTTCAAATGTTTTCAAATTGTTTAATTTTTAGGAAAAATGGGAAAATAGCCCATTGGGGAGTATTAGCTACTAACATTATCTCCAAACTTACCTTAACGGAAAATTGTATGGATGTCCAAACATACGAAGGCCATGCATAAAATTACATCTCGAAACTGATTTTATTAATTTTTAGGAGACAAGTAGATAACAAGCAATTATTTATTACAAAACTAGAACTCATAATAATAATATTTTTTTCAATGACAATGTAATCCAATTACATAAATAGAAAAGCTCTTACATTAAAACTAATATTATAATCAATGTGCATAGTAAGATGGTTTATTAGTGGTTTCTCCCCTCTCATTCTTCCTATGATTGAAAGAGATAACAAAATAGGGGAAGGAGATAAATTTTTGAATGATAGATTGAGTTTCTATATGTTGTACCTTTATCAGTTATCGCCTCTATAATCACCTTCAAGCCCCCTTTTGCTTCAAGATAAAATTATTTGTTACTAATGATTGAATGGAAACTTTTAAAGTCAACTAAGTTATTATTAGTCATGTCAAGATCCCAAGCGAACATTAACTTATTTATGCCTAAGTTATTCCTCAAAAGGCCAACTTTTGTTAAAAATTATAAAACTTGTTTTGTTATGTCCATTGAGTTATTAATATTATAAAATATCCTTAAAATCAATGGCGATGACGTAGGCAACAGAGCTTTGAGTATCCCCACCTCTCCTTACGAATAGTCATAATAATTTTCTCTCTTTCTCTATATTGTCTGTGTGTCTTAAGGGCACTCTCTATGTGATTGTGCTATTATGTTAATCTCTTAGTTATATGGAATTTTCTTTTGTGGATCATGTGATTGTGCATTTAATTCTCTCTCTCCTATAACTAAACCAACGAACATGTAACAAGCTATTGTAGGGTTGTTTGTAGTATTTGTTTTGACTAGTTAATGACCTATAAAATATATTACTTAAATTTTGAAATTATATTTATTTTCCCAACAATTGTGCGTAATGCATTTTTATTCAAAAAAAAGTTTGGAAAGAAGATACTCAAAATTTTGGGTCTTCAATAATAAAATAACCTTATTATATAATATGGATGTAAAATTAAAAATTAAAATTAAAGTGTTTGGAAAACTTTGGAAGAATGAAATTATCTAAGACAAAAGAAACCTACTCTAAAAGAATGAAATTATTAGACACAAAAAATATATATATATATATTATCAATCCAAAATATATCAATACCCATATAAGATTGTTAGCGTCAAAAAGAAAATCATGATTGTATGACTTAGAACTAAATCTTATGAGATACATAATGACACTTGTAGATGGACCCTCCTGAAAACACCTTGAAAAATAAATTTGTAAACTTTATAACTCAAATGAAATCTAAGATTAGTTGTTTTTTTCCTAGCATGTCCATTATACAATGATATAAGACATGTTTATGTTGATATTTGATATCATGTCTTAGTCCATGAATTCCTAAATTGGAACAACTAAACAAAACTTGGTGATTTTATTTTGAATCTAAATTCCAAACGAATCAACTATATACACAAGAAAACAAGGTTTTGTCATCAAGTTTCTTTCAAAAAAATTGGACTTTGAAAACAATTTCGCCTCAATTTTAAATTATGTTTAGTTAGTTATTTTGATTTGTTTCTAAATTATCAGTAATTATTTTTCTAGGTATTTTGTTTGGAGAGAGTCTAAGAATTATAGAGTCACTTCATTTGAGAAGAGTCCTAGAATTATAGAAGCATTTCAGTTGGCAAATGTTCAAAGATTAGGATTAGGACTATTCTATGGATTGTGAAGACACCTCAGTTGAAAAGAGCCCTTAATGATTGCGATGGTTGACATCAATAAAAACAATTGAAAGACACACTTTACAACAAATATTTAAAATATATTGTATTGTCTACATACATTATTGGATCTTAAAGACCAATTTAATTCAAAATAAATTAAAAAATTTCATCATATAGACTATGAATTTATATTTTTAATAAAAGGGGTAAAAATTTATTGAATCACAAGAAAGTAGTCATACAAAGAAAACCGGATCCATGAAAGGACCCCAAAACATAAGAAGGAAACCCAAAACCATCCACCAACCACAAGGTCATTAGACCACCCACAAAACCTGCCAAACAGGGACCATCAACCATTCAAATCCTCTTTAATCAATCTCTCCAAACCTTGGGAGTAACCCTGTGATAATTGCTCTCAACCTTCCTCCTGCCATTCCTCCACATTCACAGAACCCTGATCGGACAAACAATTTACAACTCTATTCCATTTCTTTGGGATACAAGAAAAAGAGATAAAGTCCAACATAGAGCTCAGTCTAAGAATTTGATGAGTCACATAGGCAAGATGCCAATTGACTCCCTCCAATTTCTGCGTATTCAACATATCAATTATGATTTGAGATTCAGTGTCACAAATGATCCTATGCCATCCAAGAGCACAAGCTCTTTCTACATCTCAAAGAATAGCCAACCCTTCCATAAGGTTGTTAGTCTATTGCCCTTTATAAACGAAGAAGAAGAAAAGGGCCTTACCCGAGCTGTCCCTTCCAATTCCACTGATCCCAACATGACCAGGATTTCCTCTTGAAGATCCATCCGTATTAATCTTCTAAACATATATCGGAGGAAGGGACCAATGACCCTCTCTTTGAGTTTTCTTTCTATATTGACCACATCTTTTAACATAGAGGGATGCGGATGTTAAGCTGTGTAATCCCAAATTCATGGAAAATTCACCATCCTTCTTCAAAGGAAGCATCACCTCACACTTAGATTTCACAGTCTCTTGAATCATACTCACCACCCTTTTCCATACCTGTTAAATCACCAACTTGCTTCCTCAAAAAATCCTATGATTCCTTTCAAGCCATATTTGCCAAAGAATGAATGTGGGATCGAAATTCCACACAACCTTAAGGAATGAAGTTTGGGATGGAGGTCTCCCCAAACTTCTCCAGAAGTTGACTAAGGATGAGGCATGAACACATGCGAGCTTCCAAACGTCCCACCAATGGTGTCATATTTCCTAAGAAAAGGGGCATTGAAAAAACAACTGAGATGAGTCCTCTTCACTATTACCATAGAGAACACATACAAATGGCCCATGGAATCCATGCTTCCTAAGATTATCCCATGTGAGACGCCTGTTCTAGGCAAGAGTCCAAGAAAAATAATTACACTTTGGCCATGAATAATTATTCCAAACATTTTTCCACCACCAGACTTTCACTCCCCCATTCTTCTGTCGATTTAATTCCTAGTAGCCATTGGCCACCTCATATTTTCCTTTAGGATCTGGGCTCCAAGTCAAAATATTCGATGACCTGAGAGAGTTGCATTCTCTACCAGCTAAAATTTGGCTTAATTCCACCCAATTATTATTATTATTTTGATACCCCTAATGTCACTCAATCAGGTCCTTTCATTTAGCCACTCCCACATGCCCCCAGAAGTGAATTATTTTAAAATCTGCCATTCGGGACCACCTAGTTTCATTGAAACAATGACATAGGTCCTATAGCTGGGGATATATGGTCATGAGTGGGGGAACACCTTCCCACGAGTCATACCAAAAAATATCTTTAGTTCCCCTATTATAAATCTAGAATATACCTCCATTGATTAACATAGCCCCCCTTATTAGAGTTTCCTAGATGATAGAACCTCTCCCAAACAAAGAAACTCAAGGTACCTCCTCCTTCACTACACTGCTCAAGTATTTGAAAGAAAGAATCCTAGCCCAAGTATGATCTTGATTATTACACCATCTCTAGTATAACTTGGCTACCAATGCCTGGCCATTAAGACTAGCCTAATGCAACCCAATGCCCCCTTCCTATTTTGGCCTACAAACTGTCTCCCATTTAACTAGAATCTATTTCGAAGAATCCAAACTACTAGCCCATAATAATTGTCTAGCAAGAGAGTCCAGGTCCTTAATGAAATTAGGTGAATCCACCTGAAGCATACACCTATAGTGAGGAAAGCCTAAACCACTGACTTTAGTAGCAATACATGACCCACAAATGATAGCCACCTGTTAGTTTAATGGTTCACTCTTGCCTGAAACTTATCCAAAATATTTTGCTAGGTACCCCTAGGGAGAGTTCTAATAGAGAGAGATATGCCCAAATAGATCATGGGAAGGTTTCCAATCTAAAAATAGAGAATACGATCAATCCATTGCTAAATAAGCAAAGGGGTATTGAAGAAAAAAATGGATGATTTACCTTCATTAATTTGTTGTCCTAAAGAAATCATATAAATGTCTAGCACCCGATGGAAACTAAAAGCTTATTTGGTCTTCACCATACCCATCAAAGCAGTGCCATCAAAAAACTGTAAATGTGTTTGTGAGGGCAATCCATTACCCCAACTCCACCCTTGGATATATCCAAGATTCAAAAACTCTTAATGATGCTCCCCAATCCTTTAGTCAAAAAAATGAACAAGTACAATGATATGGGGTCCCCATGTCGGAGAACTCTGGATGCTTCAAAAAATGAGGAAGGTTCCCCATTGACCAACACCAAGAAAGAAGTGGACATGATACAACTCATCACCCACTTCACCCATTCTTCCTTATAACCAAAGGCTTTGAGTACTTTTTGGAGGAAAGACCATTTGACCCTATCATATGCCTTAGCCATATCGAGCTTAATAAATATAGCTTTTTCCTTTGAAGCTACCATAGAGTGGATGGTCTGAGCTGTAATAGCCACCCCATCCAAGATTTGCCTTCCATCTACAAATCCTCCCTATTCTTTGGAGGTAAGCCTGCCCAACCACCTCTTTAGCCTCTCTGCAATCAGCTTAATCAATATCTTATACACCACATTACAAAGAGCTATGGGTCTAAACTGACTCAATCTATCAACCCCTTCACATTTGGGGATCAAAGCTAGGAAAGTAGTGTTCATAGCCCTCAACATCTGTTTGTTCTTGTGAGATTCATGCATCACCTCTAGTAATTCCCATTTTAAAATTTCCAAAAATTCTTGGAAGAATTATATCAGAAACCCATCCGATCCCAGAGCTTTCCCTTTCTTCATCTGAAAAACAATTCCCTCCAATTCCTCTAGGGAAATAGGATGAATGAGGTGTTCATTCATTTCTGTGGAGACAAGAGAAGGAATACAAGCTAGAATAATATTTTCTTCATTTGAAGCATTTAGAGAGTCCTCCTGAAATAAAGCAACATAATTATGTGAAACCTCCCTAGAAATCTCCAAATAAGAGGTCAGATGATCACCCTTGGATGACACCAATGATGAGATCAAGTTCCCATGCCTCCTAGCCTTAAAAAAATTGAAGAAGAATGTTGTATTTCTATCACCTTCTTGCAACCATTCAATTTGTGCCTTCTACTTCCAATAGATCTCATCCCTCAATTCCCATTCCTCCAATACCTTTATGGCTTTCATTTTTGCCTCTAGGGATTCTTTAGAAAGGCCAATTTTTCTAATTTCTCAAGTAATATCATCCAATTTAGCTTGTACAGCTGCCTTAGCATGGAATATATTTCCAAAACACTAGTTATTCCACTTTTTGAGATGTTGCTTCACATACTATAGTTGCTTGACAAAAGAATGCATTACTGTGTCATAAGTCGGTCTTCCCTATTGTCACCAATCAACCATCAAATCATGTAGCTAGGGATCTCACCTACACATTAGTTGAAACTTGAAGGAGGGATTTTTAGCAATATGAGCCATTGATGCTAAAAGTTTAATTGGTCAATGATCAACGCCCCTCCAGTGTAAAATCTCAGAGCTGGTAGACCAATTACTGCCAATCCAAAATCAAGAGACCAAGGACCTATCCAACCTTTCTGCAATGGATTCCTTACCACATATCCTATTACTCCACATAAACTAGCCATTACTAGGATTTATATCCACCATATTTAAGGGAACATTTTTATCCCTGAGAAGGGTAGCTGATGGATCCAACCTTTGCAACCCTCCCCTTTTTTCCTCAACTACAACAATGGCATTAAAATCCCCAACAACAACCCAAAGATATATAGGAGCTAAAATATGAATATATTGAATGTGAGGCCAGAGATGAGACTTTCCAAGAAGAGTAGTTGGGGAATAAACATTAGAAAGAATAAAAATCTTGCTAGACTCAAAACTTGAAGCAACCACAGAAATAGAAAAGTTACTAGAGATCCACTAGAGAGGAATAATCTTCAGTGGATTTCATAAGCAAGCTACACCCCCTAAATTACCAAAAGAACTTATACACTGACATTGACATCTCCCCCCGTATTTAGGAGAAAAATCACACATGCTTTCCACTGCTAGCTTTGTTTCTTGAATAATAATCATATCCAGTGAATGGACTTTCACTAGCTCCTGAACAACTTTTTGTGTAGGGCCACTGTTCAAGCCCCTCACAATACAAGACAAAATAATCATTTTTGAGAGTTGGAAAAGTGGGAGTCAATGGTTTTAACTGATCTAAACACTACCAATGTCTCTCTCATCAGCTTAATTTTCTCTAGGTCCTTTCTCTCCACCTTGAGAGACTTATTTGTAGCCCCTTTCTTAAGATTCTTCTGTTGAAGTCCTAAGGATGGAAGAACCTTAATTCTTTTCTTAGAATCCTGATCTATCCTCTCCAAAGTGGGTGAATTACTGACCAAGACTAAATCCTCAATCCTTTCCAAATTTTCATTAACCATTAGAGCAGTTAGAGTCTTAGGGGCTACATCCGTATCCATTTGAACTAAAACCATAGCCCCCTCCTGAATAGTCTGGTCTAGACTAGGTTTAGATGTTGTTTGATCCACCTGAAACCCCCATTTCAAAGTGCAACATACTTGGGTTCACCTCCTACTAGCCTAGATCATCCAATACATCAAAGTAATTAAACACATATGCATCCTATCCTTGAAAGTTCTTTTCCATCATCTGTTCTTGTTGCAAGACTTGACTTGAATGAAACCCTCCTTATCTGAAACTTCTCCAGAAATAGGTGTCTTTCCCTTATCCACCTTAGGGGGTTATCAAGAAGGTTGGCTGGGAGGACACTCTGAATAGTGAGTTTTAGGGTAGTTTTTTTATAAGTGGCCATACTCATGGAAAATTCGGCACCAAAATGGCAAGGCTTCATAGTCAATATGTTGAACCCATGAAGATGGCCCCAGATGGATTTCTAAAGAGTTTGGAAGAGATTTTCTCAAATCAAGTTTAATGTTTATGCAAGAATATGATATTACCTTTTTATCTAACGTCTATTGAGATGGACCCTTTGGCTTACCCAACAATAGAGCAACCATATGCAAGATATCATTCCTCCAAAACTCTAGAGGAAACCAAGGAAGGTGACCCCACAATGGGACTCAGTTTGGAAGCTCCTCCATTGGATTGAAACCAACATACCATGGCTTGATGAATAGACCAAACTAGTTATAAAAGTATGCCCCCCTTCAAAAACCTTATTGCGATTAGCCAAATAGTTAAACACTACCATAAAATAATTATTGGCCATTAATATTAGATCCATCTCACCTTCAGGATGCCACATCTGTCTTGCCCAAGATTTAAGAAGGGGAAGAGAAACCTGAGTTCCCATAAATTTTTAGATTAATGCATGATTTGTCAGATAACTAACAATTTCCTCTACTGAGTTAGGTTGGATTACTAGAACCGGCCTATCCTAATTCCTTTCTAAGTACCTATTTTTCTTAAGAATGTGCAATCCCCCATTCAAAGAAAACCCCTCCACACTTGAAGCTTTATTCAAACCATCTCCAACATCCACATGCATTGATAATGGGGGGTCCTTCCCTTAAAAAATCGACCTGTAGTTCATTGCTCCCCTAGCATCCTCGTTTCAGGAACATCTTTACATCTTCTAATTATTATTTTTATTTTTTTAAAACTTTAAAATTATAATTTTTGATTTATTATTGTTAATTATTTCAAAATTTTAACGTTATATAAATAACATATACATGATTGAAATTGCAAAATAATGAGTCCAACAATTTATAACAATGAAAATGAACAATGATAATTAGACAATATATGCAACTAATTTGTCTTTAATATTTGAAGATCATAATAAAAATGCATTAATATCAAATTGCCGTAACTCAATATTAATTAAAGATATTAATGAAGTTAGCTTAACAAATTAAACACAACTAAAATATAATACTATGCACTAGTATAATTTGTATATATAGAAATAAATTCATAAACTTAAATATATTTATTTTAAAAAAATATTGAGATGTATCAACCTTGAGGTGATTATTTTGGATTTGTTTTAGTTCCGTTTATTGAAAGGTTTTACATTGATTAATAATTTCATAACTTTATTTACAATTTTTTCATTGATTGGTCACAAATAGCCTCAATCTAGTCACACCATTGTATTAGGCTAGAAAAATATTTCTAAGTTCTGAACTCCAAAATATACCCAAGATATTACAATTTTTCAATCACATTCTCATAGCAAGAAAAAATCTGCTCTATGACAATCAAGTAAATATGGAATTTAAGATCAACTAATTTTATAAACACAATCACATATATTGCACTTCACCACCAAATCAATAAAAATAACAATGTATAAAGACCTAAAAATAACCTCTAAGTATTTATTAATAGTTAAATTGTATATTTTAAAGATGTTTATGTACTTATCAAATATTGGTTTAAATCAGGCATTATTGGTGCAATTAATGGATTATGGTTGTTTTTGTCCTTCTTCTTAGCCTCTCCCTAGCTTTCTTTTTTATCTCTATTTCCTCTCTTTTAGTTCTCTATCCCTTCCCAGGTATGTACACTACAATATGGGGTTTACCATAATCGTATTGTATGATCCTAGTCCCAAGTGGTATTGTTAGGGTGTGGAGCTAAAAGCTTCAACTGTTGCAGACACGAAGAAGGGAGGTTGCTGAAGATTCAGAAGTACCGGCGTCAGCAGCATGACCGACATCGGTCAAATGCAGTGCAGAAGGCAATCGAAGATGGCAGGGAGTTGGCCGACGTCGACAGCACCAGATAGACAGGGACCAACGTCGGTCGCTTGTGGCAGTTCTAGAACTGCTGTTGACGAACAGTTAGTTAAGTGAAGCAAGTGTTTGCATGTTTAAGGACTAATTTTAGTCACGAGCTACGTGTCTAATTATTGTAGTTAGAGTTCTATTTTTGTATGCATGGGATTTTATTTAAAGACCCATGAGGCATGTATTGTAATAATCAAGCAGGCAAGTAAAAGCATCGAAGCAAGTTGCAAGGTCAAGGAGATCTACAGGTGTAAGGTCAAGGAGATCAGTTGAAGCATTCAAGGAGGGGATAATAACTCAGGATGTAGAGTTGTTGTGTTGAGCAAGAGAGAGAGGGAAGAAGGTCTTGAGGTGTGGCGAACCTTTGAGGTGGAGGAAGAAGTGGCATCTTCCTTATTGTATTTTCTTCTAGTAGTATTTAATACAAGAGTGTGTATTGTCTCTCAAATTCTTTGCTGTCTCAAGTTTCTAATTACTTAATCATTATGGTATAATTCCGTGTTTAATTGCTTATAAGAAGTAATCAATTGTGCTTTCGTTGGATAAGGGGTTCCTAACAGTTGGTATCAGAGCTTAGAAGAAGGTAAGCTGAGAATGAAGAAATTCAGGGACAGGATTAACACCACAAGGAGTGTGGTGGGTTGTCTTCAAGTGGGAGCTTGAAGAGGAATACAAGCCAGGATGCAGATTAGACAGTGTACTGGTATGGGTACAGGTGTAGCTCTTTATCTCCAAGTGGGAGATTGTTAGGGCGTGGAGCTAAAAGTTACACCTTGTTGCAAACAGAAGGAGGATGCTGAGTATGCAGTCACCGACGTCGACAGGCCAAACCGACGTCAGTCAGGGGACGTAGAAGGGAAACTGTCATCGACAGGATATCAGCTGGCGTCGGTCACCTCCAGTCAGGCAAGGACTGACGTCGGTCGCCTGTGGCAGTCAGAACTGCTGTTGATGAACAGTCAGTTAAGTGAACGCAGAGTTTGCATGTTAAAGACCAGTTCGAGTCTTTGAGCCGCTTGTCTAATTAATGTATGCATGAGATCTATATAATAGACTCATGGGCTGTATTGTTAAGTGTTGAACTTGCAGAATCCAAGTGTGGAGCTTGGAGAGTTCTTCCCATGGTGGAATCAAGTAGGATTCCCCATGTATGTAAGATCAGGTTTGATATGCAGGGTGTTGTAGGATCATGGAGGAGATCTACATGTGATAAGTAAGATCAGGTTGGTCTGCAGGGATGTGTGTATGCGAGGGTTAGAACAGGATTGGCGGGGGGAGCAAGATCAAGGTGACAACAATACATCAGGAGCAGGATCATGGTGAGATCTACTTGGAGTACCGATTCGTACTCAGTTGTACTGGAAGTACAATGAGGTGAACAACAGCTTGTGTTAGTTGTTAGTTGTGACCTATGAGAGAAGATTACTCAGGTAGGAAGATTACTTGGAGCCCTTGAGGAGGAAGCCTCACAGAGGTGGAAGAAGAGTGTGATCTCTTTATTGTAATTTCCTTTGTAATGAGTTGAATACAATTGTGTGTTGCCTCTCATATTCTGTGTGTTTTCTCATTGATAGTTATTTGTTCTTCTAGTATTTCTGCATGTATAATTGCTTATACAATGGTAATCATGTGTGCTCTTAAATCTGACAAGTTGTGTCAGAGCTTTGGGGAGTTTCGGTCCTATCAAATGGTATCAGAGCCTGGTTGTAGGTTCAAGAGCTAATACCATCAAGTGGTATCAGAGCGAGGTTGGATGTTCTCAGAGTGAGTTTGACTAACAGATGGGCTAGATCTGTTAAGTGTTGTTGATTACAAGTTACTCACAGGGGTTACTGTTTGAGTGGGAGTATAACAATGGCAGAAGAAGGTATGCTGAGAATGAAGAAAGTCAGGCACATGATTAACACCACAAGGAGTGTGGTGGGTTGTCTTCAAGTGGGAGCTTGAAGAGGAATACAAGCCAGGATGCAGATTAGATAGAGTACTGGTTTAGGTACAGGTGTAGCTATTTATCTCCAAGTGGGAGATTGTTAGGGTGTGGAACTAAAAGCTACACCTTAAGGCAAACAAGAGGTTTCTGAGCGTATGCAGTCACCGACGTCGGCAGGCCACAACCGACGTCGGTCAGGGGAAGCGCAGAAGCAACCAACATCGGTAGTAGATCGGCCAATGTTGGTCACCTCCAAGAAGGTAGGGACCAACGTCGATCGCCTGTAGCAGTCAGAACTGTTGTTGACGAACAGTCAGTTAAGTGAACGCGGAGTTTGCATGATAAAGACCAGTTCGAGTCTTTGAGCCACTTCTCTAATTAGTGTATGCATGAGATCTATATAATAGACTCATGGGCTGTATTGTTAAGTGTTGAACTTGTAGAATCCAAGTGTGGAGCTTGGAGAGTTCTTCCCATGGTGGAATCAAGTAGGATTCCCCATGTATGTAAGATCAGGTTTGATATGCAGGGTGTTGTAGGATCATGGAGGAGATCTACATGTGATAAGTAAGATCAGGTTGGTCTGCAGGTATGTGTGTATGCGAGGGTCAAAACAAGATCGACGGGGGAGCAAGATCAAGGTGACAGCAATACATCAGGAGCAGGATCATGGTGAGATCTACTTGGAGTATCGGTTCGTACTCGGTTGTACTGGATGTACAATGAGGTGAACAACAGCTTGTGTTAGTTGTTAGTTGTGACCTATGAGAGAAGATTACTCAGGTGGGAAGATTACTTGGAGCCCTTGAGGAGGAAGCCTCACAGAGGTGGAAGAAGAGTGTGATCTCTTTATTGTAATTTCCTTTGTAATGAGTTGAATACAATTGTGTGTTGCCTCTCATATTCTGTGTGTTTTCTCATTGATAGTTATTTGTTCTTCTGGTTATTTTCGTATGTTTAATTGCTTATACATTGGTAATCATGTGTGCTCTTAAATCTGACATGTTGTGTCAGAGCTTTGGGGAATTTTGGTCCTATCAGATATGGCCCCCTTTGGCTTATGTGGATGTTTCAATAAATTTTAGCTTA
Source organism: Torreya grandis (assembly GCA_037957365.1). NCBI lineage: Eukaryota > Viridiplantae > Streptophyta > Pinopsida > Cupressales > Taxaceae > Torreya > Torreya grandis. Next base: position 1,777,910 of record JARHVA010000379.1, read on the forward strand.
TATTTTGAGAAAGGAAGAGGAAGAAACTAAATATGGGTATGGTTGAAAAACCTATTTGATTGTGCGCACATTAAATCAGATGATTGTGAAGAACTTCTCTTTGGCTTGAGAGGATGACCTGAAAACAAAACAATGTTAAAGCAAATGGTTGGTTAGATAGATAGCTGGGTGGATTGCCTAACTAGATCTTAGAAGCAAGGGCTTCCTCGGGGGCTATCAATCCACATGATTTTAACAATTAAGTTTATAAAACAAAATATAGAACACTTGCATCAATAATCAAAAGCTACTGGAATTGAACATAAAAAATGACTAATATAGCAATAAGTGAGTCAATACTAATGCTAAACAAACCAAGTGTGCTTCAGAAAATAGATAGAGATCTATGAGTAGGTAGGGACACAAAAAGTTTGGTTTGATTGGGGGTAGATGGGTGAAAATAGCTTGCAATTATTTTCTACCATAATGACTGTCAGTGGTTGATGTGACCGTCAATAGTTAAGGTGACCATTGGTGGTTGAGGCAACTGCTAGTAGTTGGATAGACCATAGACGATCAATCTAACCATCGACAATTACTATGTGTAAGCTATGGGTAATAAATGACTAATTGATGAGATTACAAAAGGTAATTCCAAGAGGTTAGCTTATGCTGAGCTGATTTTGAAATACAAATAAAGTAATTATATAATAGAAAATAAATACTTAGCTTGTAGAAGATTGATTGGATGAGTGGTTGAGGTGGTCAGCTTGTAAATGGAGTCTGGCATGATTTTGGCAGAGTAATGGTACTTGGCTGTCGACCAAGGAGTAGCAATAAGTTAGCTCTCTATTGTGATGGATGGATTATTAGATTTTTGGAAGAGCACCTACAAAAGAAGCTCTAAATACAAAATCTCTTGATAGTTGTCCATCATTTTCATCTCCTGCTCCTCTCTTCTTATAGGCACATAGAAGAGGTGAAAGTGAAGGTGGGAACTGGGCCTTTAATTTTAACTTTTGCATGCAATGGCTTGTAGATATATTTAAATAAGTTAATTTTAGAAAAGTAAGGTAGATGTTTGCATGTTATTTCTTGGGATGGTGGACCCTGACCATTGGTGGTTGAGGGCCAAGGTAAAAAGGTAGTTAAAGAGTGGGTTTAGTCAGTTGGTCAAAATGACCATGGTTAAACTTGGTTAGGGGTTAAAGGGTCAAAATTGGTCCCAAAGGGATCCTAAGGTGGTGTAGGGGTGTTTTGACATTCAAAATTACAGTGTGCAGATTTTTGGTGTCTACATTTTACCCATTTTTGTTATGCAGGTTTGAATCAACAAGCTGCAAAACAAAAACTAATTGTTGATCGAAGGTCTAGTTGCCTCGAGTATGAAAGAATGTGTTCCCACTTAAACTAGGAGTCGATGAGGTAAAACATAATTGGGTGTGGGTTTGATAAGGTGGATGATGAAGGTGGGTGATAGGTTGGGCACTGAAGCATAAACAAACACACAAAGTGTGACAAAAAGTGTGATAGCCAAGATTGTACATAGACTAGGTTGCCATAGCTATTAAAAATAAAGGTCAACGTTAGAAGGATATGTGATAAGTGGAATGCATGATCATATTTATTCATAGCAGCTAGGTACACTCATAAATGTAAGTCTCCTAGGCAATGCCTATGTTTTCATGGGTATCCAAGGTAGGAAGCACTTCTGGTGAAAACACAAATTAGTAAAGTATCACGGGTATTCAAGGTAGGAAGTGCTCCCTAGAGGACACAAGTGGGTTTGGTATATGTGAGGTGGCACAAGTTTAAAAGGGTCAACATGGCAAATGTTATTACTATGGTCAAAGGACTAGGTAAAATTTGTCATAAAATGTGCACTAATTAGGCTGAAATAGACCAATGATGAGATGATGAGGTGGTCAGGGTGGGCAAAAAAAAGGTAGTCTCTATGGGTGGGTGTTTTGATTTGGTTCTAATTTAAAAGGCTGCTGGTTAGAGGCACAAGAAAATTGTTTAAGACCCTGACCATCAATGGTTAGGGGTCCAAGGAGTGACCATCGATGGTCACCCTGATTGTTGATGGTTAGGGTGCAAACCCTAAAATTCTAGTGGTCAAAAGTGAATGTGATTGTCATGTTGCTTCATTTTAACTTATTAACTTGGAGCTTTAGATTTTGGTGTCTTGTGATTAAGAATAATGTTGACGGTGATTGCTGAGAGGTGAGAATTGTTGAGTTGGACCAAGGGGACCAAGTGCTGGAGAGTGATCGAGTTAGGATGTAGTGTGGATGTAGACGTGGCCGAGTAGGGGGTCCCAGGATTCCTCCTTAATGATGGTCAAGGAATGAAGTAGGGGTTGCACTTAATTGGTAGATTAGTTTGGTTTTGCATATGTTGTGGTAGTTGATTGGTTTGTCAGTTGTTCTACTGGGTTGGGTTGTAGGTTTTTGCCCTAGGTAGGTTTTGTGGATTTTGGGTGAAGTTTGCCAATTGATTTTGAAATTGACAGGGTGGGGTAGGTGAACTAGGGTAGGTGAAGGTATTAACTTAGAATTTATAAGAGACTATAGTTGTTTTGGTGGTTCCTTGGGTAGCTAGGTTTGGGTGTTTCACATGTGGAAAACCCTCAGTGACCATCGATAGTCAGTATCGATTGTCAGCGGTCGATAACTATTAGAGATTACCATCTTGACTATCGATGGTCACCATGACTGTTGGTGGTCACCTAGGGAAAAAAACATGTTTTATATGTGTTAAAGTTTTTAAGGTATGTTAAATGTGTCAAGTGTTTGTAAATGAGTTGTTAATGGGGTGTCAAGGTCTAGATAGGTCATAATGTTAGTGTTAGGCTTGATATAGGTAAAAGGATATCATTTTTAGGATAATAGGTAATTGTAAAATGGGTAAGGTTTGGTGTTTTTTATTTATTTATATATTTTTTAATTTTTTATGGGTGATATAATTTGTAGAGGTAAAATAAGTGGTTTTAGGCAAGTTTGGTGGAAAGGTATAGTTCATAGGCTAAGTGTGGTAGAGAATAAGGATGTTTGCTGATAGACTATTGTAGGCATGAGAGTAGATTCAAATGCAAGATCCGGTGCCGTGTAACTTTGTAGAGATCGCATAAGAGATATGGCATCAATGTCGATCTAGTTCTACACTATTGGGCCTATAAGCACATTTGGGTGTTGAGGCCAGTGGGGTTATCGTGGGTGAGATATGCCCATATAGAGTTATCGATCAGTTTTATGTGGTGGAGAGGTGACTTTGCCTCTTCAGGTGCAGGAGGAGGAACCCATAATGTTAATCGGTTCAGGGGTGCTTTAGATGCACTGGTGATTGGAGACATTATCTAGAGACCATATGTTAGGTTCCCACAGTAGGCTGGGTATAGGAGACAAACTTTATCCTTATATATTTATAGGTGGATCTTCAGCTAGAGGGATAGAGAGGTAGAGCTCATCCCATTTGATAGGGTTCAATGGTAGTTTGTTTTGGTACAGGGTATTCCAGGCACATTTCCCAGGTACATGCATAAGGATGAAAAGATCTTATTACTAGATCCACATGCAATGCAGACATTGCTTGACTATGAGGAGTTGCCTGCAAGGCCAATGATTGATGATGCATGTTTTCTAGATGGTTATCTTGCATGATAATGTGCTCTATACATGGCAAAAAACTATGGTAGAGATGATGGTTACTAGAGGCAGATGGATGTGGACCATGTGGGAGAGGGGGCTATATGGCACATATATAGGGAGGTGACATAGATGGATAGGAAGGAGTGGTGCTAGCCACTACACAGATATATGTCACAACACTATAGGTTCAGGTGGATACCTTACAGGGTCAGGTGGCTACACTCACAGGTGATAGGGACCATGTTAGAGCTTCACTAGCCTTGGTTGCATAGGAAAGAGACTCCTTGAGACAAAGAGGAGGAGCTGTGAAATCTACAGGACCACTGGGGACCATTCCCATGGCATGATACCTGGCCATCATAGAGGAGTTATGATATTATGAGGCTATAGTCTTGAGGCAGTACCCTAATGAGCCCTAATGGGGTGAGTATAGAGCTAGTTTGGTAGGCTGTGCTAGCATGGCGACACTAGGTCAATGGCTAAATTTGTAGGTAGAGAGACATGTACTATAGTGGGAAAATCACTGGGACCTAGTGGTGCTTTAGGAGACAGTGGTACCCTAGGGGCATAGCTCTGATATAGTTTAGATATGTTATATTATGCTATTGTATATCATTTTGATTCCAGCGTACAAGCCAATGTAAGGATATGTACATTTTGAGAGAGAGAGCCATGCATATTTGTTATATACATTATGATGTTATACTCATGATTGATATATATGATCTTTGTTTATTGCTCATTACTCATGGTCTATGGTTTGCTTATGGGATGATGTGATATTGATATTGATTATGCTCATGTTATATTGATTATGCTTAAATTATGGATACAAATGTAGACTCACCTAGTTAGGCATGCAATGAGATGTATCTTGTATATTCATGGTTATGCTTTTTGACATGTATGTTTATGACATGCTAAATTTTAATGAGTATATGCTTCATTATTTAGATTTAGACATGTGGTGAAAATGGTTAATTGCTTTATTATTCATGGATGCTATGATTTTATTATGCTTGTGATGTTTATGATTATGGTTATGCATTTTCTTATGACACAGATTGATATGATGTGATCATTATGGTTGATGTTATTTTGCTTAAGGTAAAGCATATGAAGCAAGTTAATTAACACTAGATGTGAGAACAAAGGATATAATCAAGAGACAAACGTCTTAGTGAATATATCAACTAGTCATGATAGGATAGGAAGAGGGCACAATGTTTCTTTTTTAACAAGGACTAAAACAAAACCAAAGTTGGATTGATTTAAGGAATATAAGCCCTTTGGATGCTTTACATTAGTGTTTGTTAGCTGTTTAAAAGGGTGTTTTGATCACATAATGTTAAGTAAGCTCAAAATCCCTTACTTATAGTGTATAAAGGGGAGATGGATGAACAATAGAACCTTCTTGTGAGACTAGTATGCCTCTTTTGTAGGATTCTAAAGAGTCGGTATAAATAAGTCTATGTCATACAAGGTGTAGACTGATTGATGCAGGAAGTCTACTTATAAGAGCCAATTATAGATTTCAAAATTAGGTTGCTTATGGGAGCCAATTGTGGCTTTTAAAATTATTGTGTTTTTGACTTTTGCTGATAATGGCTCTTTTGCTTATTGCATAGGAGGGTTGGGGAAACTGATTGATGTAGGAAGCTTCCAAAAAATTGCTTTTTTTGACAAATGCTTTACTCAACCATCCTTCAAGGGAGTGTTCTAAGTTTGTGTGCTTTGTTTAATGCTTTTGATAGATTTTCTTCAAAGAAGTAGTCCACCTTATGTTGAGCAATTTTAAGTATGTTTTAAATAGTTGTCCTTCAAGGGAGTATTATGTGAATGCTAAGAATGACCCACGATTGCTATTGGTAGGGATTTTGAATTTTTTGCTTTGTTTGATTTTGCTTGACACTGACATACTTATATAGGCTTAAAGGGTTCACCATTATGAAGGCAAAACTAAAATCACAAGAAGGTTGATTAGGTGTAAAGAGGTTTAGGTAACAATGATCATGGGAATATGTCCTAGAAAGGGGTGGAAAGTACCATGAGAATCATGTCATGGGTAAAGCTATGGTACCCATTGTTCAATATGAGGCTATGATTGTGATAGATAATCATGTGATTCAAATTTAATTAGTTTCCCCTAAAATAAGGAGATGAATGTGATGTGAAAGTAAGGGATGAGCTTAAGTGAAAACAAAAGGTGAACTTGATCCTTCTTAACAAAAGAACAGACATAGATGTGAAGCATTGAGGGGATTAGGTTCTGGGTTTTCCCCAAGAGAGGACAACCAATAAACTCCTAATCCATACTTGTGGGTTATGATATAGGGTCCAAGCTAATTAAAAGCAAACTTGCCCCTCTTGCTTTTCTCCATATTGGTGACATGTTGATTTTCCTTTAAGATGAGGTCTTTGTTGTTGAATTCAATAACTCTAAGGTGTTTTTTATAGGCACATTTGATGTACTCTTGATAGACAGGAAGGTGGGTAATGGAGGCTAATCAACGCCCATCAGGTAGCTCAAGCTAGGCTCGATGGTGTTGATGATAATAATCTTCAAAAATGAGATCCTGTAAATATATGTGAAGAGATTGGTTTTGGACTTCTAGAGGCAAGATGGCCTCCACTCTAAACATAAGAGAAAAAGGTGTAGCACCCATCAAGGTTTGAATGCTAGTGTGATATGCCCATAAGGTGAAAGGGATGTGAAAATGCCAATCTTGAACATATGTATTGACCATTTTAGTGAGCATGTCGTTAAGAGTTTTGTTAGAGGCTTCTACCTATCCATTCACTTGAGGGCAATAGGGTAAGGAGAAACTTAACTTAATACTGAATGCATCACAAAGACCCTAGACTTACTTGTTTTTAAAATATTTACCATTATCGGTGATGATCTTATGAGGAACAATGAAATGGCAGATGATGTGATAGTTGATAAAGTTGATAATCTTCTCTGCTTTGGTCGAGATTAAAAAAATATCCTCTACCCACTTGGTTAAGTACGTGGTCACATTGTTGATAGAATGGTGTTGTTACAAAGAATGGGGGTTAATCTCATCAATGATGTTGAATCCCTAGTGTGAGAAGGGCCAAAAATTAGTATAAATGCAAAGACTATGGCTAGGTACATGATGTAAATTGGTATGTTGTTGATACTTAAACACTTTTTCACATAATCACAATAGTCTTGGTTAAGGGAAGGCTAATAATAGCCAAGGAAAAGGATGTGTTTAGCTATGGCAAGGACACTTCCCAACATGTGTTTCCTTGATAGCATGATAGGCTTCATGACTGCATAGGCAATGAAAGAGGATACCACCAAAGCCATGTTTATAAAGAATTCCTCCCTTAATGGTATAACATGAGGTACTCTGGATAAAATCTCTTCAAGCATTCCCAAAAAGATCAGAAGGAATGATGGCAAGGTTATGGTAGTCAAAGGTCTGCTGATACCAAAGGTCAGGTTGGGTCTCCTCTACATTGAATATGGTGGGAGAATTTGGTTTGACATAGGAAGGATAGGTAAGTATGTGGATAATGATAGATAGATTATAGTCAAAGGGTGAAGATGGGATCTGAGAGGTGAGGGAAGCCATGGTATGGGCAAACTTATTATAGATCATAGGGTTGATTGGATGTGGTAGTGTTCAAATGATGTCAATATTTCATTAACTAGTTATTTGTACCATTATAAAACATCATTCTTACACTGGTAAGAGCCATTGACTTGATTGACCTTAAGTTAGGAGTCACCAAAGATGTTAATTGTTATGACTTCCAAGGCTAATGCATTTTGAAGGCCTATGACTAGGGCTTCGTACTCAGCCATATTGATGGTACATTTAAAATCTAGTTTGAAGGACAAAGGAAGAGGTTCATCATCAAAGGAAATAAGGATGATGCCAGCTCACCCACCACATTGACACTTTGATATGTTAAAAATCATGGTGACTTGATAGGTAATATTCACTTGAGAGAGGGTCATGATGGACTCATCACGAAACTCAAGAGGGGGAGGTTGGTTGTCTACTAACAGTGCTTTGGCCAATTGGTTGGCAATGACTTACCCTTTAATTGACTTTTGTTAAAGGAACTCAAGGTCAAAATCCACTAAAATTATGAACCACTTGGCCATACATTGGTTTTTGTATGGATTGGAATACATATAATTGAGTGGGTTGGTATTGGTTATGACATAGGGTTTGTGGTTAAGAAGGTAGTGGCAAAGTTTGGTGGCCATGGGTTTTGTGGTTATGAAGGTAGTGGTGAAGTTTGGTGGCCATGAAGACTTAAGCTAAGTAAAGTTTCTTGATATAGGTGTACCGAGCCTCGTACACCATGAGTGTGGAGATAATGTTGTAGATGGCTTGATCTTTGTGTTGTTCATCCTAATGAGCAAGCATTGCCCCTAAGGAGTGGTTAGTGGTAGAGATATAAGGTAGAAAGGTTGGTTGTCCTTGGGAGGGGTGAGGACAAGTGGAGACAAAAGGTAAATTTTAAGTGAATCAAAGGCCTTTTGATAGTCGTTATTCCACTTGAAAGATACATCCTTCTTCAGAAGGTGGTGGAAGGGTTGGCATCAATCTGAAAGTTGGGAGATAAAGTGATAGATGGATTGGAGCTTCCCCTACAATCTATGGAGTTGCTTGAGGTTGATTGGAGGAAACATGTTGAGGATGGCTTTAATTCTGGTAGGATCAACTTTGATCCCCTGAAGGGAAATGATAAAGCCAAGGAGCTTTCCTGATAAGACCCTAAAAATGCAATTCTTGAGGTTAAGGTAGATGTGGTAATGGATGAGGCACTCAAAGATAATCTTGAGAATGGCTAAATGATCCTTATGATATTTAGATTTCCCAAGAAGGTCATCTACATAGTCTTCAACAATCTTGTGGATAAGGTCATGGAAGATGTAAGTCATGGCATGTTGGTATGTTACACCAGAGTTATTTAGTCTGAAAGGCATGACTCCATAGTAGAAGGTTCCCCATGAGGTGATAAAGGTGGTTTTATAATGATCTTTAGGGGTAATTAGGATCTGATTGTAACCCGAGAATCCATCTATGAGAGATAACATCTTATAATCAAATGTAAGATCAACTAGATGGTCAATGCTTGGTAGAGGAAAGTCATCTTTGGGGAAAGCAATGTTGAGGTCACAAAAGTCCACACAAATGCATCATCCCCATGTGGCTTTGGTAATAGGTACGACATTTGAAACCCATTGGGGATATTCAATGGGTTGAATGAAATTGATAGAAAGGAGATGTTAAAGCACTTCTTTGACAATAAAGGCTATGCGAGGGTGCATTTATCAAAGTTTCTCCTTGATAGGCTTGGCATCATGGTTAGTGATTATGTTGTGGGTGGTAATGGCAGGGTAAATTTCTAGCATGTTATTATAAGACCAATCAAATGTTATACTTCAGTCTTGGAGAAAGGAGGGGAAGTCCTAAAGTTCCTCGGTATTCAACGATTGGCCAATTTTGACAATTCAAGGGTTATCCAGAGTGCCCAAGTTGATGTCCATGGTGGATTCATTCAACATGGTCAAAGTATTAGGAGGAAGGGATTTGTGGATGGAAGAATATGAGGCACCAAGGTAGGTGAGAATGGAATCATCATCTTGGCACTGAACAGTGTTTATGGTAGGAGAGTCATCTCCTATCATCTTAGGATGGGTGGTCAAAGGGATGGTTACAGTTGCCCCTCTTTTTGATAAGTTAGAAGTCTGAGGCTGATCATGTTGATGAAAAAAAGTTAGGGGGAATGATGTTCTCTTTCTCACATGTAGGTGGAGGAGAATTTGGTGAGTGAGGGATGTCTTCCTTAACAATGGTGATAGTAGGTGGTTTGGTTTACTTTTTGGTGGGTAGAATGAAACCAAGGCTGCATTTTTCTTGAGGCTTTCTGGTCTCAATGTAAATCAACTCATGTGGGCCATGCTCATATCATCCAAGACCAAATCCCTTCTAAGCACACTTATGGAGGTATATCTTGGCAAAACTCGACTTGTCTAGATAAGAGAAGCCAGAGGTGAATGGTCAAGGCAAAGAGGAGGTGGTAGAAGTGCCAAGTGGTTTGTTGAGTCCCCCATAGATGAAATGTGTTTGACAGTGTGAAGGTCCAAAGGGAATAATGGATTTGATATTGGGGTCATACCCAGGTTGGTGGTCAAGTTGCCCATACTCTTGCGGAGTAGGGAAAACATCAAGGGTGAGGAGGCGATATTCCTCTAGAGAAAGATGCTGGAATGTGGATTCCAAGTGGTCTGAGGTGGGAATTTGATTGGAGGGGATGAATGATCTAGTTGATGCCTCATTGGTAAAAAAAGGTATGACTCCCTCTATCATGGTTGAGGTCTTTTATTTGGTTGAGGAGGGTGTGCTAGATGGAGGTAAGAGGACGTCACTGGGTCGATAAGTCATGTTACATGACAAAAAAGGGCTTGGGTCAGCTTGTATAGTAACAACCTAGCCTTCTTGTTCAAATTTAATGCAATGATGAAGGGTAGAAGGGACACAACCCATGGAGTGGATCCAAGTTCAGCCTAGTAAAACATTGTATCAAAATTCATTTTCCACTACATAGAAGAGTTTGGGGAGTGTGTGGAGTCCTAAATGGATATGAAAGACAAAATTTCCTAGGCTAGTGGCTATGGTGTCATTAAAGGATCAATGGATGGCTGAGGTTTTAGACATGACATTGTTCGATAGGTTGAGTTGATTATAGGCATGGGAGGAGATGATATTAATATTGGCTCCCCCATCAATCACGACCCATTTGATGTGGACCTGGTTGATATAAGTAGTGATAAAGAGAGGGGGATCTAGGTCATCAGGGTGGATAGAACGTATTACCAAATCCTTGAAGGTTACAAGGTTAGAAATTTGGAGAGTGCCAACAAAGGTTTCCAGAGGTTAAGGGTCTTTAGGTTGGACTTCTATCGATTGCAATGCCTCTATCATTAGTTGGAGATGATGAGGTGAAGTAGATATCAACTCATATAGGCTCATCTTTGCTGAGGTCTAGTGAAGATTTTTGAGCACCACTCTCCTAATGGATTTGGAGGGGTTGGATTAGGAGGTACCCAAGATAGATGCCTTGGGTTTGGTTGAAGGTAAAGGTGCTTGATTTTGACCCAATTGAGAGGTGGAAGATGGGTTTGTCCATAACATGGAAACCTTAGCCTTCCCCTTATCGTTATACTAAGCATGTGATCATGTGACGACATGGATAGGATGGATAGAGGGAAGAGTCAGGGTAGGAGATTGGTTTGGCTCTTCATCACTTTGAGGTGAAAGTGGGGGAGTAGGTAGGTGTTGGGCAGTGGTTGTTGGATTGGTAATGGGCTTGTGGGAGGTTCATTTTTTAATAGATCATCCTCATCATAGAGCCGATGGATAATGGTTTGGAGAGCTTTGTAGTTCTTTATGTCATGCCATCGTGTCTTATGATAGGAGAACACTTGGCAGTAGTTATATCAGTCTAGTTTAGACCAAGAGGGTTGAATGGTCTGATGGGAGGTAAGGTTAAGCAAGAATCTTGCAATAACCTTTGGAATATTACTGAGTATGTATCAGCTAAAGGTGGAGAGGTTTTAGAGGATTTGGTCTTGGTTGGTGAGATGGGAATCTTTTTGGCAATGGGCTTGGTGGTAGGAGGTTTGGGTAAGATAGTGTTCTTAGTTGATGGTTTCAGGTTTGGTAAGGTGGAGGTTGATAAGTTAGAGCTAAGAGGTTTTAGGGTAGGTAGTTTGGTCATTAATGGCTCAATGAAGATAGATGTATCCAAAAGTAAGTGTGTTAGTGTAACCAACAGTGGCAGTTGGGTTGTGGTTGAGACAATCAACTTCCTAATAAAAGTGGAGGGATGAGCCCTAAAATAGAGGGCAAGGTTAAGGGAGGTAGGAGTTTGGCTCTCTAGCCTTTTAGTGGCTTTACTTATTTGGTTGATTTGGTTTTGTGTTTGGTGAGGTAAGCCCCACTTTCACAGATGGGTGATTAAGGCTCTATGTAGGGAAGGTGCCAAGGTTTTTGGTTGGTTTGGTTGGAGAGGTTGATTTGGTTGTTTGGAGTTTAGGTGCATTAAATGGTTGAGAAATTATTGGGTTGGTAGAGGTCTTTATTTGTTTGGTTGATAAGGTAGGGGTTTGGATAATAGGAGTGGTGGGTTGGTTTGCTAAAGGTGTGGTTGGAAGTTCTTGTTTGGTGATGTAAGGTAGCCCTAATTACTCCTAAAAGGTGTCGATCCCTATCAAGTTTGGAGATAAATTTTAATTTATGCACTAACTTAGAGGATGGTTTATGTACTACTTTTGTTTCTTGGATAGTGGACTTGAAAGATAAGCCCATAGGTTTAGAAAGGGGAATGGTGACCTCATCTATTTCCTCAATCAAAGGATGCAAGGTTTGGATGGGTGACTCCTCTGTGGGAGGTGTAAACATGTTGGCTTCCTCTTCAGGAATGATCTCCAAAGGGTAGTAAACTACTTTATAGTTGAGGAAGAAGGTACAATGGGTGTTTGTTCTAGTATGTTAGTTGAAGGAGGGGTTGATGGCTCCACTACCTTAATAAGTGGAGGAGGAAAAAGGGGTGGCTCCTCAGTTTGGGTTTCCAAAAGAGGGGACGGTAACTCCACTACCTCAATAAGTGGAGAAGGTGAAGAACAAATAGATTGGATGGTAGGTTTTTCAATAATGAGTGTGTTAAGAACTGTCAATATGGTATGGGCATCATGAGAACACTCAACCTTGTTGATTTCATTTTTAGTAGGTGCATGTTGGGAAAAGGTTGCCTAAAAATGTTAAGGGCTTGGTTTTGAGGTGCATTGGGGTTATCCAACACAAGCTCTCCTTTATCAATAAGAGATTGGAAAATGCTTTTGAATGTATTACACCTACTAATGTCATGCCTTACTACTCAATGGAAAGCACATAAATCATTCTCATTGTACCAACTAGGCACATGATGAGAAGAATCAAATTGTTGAGGGGGTTTGATAGGAGGAAGTTGTATGATGTTGGACTTCAGTAACTTCTCTAAGATTGAAGCATATGATTCTCCACGTGGAGTAAATTGCTTCTGATTGTTCCAATTTTGGTTTCTCATGTTTTGCTTTGAGGAACTAGAGGAATGTTGTTTGTTGATAGATGGTGGAGTGGTTTTAAGGACAACTGCATTTGTAGTTCCCTTGCTCTTGGAATTGGTATTGGTTTGTTTGCTTGGTTTAGAGGAGGAAGCCTCATTGGTTTTGTAGGTAGAGTTCTTATTTTTCAACTTTAGCTTTCTTTCATCGATGGCTCTGTTTTCTAGCTTATGTGCCATGGTAACAGCTTCATCAAAAAATTTTAATCTCTAAACATGCAATGTAGATGAGATGTGTTTGGAACATGCTAAAAAAAAAGTTCTATCAATTTGGATTGGGGTAAAGAGAAGGAATTTTATTGATTAGGATTCTCTAACAAGCTACTAAATCAATAATAGATTGATCATCAAATTGTCAAATAGAGTAAAGGTCAGTTATGGAAACATTCTTGGATATATTTATCAAAAAATGATCCAAAAATGTTTGGGCTATATGGGTGAAGGAGAACAAAGAGTGTTTGGTTATGGCACTATACCAGTCTAATGCCAAACTAGATAGGGACATGGGGAAGGTATGGAGAAGGAGGGCATCATCGTAGGCAATCAAATAACATGCATTCCTAAATGCTTTGAGGTGCTATTGGGAATCCTCCTTACTCTAAAACTTAGAGAACTTGGGGAGTTCCCACTGAGGAGGACATGGTTCAATAGGGATAGAGGGGTGAATGGGCTCATTGCAGATTTGGTCATATGTTAAGATGTTGTGAGCTCTAGAAATAGATGACTCTAAGGTAGTCATTTTATCCATGAGTATTTTCATTAGGTTTGTTTGGGGTTGTGTACTTGAAGGGTTGTAAGGTGCATATTGTTGTGGTGGTTGGGTGACATACTCATAATTAGGAGGAGGTTTAGGAGTGGCCAAATATTGGTATGTGGACATCGGTGGTTGGGTAGATGCTATGTAGGGGTAGGTGGATGAAAGTGGTTAGATAATAGGTAGAGATACATGACCTTATGGGTCATGGATGTAATCTGGTTTGGTACAATGAACACCTATTGGGTAGGGTCAGTGGTTAGGTTGGTGATCAAAGGAAGGGTAGTGACCTTTATACTGATTGGTGGTAAGGTAGAAGGTATACATTGATGAGGCTAGAATATGCCCGATAACTGTATAATAAATGAACTCATCTTACTCTCTCTTTCTATTAAGTTTGATTGCATTTTGTAACTTTTATTTTGATCTGAGATGAGTTAGGATGCAATTAGCCATCTTTTATTGACTGTGATTCTAAATTTTTAAAAGACTTGTAATTCCTAACAAGTGTGTTGTAAAATTCTAGTTTTGTAATAAAATAGGTCATCATCAGGCTAAAGAACAAATATGAAGTGGATTGCATGTTTTGGAAGCATTGGACTCAATTTAGATTAGTTCTAGAACCTGCAGAATCTATTTCCAAACCTTCACAATTAGTTTGAAAACCATCATTTTTAATTCCGGAACCATCACAGTTAGTTTCAAAACTCCACCACACTATTTCAAGTCATTTTCAGGATCTTGCTCCTCAATTAGAGCACATATGATTACCTCTTGTATTAGCAACTAAACACAAAATTTAACCAGAAGTAACAAGTAACCAGAAATATGAAACAACACAAGATATGGGAGACAATACACAATTGTATTAATAATCACTCAGAAGAAAATACAATAAAGAAGATGCCACTTCTTCTTCCACCTCAAAGGCTTGCCATACCTCAAGGACTTCTTCCCTCTCTCTCTCTCGGTCCCAACACACAACTCAAATACAGAATTGTTGTTCACCTCCACCAGTCAGAAACAATGCTGCCAGTACACCAAGTACACAACTGTACTCCAAGTAGATCTCCTGCTCTCTGCTGCCACCTGCAAATCACCAGACCTTACTCACCATTGTAGATCTCCAAACGTGGTCCTGCACACCTACTGACCAAGATCATACATACACGAAGAACCCTTCTGATTCTCCAAACCAGCACCCACACTTGGTACTGTGGCACTAGGAGGAACACACCATTGCTCTCTTCTCTCTGAAGGAGCTTATTTAGCTGTCTTACTCTCTAGCACTAGTTTACAATACAGCCCATGAGTATATTATATAGATCTAATGCTTACAATAATTAGACTATCTTAATTACAATAATTAGACTCGCAACTCTAAGACTAAAGTAAGTCTTTAACATGCAAACTAATAGTCCAAAAATAGACTCTCCGGAATCTGCATGCAAATTGCATGTTCACACACAGGTTGCCGACGTCAGCTCCTCCTAACCGATGTCGACCGACTTGTAACTGACGTCGGTTGATCAGACCGACGTCGATTGCCCTGCAACTCATTCTGTAACTCCCCGCAACCTCCGTAACCTTTGTAACTTCTCTTGTTTGCATCCTGATGAAGATTTTAGCTCCACAACCTAACAATCTCCCACTTGGAGATAAACAGCTGCACCTGTACCTATACCTGTACACCATCTAATTTATTCTCTGGCTTGTATCCCTCTTCAAGCTCCATCTTGAAGACCACCCACCAAACACCCTGTGATGCCTTTCCTATCATCCAAGTAACCTGCCACATCTGAACCTACAACTCCATGTAGTGAAGTCCTTGACCTTGCATAGCATGAATCCCTGTTGCTGATCCCTCTTAGATACCTAAGAATCTACCTTCCCCAAATTGGCTCCAAACTCTCTGACAACTCCCACTGCTTGGGAAAATTTAGGTCTACACCAGACCTCATGTGATTTCAAATACTGTTCTAAGCTTAGCTTGAACTGTCCAGCCCTTGGTGTGCTTTCTGATTCTGCATCCTGCATCTTAAACCTCGCCAACAACTTCTTCACATCAACTCCCACTGGAGATCAAGCTGTGATCTTTCATGTCTCTTATGCCAAAGAATTTCACTGCTCCCAAATTTTTCCTGACATACCTCTGAACTAAACTTACCCTTAGCTCAGCAAATCCCTACATGTATGAACCTACTACAAGCAGACCATCCACATACAGTAACTAAATAATGTCGCGACTCATCATCCACTTGGTAAGACAAATACAATAGTTACACTGACATTGACTAAAGGCCTACTTTGTCATCCACCTGTCAAAACCTGTACCACTGTCCTACAGCTTCCTCAAGACCATATACCTTGGCCTTTCGTCTCATGTATCCATCCACTCTCTTCTTTAACTTGGGAATCCATCCATCTCTCAGTGCTTTCTTCCAGCTGACAACTCCACCAACAAACACCTGTTTGGTTCTTCTCTAAGGACTCACACTCCTCATCCATGCCAAGCTCCCACTATTTTTGGATTCTACCTGCATTGCCTCTTCATGTTTTCCTAGTTCTTGACCATCAATAAGCAACAAATAAAGAAGGTGAACAATGAATATGAGGTTCACTTACCCTTTCAGTCTTCCATATGAGCATTTGAGACCTTTTTGACAGCTTGTTGTCTACCCACCATCCGTTCTAGTGACCGATCTCGGCCATCTCCCAGTCTCCACCTGACCGATGTCGGTTCCCTGCACTGACCATGACTACCGACGTCATTTCCATGGCTGACGCTGGTATCCCTTCTGTCGACATCGATTCTTGTCTGACTGACGTCGATCTTTTTGTTGCCGACGTTAGTTACTGTCTAACCGATGCTGGTACCTGTGTTTTCCTATGAGTGATGACTTTTTACTCACGAGCTCCTTTTGGATCAAACCCCTGTCCATACAGCCCTGCTCAAAATAATTCAGTCCCCTCAGCTGATCTCTGTCTGCCATCTCCTCCATAAACACCAAGGCTTTTCAGTTCTTAAGTTTATCAAAGATATCTGTCTTCTGCTTAAGAACATGCATTCCCCTCCTACATATGTAACTAAGCCTACGAAGCCACATCTCTACAATAGAAAGTGAATCAGTAAGTGATAGATAAAGAATACCTACTTTCTTACCACCATCTAATTCAAGTGCATCCACTATGAGAGTTACTATGCATCTCTCATCACCCAAATTTCTTGAAGAAATTAGACTCATCTCCAAGACTGGTCCTTGCATGACCTCATTCAACACCCGTTTGTTATCTATCTGCAATTTCAGCTTCACTTCCCCTTCGTCAATAATCTAACAAGGCTCACCAACCCCTAAATAAATCTCTCAAAAGTCTCCAAAGACATACCCTTGAAAAGATGCTCTATTTCGGGCTGCATGGAAAGAGGCAAAAGAATCTGTAAACCAAGATTCTACTTTATCCAGAGCAACCTGTGCAACATCACCTGCAACATCTACTTTTACACGCTGATCTTCTACCAACCAACAATCTTCCTTTACCTGCTCTTTCTTTCCATCAATCAGACCATTCATGCTATTCAGTTTCTCCATTCGTAGCTTACTTTTTTCTGCCATTGCTATAATCCCACTCAATCTGAAACCCCTGAGAGTGATCTGTAATCAACAAACACTAACCAAATTTGAAACCACCTATTAGTCAACCCAACCTAAAGCTCTGATACCAACTGTCAAGATTGGTATCAACCTGGTCCACCTGCTCAACCTGCTCTGATACCAACTGTCAGGATCTTGCTCCTCAATTAGAGCACATATGATTACCTCTTGCATTAGCAACTAAACATGGAATTTAACCAGAAGTAACAAGTAACTAGAAATATGAAACAACACAGGATATGAGAGACAATACACAATTGTATTAATAATCACTCAGAAGAAAATACAATAAAGAAGATGCCACTTCTTCTTCCACCTCAAAGGCTTGCCACACCTCAAGGACTTCTTCCCTCTCTCTCTCAGTCCCAACACACAACTCAAATATAGAATTGTTGTTCACCTCCACCAGTCAAAAATAATGCTGCCAGTACACCAAGTACATAACCGTACTCCAAGTAGATCTCCTGCTCTCTGCTGCCACCTGCAAATCACCAGACCTTACTCACTATTGTAGATCTCCAAACGTGGTCCTGCACACCTGCTGACCAAGATCATACATACACGAAGAACCCTTCTGATTCTCCAAACTAGCACCCACACTTGGTACTGTGGCACTAGGAGGAACACACCATTGCTCTCTTCTCTCTGAAGGAGCTTATTTAGCTCTCTTACTCTCTAGCACTAGTTTACAATATAGCACATGAGTCTATTATATAGATCTCATGCTTACAATAATTAGACTATCTTAATTACAATAATTAGACTTGCAACTCTAAGACTAAAGTAAGTCTTTAACATGCAAACTAACAATCCAAAAATAGACTCTCTGACATCCGCATGCAAACTACATGTTCACACACAGGTTACCGATGTCGGCTCCTCCTGACCGATGTCGACCGACTTGTAACCAACGTCGATTGCTTTTGCACTGCTATCTGACTGACGTCGATTGATCAGACTGACGTCGATTGCCCTGCAACTCATTCTGCAACTCCCCATAACCTCCGTAACCTCCGTAACTTCTCTTGTTTGCATCCTGGTGAAGCTTTTAGCTCCACAACCTAACAGTCATCACATTTTTAGACTTAGCTCTGGAACTCTATATTTAGCTCTGATACTCTTATAAATAAGCTATAGAACTTTTGCAGCTAGATATGGAACTGATAAGGATCTATTCCAAACAGTTGGTGATCTATTGGATCAATGATCCCATCAAATCAGGAACAGATTCTCAATTTTCTAAACTTATAGAATCAAGACATGTATCACACAACGGGACATCTAGCCACATCTTGATTCAACATCTATTCTGGGTGCAATTCAATTCCATCATATCTATGAAGTAGTTACAACAATCAATGCACCACAAGTAGAAGAATACATATACAGACCTGGGAATTTAAAAAAGGGAGTAAAAAATCATTGAAGAATAAAGAGATAAGGATAGATTAGTACAGTTTGTAGTACAAAACATTTTATCAATGAAATAGCCATTTCTTTTTTGAAAGCAAATTAAATTGTTCAATCCTGTTTCTAGGCGGAGCAAGGGCCCACTCTTCCAAAGAACTAGGATCTTCATTTTTGTTGGTATTTATATTTATATTTATATTCAAAGAAGTAAATGGGTAATTCTGTTAAATTTATAAATGCTTCTAACTCCTTATAGTTAAGATTTGTTGTAAATTTGTTCCTGCAGGCATTTTTAGATTAAATTTTTATTTCTACAACATGTGTTTGATTCTAGTAATCTATTTTATTTTTGAAAAGTGTGTTTATTTCTAATAGATTTTCATAGTTTGATTCTAATAAGGTTTTAACCAAGAAATCCTTAAGACATTAAAATCCCCAAAGCAATATATATATATATATATATATATATATATATATATATATCTCCATTCAATTACTAAATCGCTACTATTCCTCTTGTTGCATATAGCTTTAGACACAGCCCTGGTTAAATATGACATCAACATAAAGTTGATTAAATGAAGGGGATGATGGCACCCATCATTTTTTGTGCCATTGCCGCAGATCACCAGTTGGAATTTTCTAATTAAGTGTCAACAAGAGCAACAATCATTCATTTAATAATTAAAAAAAATCTCTAATTTATGAGCAGACCACGAGATTTCAAGGGTAGATTTATCCTCAAAATATCTGAACAAGAAATTCCATTATCCTCTAGTTTAAGAAAGGACATTGAGCAAGAATTGGAGGCACCATTATCCCTTACAAGACAAGAAGCAAAATTGTCATTTTTAGAATTTTTGGATCAGTCACCAAAAACAAGTAAAACCTTAGGGAAGAGGATTATTTCTCAAGATCCATCGAGGGAAAGTTTTGATTCTCACTTGAATAGTCAACCCCCTACTCCTGACTTTTCACCATCCCCAAAATAGACCGCATACCACATTGATTGGGAGAAGAGACTAGAAAATACTAGGGACATAGCACGAGAAGCTGGAAGAGAACTTGAGAGAACCTTTCCCTATCCCATTCAGATCGAGGATGATGAAACTACTATGAAAAATATTTCACCTACACATTTGCCCACATTTAGAGGAATGCCATCTGAGTATCCTGACCAATTTCTATTTGAGTTTAAAGTATTATGTCAGACTTATGATTACAAGATAGATAATCAAAAACTCAAGTTGTTTCTATCTACTCTAAAAGATGCAACAATCAGGTGGTTTATGGGATTAACATCTAATTCTATTACCAATTGGGAACAAATGGAAACTATCTTCCTAGACAAATATCAGGAATTGTAGAGGAAGAAATCGAAAGGAATAATTTTTCAAAATCAAACAAGAAGAAGACGAAAATATGGAAGATTATTTGAACAGATTCCTCTTTGTGAGTAAAAAATGTGGATTTGTACTTCAAGAAGATTTAAGTAAAACTATTTTTCTTAAAGGTCTCGATGATGAATCTAGGGAAACCATTGATTTAATTGGTGGAGGAAACATCGCTCAATTAAGAATAGATGAAATCATAGAAATTTGTAGAAACTATTCAAGAATAAAGGGAGGACCTCAAAAAAGGAAAATGGTTAAAAATTTGAATCCAGATATGAAAAAATTGATGGATGAATTGGCAAACTTTAAAACAGACATATTAGGTCAATTAACCTCCACCATGGATGGATTGCAAGCTAAAGAAAATGCCCAACTTGAACCATTAGCCATGCATTGTCTTAGATGCAAGAAGAAACATGCAATACGAGAATGTCCTTTGGATAAAATAGAAGTATGTTTTGTCTGTGAATCTAAAGAACATGATACTCATGCTTGTTCTCTTCTTCCACTCATAAAAGTTAGCTCAAACAAATCAATACATCATCTACCACAAAAGAATTAAATTTTGTTCAGAGACAACCTAACCAAAGACAATTTATGCCAAGACTAGCTCCTAATCCTTGGATGATGCCATGGGTAGCTCAAACAGTACCACAAAGTTGGGGACAGCCACCTTGGGCCCCTTAACCCACATGGCATCCTCAGGATTGGGCAAGTCAATCTTGGTATACTCAAGGACATCAGCAACCTTGGGCTGGACAAGGAAATCCTTATGCTTGGCCACAACCTAGATGGAGCCCTAGAAATTATGTGCAAGGAAAAACATATTCAAATCAAAACCAACAAGCCATAATGGGACCTCCAACACAAAATCTGCAGATCAAAAATATAGTCTAAACCCAAATGCCAGCACAACCAGTAGCAAACCCAATAAATAAATAAATAAATCCTATAAACGAAATAGAACCAGAAAAATCAGTTGATTTAAATACAATGGATTGTAAAAACATTCAAACCAAATCTGGAAAAATCATTAGTAGTCCACCTGTTATAATCACTGAGATGACAGAAGAAGCTAAAATCCCTAGTACAGTTACACCTAAGGAAGATGACAAAAAAAAAGATAAGGAACCAAAAAGTAATTCTACTGAGCTTCCATTTCCAGAAAGACTTAAAAAACCATAGAACTTAAGGAATCTGAATTGGTGCAGGAACTAAGAAGATTGAATATTGAAATACCATTGTTACAAGCAATTAAGGATATTCTAGAGTTGAACAAGTTAATCAAACTATTATGTTTTAAAAAATTTGGAAGAAAGAAGCAATACCCCAAGACTATTCAGGTAGACATAAAATTTGCTGATTTATTAGCAGGAAAACTCCTACTACCCAAATATGGAGATCTTGGAAGCCATGTTATTTCTATTTCTATAGGGAATAAGGAGATACATAACATTTTGGTTGATTTGGGCGCAACTATCAATGTAATGATAGTGGACATTTTGAAAACATTACCATTAATAGGCATACAACCTACTAGTACCATATTATAGATCGCTGATCAGTCTGTAGCAAAATCAAGAGTTATTTAAGATGTGGCAGTAATGGTGGAATCATGGGAATATCCAGTTGACTTCCTTATATTGCAGCCAAAAGGTAAAACACTTAGTTATCCCATTATTTTAGAGAGACCATGGTTAGCTACAATTATTGCCTTAATTGATTGCAGGTCATGTGATATGACTATTTTAAATGGTAATAATTCTAAGCAAATTTTATTATATCTATCTGCATGACCTTATATTGATAATCAAGTGAAATTATAGGTTGATAATCTTGATATAATTGAGCAAAATTTTTCTTCTTTGGCTATGATAACATTGCATGATCATGTATGAGAAATAAATAATATGGTTAATCCTTCATTAAATAAACATCAATCCTCATTGAAGTAGTCAGGATTAGTTCCAGAACCATCACAGTTAGTTCCAAAACCTTCATAGTTAGTTCTAGAACCATCACACATAATTTTGGAACCTTCACAGTTAGTTCCAAAACCACACCAATTTTTTGTAAATAAAGATAATTTCCCTCTGAAGGAATGTGATTTCTCTTGGTGAGAGGAATGATTTGTAGCTTCAGCTTTACAGATAGCAAGGGATGATGAAGAATTTATGGACAACAACAATAACGAGGAATTTGACCTACAACAAGATAAGTATAATAACTCTTCTTGTTGTCCTTTGTCCAGCATTCTATCTCAAATAACTTTTAGAGATGTTGCTACATATCATATATTGTTACCACATGCATGTCCACTAAACACCTTAATGGAACCCTTTCAACAAATCAATTCATCATATCCTAGAACCAAACATGTTGAGATTCAACCAGGATTTTTTTTGAATATTAATAGCTGGTTAAAGAATGATGAAGTCAAACTATTTGATGTTCTGAAGGATCATACTAAAGCTTTTTCTTGAGACTATAGAGATATGAAGGGAATTCATCCAAGTATCTGCACCCATCACATTTATACTGAAAACATTAGACTAGTTAGGCAACCTCAAAAAATGATTAATCTAGCCTTAAGGGATATAGTCAAACAAAAAATTGAAAAACTATTACAAGATAGCCAGTGGGTGTCTCCTCTTGTAATTGTCCCTAAAAAGAATGAAAAATAGAGAATTTGTGTTGACTATAGGGAACTGAACAAAGCCACCCTGAGAGATTATTTTCCCTTACCATTCATAGATCAAGTCTTAGACAACCTTTCAAATAAATAGTACTTTTCCTTCTTGGATAGATTTAGTGGATACAATCAAATCAGAGTTGCTACTGAGAATCAAGACAAAACTACATTTACTTGTCCATGGAGTACCTTTGCTTACAGGGTATTGCCATTTGGACTATGTAATGCTCCAGCAACCTTTCAAAGAAATGTATTAGCAATTTTTGTAGACCTAACAAATGACTATGTGGAGGTATACATGGATGACTTTACTATGTATGGAGATACATTTGATGATGCCTTAAAAAATTTGGACAGAGTATTAACAAGATGTGAACAACATCACTTGTTTCTTAGTCATAAGAAATGTTTGATGATGGTTGATGAAGGGATCGTATTAGGGCACCATATTTCAAAAAGAAGAATTCAGGTTGACCAAAACAAAATCAAGATTATTTCAGACTTGTCTATTCCTCAAATTCCAATAGATATCAAATCATTCTTAGGACATGCTGGATACTATAGGCGTTTTATCAAGGATTTTAGTAAAATTGCTGCCCCCATGTTTAAATTACTTACCAAGGATTGTGAATTTCTTTGGGATGAATAGTGTTAACATGCTTTTGAAGAAATTAAAGAGAAATTAGTAACTGCCCCGATATTGCAAAGATCTAATTGAGAGAAACCTTTTCACATCCAAATTGATGCCTCAAATACCCCAATTGGTGCAGTTTTGGGATAGAAGGATGAAGAAGGAAGAATGTACGTTATTTATTACCTTAGTAAAAATCTTAGTCCCACTGAAAGAAATTACACTACCACTAAAAAATAATTTTTGGCTGTGATTTATGCAATCAATAAATTCAGACATTACATTACAGGGTACAAAATATTTGTACATATAGATCACTCAACAATTAAATATTTAATGAACAAACCAATGGTTGAAAGTAGAATAATTAGATGGTTATTACTTCTACAAAAATTTGATATTACCATTGTGGACAATCTAGGCAAATCTAATGTGGTAGCTGATTTCTTGTCAAGATTGACTAGTACAGGGGAGCAAGATCCAGTCAAGGATAACTTTTCAGATGAACAATTGTTTGTTATTTCAGCTAACACACCATGGTTTGCTGACATGGAAAATTATCTTGCAACAAGGAAGTTTCCTCCTTTTTTTACTAAAAAATAAATAAAAAATTTAATTAAAACCAGTGCATAGTTTAAGTGGTTAAATGGAATGCTATTTAAATGTGGTCCTGATTTGGTTTTACGCAGGTGTATAAGAGAAGATAAAATTTTTGACATCCTCTGGGCATGTCTTGATGAACCAAGTGGAAGACACTATTTAGTGAAAAGAATAACTTAGAAGATACTTGGCACTGGTTACTATTGGCCATCTCTGTACAAAGATGTAAAGAGATATATCAGGCAGTGTGATCCTTATCAAAGGATGGGACATCCAACTATTACCAATGAAATTCCTCTACAACCACAAGTAGTGATTGAACCATTTGAGAGATGGGGATTGGATTTTGTTAGACCTTTTAATCTTTCTTCACAAGGAAAAGAGCACATTCTTGTGTGTACTGATTATGTAACAAAATAGGCAGAAGTGCAGGCTTTAACAAATGCCACTGAAGAAGTAGTTGCTGATTTCCTTTTGGCACAGAATTATGGTAAAGTTTGGAGCAATAAAAAACTTAGTTTCAGACCAGGGACCATAATTTATGTCTAATATGATCTAGACTTTCACAATGTATTATCAGATCAATCATAGGAAGTCATCTCCCTATCACCTGCAAGCAAATGGACAAGTTGAAGTAACAAATAGAGAATTAGAAAACATCCTCACTAAAAAATTTGAAGCTGAAAGAAGAGATTGGGTAAAAAGACTACTTGAAGCTGACTGTGCTTACAATACAACTTCAAAAATCACAACAGGTTTTTCATCATATGAGTTAGTGTATGGGAAAAATCCCTTTTTACCTACTGAGTTTGAACTACAGACATTGAGGATGGCAGCTAAGATGGGAATTGAATTGGATGTAGCTCAAAAAGAGCAAATCCTTCGACTCAATGAATTAGATGAATTCATAATGGAAGCACTTCACCAGATAGAGATAATCCAAGGTCAAAGGAAGTAATGGCATGATTCACATATCAAGAAAAGATAATTCAAATTAGGAGACTGGGCATTACTGTTTGATTCTAAGTACCAACAATTCAAAGGTAAATTAAGAACTAGATGGTTGGGACCTTACCAGATCAAGCAGATATTTGACAATGGTTATATCTAGTTACTTCCCATTGATGGCAGCAGAAGAATACTCTTGGTCAATGGACACATGCTAAAACTTTATAGGAAGCCTCCTACTAAGGATGAATTCTTGAAGCAGATTGAAGCAAACAAAGAATTTGATCATGTGGAAGAACCCAATTTTTTCAAAATGATCAAATAATTAGATGAAGAGATTCAAAATAAAAGGAAGAGAATGAAAACCAGTAAATGGCGTTCTCTTCTCAAAACAGAAAAAAAGGAAGAGAATGAAAACCAGTAAATGACATTCTCTTTCTAAAAAAAAACTTTCTCAAATAAATGGTTAATTCAAATAAAACCTTTTTTTTGAATTCTAACTATTTTCTAACCATTTTTCAGGGATGATGAGTCAACATGACAGAGGGATTACATCATTAAGGATGGTAATTATGTTTTTAACTTGTTAAAAGTTTAATGAAAGTTTGCATGTGTGATTAGACTTGATTTAGAAAGGTTAGTATGATGAGTAATCTATTATACATCATGGTTAAATGTGCAAAATTATGAGAATGATATTAATGATGGAATGAGTTGGAGATAACCATAAAGAATCATTCTTATGATTGAAGCAACTGAATCTGCTAATTTTGTAAATGAGTACAGTAGTTTCTTAGCCAAAATTGTTAAGTTTCATAGCTGAGTACAATAATTTTGTAATCGAATTTGCCAAATTAGCAACTGAATCTACTAGTGTTGTAGTCAAAATCATCAATTTCGTCAAGACGAGAAGCAATTTTTAGCTAACCTGTGAAATATTCAAATAAGAACGAATCATGGGAATAAAAAAGAAGTCAGAACCAGACAATGATACCCAACTCCTTGTAGATGAAGAAGTAGCAAATATCTTTCAACAGGTAGGATGACTGGAGTTTCTGAAAAAATTTCTCAAATACAATGATGAACTGGTAAGAGAATTTATTATCAATTTAGAACAAACAAGAACAAAGATTAGGAAGGTTTTCATTCCTTTTTCTCTGAATATCATAAGTGAGATGTCTGGAATACCAATAATGCATGTCCCAAACCCTGTCAAAGGGACATTGAAAGACTTGACTAAAACCCTGTTGAAAGAAGGGGAAGCTGAACCCCAATATATTTATAATACAAAGAAAATTATCAAAGGAGTAAAGAGGGCTAGCTTGCCCAAACCCTTTGACATAGTAGCATTCTGGATAGTCAAATATTTAACCTGTGATGGACAGTTTGGGATAGTAGGAAAAGAAGTCCTAAAAATCCTTATACACTTTAGATATGGAGCTAAAAAATTAGAATATAGAGTAAACCTTTCAGGGTTTCTTTTTGAATCCATCCATACCATGGCCTAGAGGTATTATTGGGGTGTAGGAACAATCAGACATCATGGGTTAGTGCATTTAGTATGCCAACACCATTTTATTTCCAAGAAAAATGGGGAAGAAATGTGGGACAAATTTCTTGGCAAATTTGGACAAAACCCTGGTATTCCCAGAAGAACAATAACAACTCCTCTTGCTCCTTTAGTTCATTTAAAAACTGCTACCATTGCTGAAGAAAAGAAAAATTAGGGGAAGAGGAAATGCCAACAAGAAGAAAATCTGAAAGAAAAGTTAAAATTGTAGACCCTATCATACTTTCTCAAGCCATTTCTTCTTCTGCTAAGGTTATAGAAGAACTGGTACTTGTCTCTGAGAATGATAGTTCACCTAGACCTAAGCAAAAGGTGAAAACTAGAAGAAGTTCTAAGAGGAGACCTAGGCCTACACATTTTGAGGCTCCTCAAGAAATAAAATGTCATAAAAAGTCTAAATAAAGTTTAGAGGAGCTGGAAGAAGAAGAAAGGCTAAAAACTGAAGCTGCTGATATTTTGGGCAGCATGGCCATGACTCCTCCTGAACCAAGCCAAACAGAAAAGAAAAAAGAAGATGAAAGATTTGAGGAGCCAGTTTTCCAAGAAATGGGAGAGAGAGTAGCACCATCATATGTGGAAGATGAACAAGATGTTGAGACTACAACACCATCACATGCAAAAGATGAACATGCATCTTGGAGAAGGAAAGGGAAATCCCCTATGGTGGAAGAAGAATGCTTAACTCAAGAAATTTCAGAAAAAGAAAAAAATTAGTAGATTAAATAGGCCCTATTTTTATCCAGAATAGAACTCATTATCAAAGAAAAGGATGAGGAATTGAACTTCCTCAAACTCAAGTTAGAACATAAGGAAATGCTCCTTGAAAAATTAACAAACCAGTTCACAGCCAAGAATGAGGAATTAGCAAAAACTAAAAGGTAACTAATGGAGAATGAGGAAAGACATAACTCTATGTCAAAAGTCTTTGCACAGATTGAATTAACTTATCTGCCAATCAAACAGTTATGGGATGACACATGCAGAGAACTCAGTGAAATCAAAGCATCCAATATAGACTTGAAAGGCAAATTGGCAGAAGAAGAGAAAGCAAGGAAGGAATGGGAAGACAAATTTTACAAGGAGAAAAATGATAAGTATAAATGTCTTGTGAAAATACAAATAGTTTGTATGATGAGTGAGAAGCTGCTTGCATGTAGAAGACCTTCTCCTATTTATAGTAGGTTTTTAGAAGAACAATTCATTCACTGGCAGTTGGTAAGGATAGCATGTGGCCTTCCACATGAAATAAAAGATGAAGCTGATTTTTTGGCTGCCTACTCCTTAGCTAATACAAAATAGAAAAACCTTCTTTGTGAATTTTACCTCTGTAATTTTATGCTAGAAAGAAATACAGGATTTATGATCAATTTGTATGTAAAAGCTAGCTTAACGCATTTGTCTCTATTCTTCAAAATCAGATTGCATGGAAAGAAAGGGAGTCAGAGCATTGGTCAAAGGCTAGTTCATCTGGTCTCTATATGAGAATTCATTATGGTAATCCATCTGCCTTTGCTACATATTTCTAATCCTATGCATTTAATGATAAATTCAAGGGACCTTATCTTTTCAGTTTACAACAAAGCATGGATGTCTTCACCTCTTACGAAAGGGAAAATTTTGATAATATCTATGATGCATGTTTCAAAAGATGGGAATTTCTCCCGGTGGCATTGAAAATAAGGGAAGTAATATCCCCTTCAAATTTGATCTGGAGTTTAGAGAGGGCAAAAGATTTATGCACAATAATTCCTCAGATCAATAAAATTCCTCTGAACATATGGATAGGAATGCGGACAAGGCCACCTCTACTTCTCACCCCCATATCTCCTTGGAAAAATAGAGAACCTCAACATCCCACTCAATTTGAGGAATGAAAAAGAAAAGTAGAAGCAGGAGCAGGGTATAGTACTTCTGAGTCAAAGCATTGGGATATTTAGTTTTAGCTATTTGATCTAAGCAATCAAATAGAATGCAGGATATACAATCCCAAATTTGAAGAATGAAGTTTGTAAAGGGACTTACAAATAAGTAAGCATGGGGGAAATGATGAGGGCAGGATATGCCCAATAACTGTATAATAAATGACCTCATCTTACTCTCTCTTTCTATTAAGTTTGATTGCATTTTGTAACTTTTATTTTGATCTGAGATGAGTTAAGATGTGATTATCCATCTTTTGTTGACTGTGATTCTAACGTTTTAAAAGAGCTATAATTCCTAACAAGTATATTGGAAAATTCTAATTTTGCAATAAAACATGTCATCATCAGGCTAAAGAACAAATATGAAATGGATTGCATGTTTTGGAAGCTTCAGACTCAATTTAGATTAGTTTTAGAACCTATAGAATCTGTTCTAGAACCCTCATAGTTAGTTCTAGAACCATCACATTTAATTTTGGAACCATCATAGTTAGTTTTAGAACTCCATCATACTATTTCAAGTCATCACATTTTCGGACTTAGCTCTGAAACTCTATATTTAGCTCTGGTATTCTTATAGATAAGCTTTGAAACTTTTATGGATAGATATGGAACTGATAAGGATCTATTCCAAATGGTTGGTGATCTATTGGATCAATGATCCCATTAAATTAGGAACAAATTCTCGATTTTCTGAACTTATAGAATCAAGACATGTATCACTCAGCTGAACATCTAGCCACATCTTGATTTAGCATCTATTCTGGATGCGATTCAGTTTCATCATATCTATGAAGTAGTTACAACAATCAATGTGCCACAAGTAGAAGAATATATATATAGACCTGGGAATTTATAAAAGGGTGTAGAAAATCATTGAAGAATAAAGAGATAAGGATAGATTAGTACATTTTTTAATACAGAACATTTTATCAATGAAATAGCCATTTCTATTTTTAAAGCAAATTAAATTTTTCAATCCTGTTTCTAGGCGGAACAAGGGCCCACTCCTTCAAAGAACCAGGATCTTCATTTTTGTCAGTATTTATATTTCTATTTGCAAAAGTAAATAGGTAATTCTGTTAAATTTATAAATGTATCCAACTCCTTACAGTTAAGATTTGTTGTAAATTTGTTCCTACAGGCATTTTTAGATTAAATTTTCATTTTTGCAACGTGTATTTGATTCTAGTAATCTATTTCATTTCTACAAAGTGTGTTTATTTCTAATAGATTTTCATAGTTTGATTCCAATAAGGTTTTAACCAAGAAATCCTTAAGACATTAAAATCTCTCAAAGCAATATATATATATATATATATATATATATATATATATATATATATATATATATATATATATATATACCTCCATTCAATTACTAAATCGTTATGATTCCTCTTGTTGCATATAGCTTTAGACACAACCCTAGTTAAATATGACATCAACAGAAAGTTGATTAAATGAAGGGGATGATGACACCCATCATAGGCACCACAAAATTTTGAAATGGGGTAGTGGTTAATGGATTGGGGGTAGCCGATGGAAGGTTGGTAATTCTAGTGATAGGTACTCCTATGGTGAGGGGAGTATAGGTGGCTAGTGGTTGGGTTGCTCCTAAGGTAGAGGAGTTGTTGGTGAGGGTAGAAGGTATAAGGGTGTTTGTAGGTTGGGCAAGTTGGTTTTCCATAGTAGTATCAAAGGGATTATTGGTGGATGAGGAAACTTGGGTAGTCAATGGTTGGGTGGTGACTATGACAATAGAAGTGTTTCCCATAAAGTAGGAAGACATGTCATAAGGTGGGTCCACATGTGGAATCGAAGTAGGGGTACGATGGGGCATGATGTTAACATAATGCTAAAGGGCCACAAGATTTTTATCTAAGGAGGTGGCAAAGTCCGTATCTCCTTGGAGAACTTCTTGAGGAAATAAAGGGTTTCTCAAAGGACAAGGAGAGTTTTATGGTTTAAAAATGTAATCCATGGATGAGGAGGTAGAAAACTTTGATTGGTTTAGTGATGGGTTTTGCTTTGCTAGGTTCTTTCACTGCTAGTGAGTTAGAACCATATAATATAAGGGAGAAATAATACAAAAGTAATTTCACCACTCAAACAGAGAGAAGACAAGAAAAGAGCAAGGAAACCAAACAAACTAAAAAGTATGTTAAGTCCTAGAGTTCCTTTTAGTCTCTCTTTTGGCTTATGCCTTAAGTTTTCAGAAAAGTGTGACTAGATTTGGCTTGTAGAGTAGGTACTATAAAATAAGTCTATGGATGGTTTTAGGTTGTTTAGGCTCTTAAAAAGAATCTGTATTGGAAATCAATATGTGGCTTGGTATTGGGGCCTACCCTCTCACTTCACACATTGCGATGATAAGGGTATTGGGTGCTTAGCCAATATATACTATTTTTTAGAGTTTATTTTCAAATAGAGAGTTGAGTTGGTTCTCCCCTTGGTAATGACCTCCAAGTAGGATTATCAAAAAAAAGTAAGGTGACTGCTAGGTGATGAAATCTTGGTCAGGCCTTGTCTCAAGTTTGTTTGATGTCTATTTGATGTAGGTGGCTTGGTTTAGTTTGTGTAATAAAAGTGATGTAATGATTGAATTAATTTACTTTGACTTAACCTATGTGAGCTAAACTTGCAAGCAATCAATGTATGCAATCAATTTTAAGCCCAAAAGAAACTTTGATGTCATTTATGAGCATAAAATAGAGAGAAGAACATATATATGCAAACAAGAGAAATCCAAGTAGAGACTCCGGGGTCCCACTGAGTGTGCCAGAATATTTTAGTGAATTTTAGCTTATATTTCAAAAAAGGAAGAGGAAGAAACTAAATATGGGTATGGTTGAAAAACCTATTTGATTATGCACACATTGAGTCAGATGACTGTAAAGAAATCCCCTTTGGCTTGGGAGGATGACTTGCAATTAAGACAACACTAAAACAAATGATTGATTAGATAGATTGTTGGATGGATTGCTTAGTGCTAGCTATATCCTGGAAGCAAGGGATTCCTTGGGGGCTATCGATCCACACATTTTAAATAATTAAGTTTATAAAACAAAATATAGAATATTTGCATCAATAATCAAAAGCTACTAAAATTGAACATAGGAAATAATAGGCTAAAAATGACTAATATAACAATAAGCAAGTCGATACTAATGCTAAACGGATCAATTGTGCTTCAAAAAATAAGAAAGGGATCTGTGAATAGGCAATGACACATAAAGTTGGGTTTGATTAGGGGTAAATGGGTGAAAATAGCTTGATGTTATTTTCTACCATAGTGACCATTGGCGGTTGATGTGACCATTGGTAGTTAAGGTGATTGTCAGTGGTTGAGGCAACCACCAATGGTTGTAAAGAGCATCAGTGGTTACTGTGTGTAGGTTATGAGTAATAAATGTCTAATTAATGAGATTACAAAAGGTAATTATGGAAGGTTGGCTTATGCTGGGCTAATTGTGAAATATAAATAAAGTAATTGAATACTGAAAAATGAATACTTAGCTTGCAAAAGATTGGTCAGATGAGTGGTTGAGGTGGTTGGCTCGTTGATGGAGTCTGGGATGATTCTCATAGAGTAACAATACTTGGCTATCGACCAAGGGGTGGTGACAAGTTGGACCTCTATCGTGATGGATGGATCACTAGATTGCTGAAAGAGCACCTACAAAAGAAGCTTTGGATGCAAAATCTCTTGATAGTTGTCCATCCTTTTCACCTCTTGCTCCTATTTTCTTATAGGGATAGGGAAGAGGTGAAAGTGAAGGTAGGAACTGGCCTTCTAATTTTAACTCGCACATGCAATGGTTCACACATGGATTTAGACAAGTTAATTTTAGAAAAGTAAGGTAGGTTTTTACATTTTAGTTCTTGGGATGGTGGACCTTGACCATCAGTGGTCAAGGTGATCATTGACAATCATCCTAACCATTAGTGGTCAAGGGCCAAGGTAAAAAGGTAATTAAAGAGTGGGTTTAGTCAGTTGGTCAAACTAACCATGACTAGACTCGGTTAGGGGTGAAAGGTTCAAAATTGGTCCCAAGGGGGTCCTAAGGTGGTGTAGGGGTGTTTCAACATTCAAAATTGTGGTGTACGGATTTTTGGTGTCAACAATGGACTCATCCCTTATCTCTTCTTTTTCTATTTGTGACTGTATATATTGGCATGCATGCCAATAAGGTCTTAATATGAATTTAGGATGTTTATAAATACACAAACACTCTAGTGTATTTAGGCATCTATGATCTATGGATTGAAAATACATCTAAAATTTATTGTTCACATGTATCTAATGAGCACCTACAAGCATTTAGAGAAATCAAGCAATTATGAGAGCATTCATTATAACATTAAATTTCATGTTAGCGATACACTGCATTATACCTATTTGCTTGGCTACTAAGTTAGTGAAGTTATTGGAGTGTTATTTTTGATATTATACACCATTGAAGGGATTGAAAAATATAAAGGTATCTCAACTAGTCTTTGGTATAACACAAGCCCCAAAATATTCTATTTTCCTTACAATTTTTAGATCTAGTTGCCAAATTAGAGTAAGCATAATAAGTGCATATTCCTAGTGACTGAAGCAAAGTTTTAAAGAAATGAGCAAGGTTTTAGGATCTCCAGAATTGATGAACACAATTTAAAAAAAATGCCCCTTGTTGACACTTCAAAAATGTGTTGTCCATGGCTCTAGTGGTTGAAAATGTCTAGTTCACAATTTATACAAGGTCTTTCGTTTGCTACAAGTTTTTAGGTTCTTATTGTCATACTAGAAAAGCCTAATTTCCCGTAATACTTCAGTATATTTTTCTAGATCTCTTGATATTTAAGATACATTCATAAACCCTACACTTATCTTTACTTATTTAGTTTTGAAAAATTAATTAGCCCTAATTTACTACCTTACATCTATTTAAGCACAATTAAAATGTTTATGGGTATTTGTAATGCAATTTGATTGAAATACATTTATTCATAATATATTTTGGTGAACCTCAATAGTCTTGCATGGTCTTTATCATTGTAGGGTTAGATCTTGTTTCTTAGGGTAAACATGAATTTATCTTATTTTTCTATAACTTTTTCCATTGCATTCTTTTAAATCTATTAGCCTTAGCTTATTTGTATTTCATCCTAAAACTTAGGTTTATTTTTCCTCAATATTTTCAAACCCTAGGGCATTTGCATGGTCTATGTTCAATGTTTGATCTTATTTTATGAGTACAAAAATGATTAAATATAAGAATTAAACTAAGAAGAGTTTTAGGATTAATAATGAAATTATTGATTTTATTGAAATTCTTTTAGTAAATTCTATATCTTGCTTGAAAAATAAAATGGAATTTAGGAATGTAACTAGTTTTTCTTAAAAAATTATGTTTTCTATTTCAAATGATAATGATGTCCCTTTGAATGTAAATGTTGTGAATGGTTCTCGAATTTATGAAACATGTGAAGTAGATAATGATCAACAAGATTTCTTAGATGAGCAAGATAGAGCTAAAAATATTGCACATTTTAGGAAAATGTCAAGAAAACCCTAATGAGATAATTGAATTATTGAAAGAGTTTTAAAAAGTTATAAAAAAACTCTATATTAAGATGCCCAATAACGGGTTAAGATTAAATAAGAACCCCATAAGATAGATAATGGATATATGATTTCTCATAATGTGGATCAAGTACTTGCCCCATGTAGTGGATTACAATATATGTTTAGTCATGTAATCATTTCTCAAATTTATTCTAAACTTACTCATGCTTATATTTTTCTTGCTTTTGAAATTGATAATTATTATCCTTCTCTAAAAGCTGTGATCTCTCAATATGTTCCCATTACTTCTCATTTTATTCAAAAGCCTCAACATGTTCCCATTGCTTCTCAATTTCTCTGAAATTCTCAACATGTTCCCACTTTTTATAAATTTAATCAAAATTCTAGACATATTTTTTGAATTCCTATTGTTTAAACATCTAATTTTTATGCCTTTAAAATTGTTTCACATATTGCCAATCCTTCCACTTTACAAAATGCTTCTATCCTAGCTATTTTACAAAAAGGGTACACAAGTTTTCAAAACACCATACACCATTCTTGTAAAAATATGGCATAAAATAAATATAGATAAATACAACATTAAAAAAATTCAAATTTACCTAGGGCTAAAGGGGGAAATGGAAGTACCATGAAATGTAAGTGATCAATATAAATGAATGGAGAAAGATAAATAATTGAAACTGACTCACCTAAATCCTAACAATGCTTGGAAATACAAGAAGAAGGTTATAGAACTATGTAGAATGAACTCAAAAAATTATATTGTGCTTTGTGTTTATGACCACATCCATAAAACATCAAAAAAGGATGACCACTTTCATAGCTCATTGAAAATGACAGTTTCTACCAAATGTGGAAACTTACTATGAGTATGTCCCTGTTAATCCTCATAGTTTCAAACTTCTTGTAACCCTTCATTAGTAGTAGATGTGAAGATACCTCTTTAAAAATTATGAATAAATGTGATAAAATGTTATAATATTGTTGTTGTTGCTTGTAAAACATGCCCCCATTTTCAAGCTAAAAATGAGGACCCTCGTTTTATTGACTAAAACTGAATATTGCTACATTTGATCTAAGGGGCCTTTCATGATTGAGAGTTTGTATGGGAGTGGGATTTTACATCTTTGTGAATGATTAAATCTAGTAAATATTGGGTTTACTATGGGCTTTATGGCTAAATTTTGAATTAAAAAACTTTTCAATTACAAACTTAGGCTATTGAATTAATTTCTATGAGCAAGGTCTTAATTTATTTTATCATTTGAATAGACCATCTATCTTTAGCCTTTAAGGGTAGACTTGATTTCTAGTTGTGTCGATATTAGCTTTTCCAAGACCTTATCTATTGAGCTCGAGTCACTCAAGTCCAAGTCACCTAAGTCGAGCTCTGCCAAGCTCCCTGTGACAACACCTCAAATTGTACTTAAGAAAATGCAGTAATTTTTTTCCTTTAACAATTAAACAATTAACTTAACATTCATATCTCAGAATAAAACAATAAATCAAACCATAAATAAGAACAATAGTACTTTTAATTCAAATACTGCATAAAATATTGATTTTATACATCTCTAAGAAAAGTAAATACAATAAGACACAACTACGATTTGTCTCACCATACAACAACTGATATTCAAGTATAACAAATATATAATATAGTTACATTCTTTCAGGTATACAATCTAATACAATAAATAGATACCAGTCTCTCTAGAGCTTGAGTCAAACCAATTCATGTATCATTGATAATATCAAGTGTCATCTCTAGGTAGTACTATAGTGGGGAGGGAGAGCATCATCCGAGTGCTTTACCACTCCAACAACGGACTAACAATCTCCTATTAGAAAATTCCCCCCTTCAAAGATAGGTAGATAGAATGGTGCAAGAATCTAATGAGACATGTTATTACCTCATGTGCTGTAAGATTTATAAAACATGTGTACCATAATGAAATTTGTTCTAACATGATATTGTACAACATGCAAATCAAATATATGAAATGACAATATATATTTAACATTAATTTGACCAAAATTTTCAAATAATATATGATCATTTAGATTGATTAATTTCATAACACACTACTTGATCGGATTATCCTACATGGATGGTGCTACCTAGACTAGTGGAGTCCGTCTTACTACCTATTAACATCATCAATGTGAATTCTAATATATATAACATAATATAACTCAAAGACTCATACATATTTCATCCTCCTAGTAATAGTAACACATCACATACTAAACATAAGAATAAACAAAGTATACTTTATTCTTTTAATGCAAGAATGAATTACACATTATTTTATCTCATATAGGAATAATATCTATAGTTTATACCACCCAAGTATGTTTCATATTTATAATAGACTACAGGTTCCAAACTACTACAATAAGATCCAAATAATTACATCTCATATTACCATAGTCTAGTGTTCTAAGACAACTACTAGTTTTCTCAAAATCAATCATACCAAGTAGTTATAGATAAATGCAACATATGCTTTTAAAATAAACAAATACACATAATAAAGCAAGTCAAACAAATACATATAAATCTATCATAATGTTCATTCACATTCTCAAGATTGTAAGTATACCTAAATAATCTTCCTTCCAAATGTTACATCACATACTATTCAAGTAATAACCAACACACATATTTATGTATGTGTGGGTCTATATATAATAAATATAGTATGTACTATCTAGGTACCTTTCCTACTATAAAACTCTATGACATCCCATATTATCATAGATCATCATGCATGAGGTCTCTAATCAAACATGAACATAAAATCTTACACTTTAATTATTTAACGAGTGAGTACATGATTATACCATATAGATATATCTTAAATTTTACTACATAATAATAATTGGATAAAAATACAATCTCGAAGCACACCTCACGATGCACTTTTTATTCCAAGAATGTCAAATCATTACATCTAAAATAATCTCACCAAAATACAATGCACATAAGTTTTCATCATTTCATGACACTAGAATTTTTATCGGCTGACATGCTTTCATAACACCATTGTGCTACAGATTAACCATTTGTCTTTACTTAAAAGCACATTGCTAATAGTTATCATGACCTCGGTAATGGTAAATCAAGTTATACCTCATAACTTAAGGGCAATATTCAATTGGTTGAGGTTTCTCGTTTTCAACTTTATCTTACTAACAAACTATTAGTTTAGATAAAATCACAATATCTAATGTCCTATTTAATCATAATAATACCCAAGCTCATGTAAAGATAAATTTTTATAAGAATACCCCTATTCACTTTAGTTTGATAAAAGTACATACTTGCAATACAATAATGGATTGCAAAGATCAATAGTCATTGAAATCTTGATCAATGACTTTCATCAACCATCATTGGCATATCACACTTTCATGGACATTTGGGCATGACCTAGAATAAATATACCATCTAGGCATATTACCCTCTTAACTATTTATGCATTAATCAATATTTTCACAAAAAACCCAGTATAATTGGTTAATAGGATATGACCAAGAAAATGATTATTTTAGCAACTCAAGCTATTATATTTAAGCCTTAAAAGTATATTTTAATAATTAATATTATATTTATTTGTCTATTTAACCAATTTTATAATATTTTTTCATTCCACGATAATCACGCTCAAACCGCAATATGATTATTCAAGGCAAACTAAAGTTCCACTGAACACTCGATCTTGCATTAAAGAAACATAATTTATTTTATTTTAAATGACTCAGCACAAGACTAAGTGTTTTAAATATATTAAGCTCAACTATCAATATTAAAATCAATCAATCATATTATTTATACTCAGCAGTTTATAACTTATAAGCTTGGCATTTTAATATTAAAATTCAACTGTTTACAATAATCTCTAAACATACCCAACAATTTCCTTATAAAGAAGGGCAACAATATCAAACACACAAGCAACAATTTATCTAAAGATTCTCTGTGTTACCATAGTGACAAGCATTTTTATCTAAAACATGGCGTTACCAATTTATACAAAGGCATTTCATTTACGAGGCTGACATTTTATCTTTTTAATCCTCAACTTTTCTATATTTGGACACAATGTTTAACTTTACAACTCATCCAATAAATAAATTTACTCAGTGTTCACCTGGGCATTTTATTTTATAACTCAAGGCTTATTTATAACTCAACCCTATTGGTTTCATATTAAAGACTTATTGTCTCATTGTATTGACTCAATACAACGTGAATTAAATTTATAGAAATATACAACTCTTCAATTCTAGAACACATGGTAAGACTTAACTTGAAACTCTGTTAAAATTGGTGGAGAAAACCAATATGCATAGCACTCAATAGACAAATGGTGATGCATGACCTAGAGTAGGCAAACAACTTTGGAAGGCATTAATAATTATACTTGCTGCATATAATTAAATATTAGGCACTTTAATTTCATAACTTAGCCTTTTTATTTGTAAACTCAACAATGTATAAAGCCCTGGTGCTAATATAATTAGCTGGGGGCCATATTTAATTGGCTGAGCATTAAATTTAATTGGTTGGGCATTTCTCTTTAAACATTTAAAAACCTCACCTTTCTATTTAACAGTTAAAGAATATCAACACAGCAAAAAATAATTTAAAACTCAGTATTGATATTTATACTCAACTCCTTTAAACAGTTATACAAAGATATGTATTAATACTCAGCGATTTGGATTTACATAACTAGCGATAGAATTTTGAATAGACAATAATTACAAATTAAAACTTCAATGATTTATGTATATACACTTCTGTGACTTCCTAATAGCCATCAACAACTTCCATATTTAGACTATTAATGCTCTTAATCGAAGGCTAGACAATTTCTTTCTTAGTCTGCTTAAGCTAATTTATAAACCACTCAATACTCCGAGTCCATTTTGGACAAGATGTTGTAACGCACATGCTGGTGGAATTCTAAGCAAGGCCAAAATAAATAAAACACAGTATTGAGTATAAAATACAAACCAATCATGAGATAGGACGTAAATTTAAGAGGAACATTATATAGACAATTTAATTTTCAATGTAGGTCTAAGAGAATAAGACGCATAGTTTAAGTAATTACTATACCGTCTAAAACATGCAGACCTGGTAAAATAATCATATAGAAAAAATAATTACGATACCTACCTTGAAATTTGTTGTAGATTTTTGCTTTCTCTTCCCGAATTTCTCTTTTTCCTAATTCCCCTACTTCCTTTTGTGTCTCTCTGTCTGTGTTCTAATTCACAAAATTCTTTTCAATTTATAAAATTCACACTCCTAATTTCTATGATGCTCTCTTGCATGAAAACTCTATATTTTTGATTTATCCCATGCATAAAATAGTTAACTCGGCGTTAATTTTTTAATTTTCAAATAAATTCCTGCATGGAACCTGATCTCAACTTGTAAATTTATTAACTTTCATTAATTTATTTTCTTTCACTTTAGTTTATCAAACTAACATGTTAAGTTAATAAAAATAATAATAAAATCTTTTTTTTTATTTTTTGAAAATTTTTTATGCTTAATTGTAATTTTAAGAAAATAATCTTTACAAATATAATTATGTGATTAATTACTTTTTATTTGCTAGCTAATCATATTTAAAATAATAATATTTTTATTACAATTAATAGTTATTTTCTAAATTTAAATTCAAAAATCAAGTCAATTAGGCTAAATTTTTTTAATGCATACTAATACTAATTCTACACACACAAATAAAATAACAAGCAATATGCACTAACATTTTTACGTAAATATCATTTAAAATCTATTGTACATGTGTGTATGGTCGGTCACTAGCGTTTTCCATTGATATTTTCCTACTCGTTCCATCTCGCTGATCCCCTTTGATGATGCTCTCCCTCATCAAGCTCTGAGGGTAGGACATATCCTACATCCATCTCGAAACAAGTAGTTAGTTCAAGTCATCATAAATATTCATCAATAATGCTAAACTAATAAATATACATCTTTAATATACAAAATTATTAAAATATAACTAACACGTAATGTATATTAATTAATAATATCACTATCCCATTATAGTATATGTCAAAATACTCAAATCAAGACAATAGTAATAACATATTAATCATAGTAATCCATGGATTTAAGGTTTATAAGTTATAGGGTAAAATTAAGATGTAACTCCCCCCCCAAAACTAGTCATCATCCTGATGACTCTCAAATAAAATAATTTTTTTGATTAACAAACAAAGTTTAACAACATATAAACATACTATCAAGTATCATGTCATGTAAATAAATGCAAATTTTACATGGACTCATCATAGTTCTCTCATTTAACATTATTCTTAGAGTATTGATCACCCAATACCTTACTCTGTGACATTTTCTAGTCTATAAACAAGTTTTGCGAAAGTCATTTTATGTTGATTGGTTATATCATGACCACCTCAAGGTCTATAACCATAAAAAAGTCTAATAATAACTCAATAAAAGTTTCACTGCTAATTCAACAACACATG
Organism: Torreya grandis; assembly: GCA_037957365.1. NCBI lineage: Eukaryota > Viridiplantae > Streptophyta > Pinopsida > Cupressales > Taxaceae > Torreya > Torreya grandis. The sequence goes on from JARHVA010000379.1 coordinate 1,818,387, forward strand.
AGATCATCGCAAAAGTCAAAACAAGTGATCATACGATTGAATTTGACAAGTTTCGCTTGCAAATTCTAGATTTGATAAGTTCATCTGCTGGATCCAACTTAGTAACAACTGAGTCTATGTGAAGCTAAGTAGGCTACCATCCTATTGATTATTACTCATATTCTTAATTCATCACACTTCTCTTAGATGTCCATACCCTGATGACCTCCTCAATGTGCATAAGGTTCACAATTCTATTCTAATAGATCATAGAAAGTAATACTATATACTTAATGATTCCATATGTACTAACATACACATAATAAAAATCATACAATCATCTCGATATTGTATTGAGTTGCTACTAATCAATCATAACTAGTATCATATCCTGGAACTTAACCTATAATGCTATATTCATAACAAGAAAAATAAATATCATAACTAATATAACATACAAAGGTTAAGGATTATGTCATCCTTAATACTTTATAAGCGAGACAATGTATCCTTGCTTACATGACTAATACATAATAGTTAAAAAGTTTTATCTTAACCCTCTTAGATTACCAAGATGTTCTACACATCTTTATACTTTATCCCCAAAAAAAGGTACACATATTACTCTTCAAAATAACATGCTTCAAAAGAGAATAATATCAATCTAAACAAAGGTATATAATAACATAAAATTATAAATACTAGAATTTATATAAATTTAATGTTAGTCACTCCTAGTGGTCAAGTTCATAAGTTAAATAAAATAACGACTCTAAAAAGTCACAAATAGAAAGTAGATAACTAACATCTCAAAAATTCAAACTTCCTACATACCCTCATATGGTAGAAGGAAACATCGCAACCCAAGTAGCGATCATTGCTCTGTTACCAAAATTGTAAATGTAGTATTGTAACCTACCTCCACAATCAAAAGAAAAATACTAAACCCAGAGATGGATTAATCTATCCAATTCTATATCTTCTATCAACAAGAAGTAGAAAACACTATCCCATGAACTTAAGGGAGTAAAAATCAAAACAACAATTTAGAAACAAGTTTCCACCTAAAAAAACTCTAAATCAACATCCTGAAAATATGAATCTTCTTAGTAGCTTAAAATGGTTCAAGAGGAGAAAGGAAACATAACAACTTACCTCTACGCTAATTAAGAGAGAGAACATTTCTCCTCAAGTCTATATAAATATAAGGATGTTAATATAAATAACAAACTCCTAACAAAAAGGAATACACAATCAAGATGTCTACATATAATTATAAGAAATTTTCCAATGCACTAAGTGGTGCCAAACTAGAATGGTTTATAGGATTCCCATTTCTAGGATATGAATAAGTAAAACATAAAAATAATGCATATATACCTAAGTGAGAAACATTCTATGCTTTAAAAAACTCACAACACAAAACACAAATAGTTAAGGTGATTCAAGAAAGACATAATCACATTCTAAGTGTTTAATCTAAAGATTGAAAACATGGTAAGAAACTCTTATTCATAACTCATGAACTAAGCTAAGTAATCTCCTATCCATACACCTTATAAAACCATCACCAATGAGACACTTGATAAACCTACCCTTTAACAACTCTAAGGGGGTATGAATGATCTAAGGGTACGTACTTAATGTACCGCACACTCATTCACATATATCCTCTCTGCTAAATAAAAAGATACAAAAATACTAATGGATTCATTAGGTCCTAGAGTTTGAGCCACAACTTTGATACCACATGTGACAACCTATCAAGTTGTACTTAAGAAAATATAATTACCAAGTACTTGAAATACCTATGGCAATGACATGTGGACCTCCTAATGTGGATCATCATTCAAGAAGGCACTCTTGACATCTATTTGATGCACCTGCCATCCAAGCTAAGCATCAATAGCAACAATCAAATGAAAAGTTGCCATATTAATAGTAAGAGCAAAAGTCTCCTCATAATCAACCCATTCCTCTTGTGCATAACCTTTTGTAACAATTCTGACTTTGTATTTATCCAAGGAACCATTTGCTTTGCATTTTACCTTGTAAATCCATTTATAACCAATGGATTTCTTTCCTGGTGGTAGCTCCATGAGCTCCCAAGTCTTATTTTCCTTCAAGGAATCATATTCTAATTGCATGGTTTATTCTCACTCATGCTTCCCTTTATCCTCTAAAAATAAATTAGGCTCAAATACATGTGAAACAATAGTTGTTAGAGCAAAATTGTCATGCTCACCTCTAATACCAAACTACTTTTCAGATCTCAATCTTCTTCCTTCCACACCTTGTGGAAAGTCTCCCTCCTTTAGTGTTTCCATAGTGGTAGAATACCACTTTGGATTCTTTGATTGTTCTATTGGAACCTCACAGTGCCCTGCATCAATTCCCTCCCTAAAATGTGATTCCACTAATGAACTAGAATCCTACTCAACTTTCACACCACAACATATAATAGAATCATTAGAAGAGAATTTCACTCTAAAAGTATGCCAGACTTGGGCATATTTGAAGGGCATCATGGATTCATCTCCAAGGAGGATGTGTTGTCAAAAAAAAATTAGGTTGGAAAGGCCTGAAGAGATCATGGATCCACTTCCATACCCTTTGAGCTTTGGTATAGTACTAGAAAAGATGGGGAAACATCTCAAGGTGGCCATAGAAAGGACAAGTAGGAATGGGAACTCCTAGCTGGATGAGCCTTTTGCCCATAGATAAGCCTTGGTGTAGTATACACCAAACAAAATGGGCAAGCTTGGGCTCCACACAAGCCCCCCAGACATTACTAAAGTGGAAGCTCCATGTACTAACAGAAGAATGTAGTTCTCAATGGGAATTGAGCTTATCCACCATGGTAAAATAGGGGGTTAACCATCCATAGCCAAGCTGAGGAGTGTAATTACGAAAGGGGGTCTTAACATACCACTTCCAGTCCTTCCACCAAGGACAAGTGGAGTGAACATATATTTTGTGGAGCATGGAGGGTGACATGGCATTAAGTATCTCCTAGTAGGATTCTTTATAAAAATGAGCTAGCCAAAATTTGGATTTCACCTCTTCCCAGGATAGCCAAGAGTGTGATTGCTTGTAGTAGATATCCTGGACACAATGAATACCCCTATGGAAGAACTTAAGAGCATTGATCCAAAGGACTTCTGCCAGGGGAACTTCATTGTAATTAATAACAAGTGTCCATCAGAGTGAGTGGGTGTTTATAGACAACCCATCTTGAAACCCTGAACCATTCTAGAGAATCCATGGTTTGATCTTTTCCCATACCTTCTAGATGATTTTAGCCACAAAGGACCCTATGATTTGAATGGGATAATGATTAGTAAATTAGGGAAGCTGAGCCCTTTTTAGGCTTTCTTGCCCTTAGGAAATCTTGAAGAGTTGTAGTGTCTGAACAATACCTTCCAAGCTTTTTTCCCTCAATGGCCCACACAATCTATTTAGCATATAAGGTAGTTCCTTGATGAGCTATGTCAATGAGCCTCATCCCTCTGGCATCTCATGTGAGGTAGAAATATTCTGAGGCCACCCTATGGAATCCTTTACCTTGAGGAGAATTAGCCCAAAGGAAGTCTCTGAGCAATTTCTCCCACTTTTGGTAAGATTTATTAGAAGGCACCCAATATGAAGAGTAGTACACATGGGTGATTGTAAGTATTTTCAAGCAGATTTGAAATTTTTGTGCTAACGAAAGAGACTTGGTCACCTAGTATTTTAGATTCTTATCAATTCTGTCTACAACATATTACCACAATAAGGATGGCAAGGAATCAAAAGCAAGGGGATGCTAAGAATTTTTTATATTTCATCATGTTGGATCCACTTCCAACCATATTTATCAACCCACATCAGTGGAGGGAGGTAAGATTGCTTGAAGCAATGAGTTTTCTGCCATTTTATGCTGGAGTCAGAGGCAAGGCAGAAGGTGTTGAGACACTACAAGGTGTTGTCCACATTAGACTCATCCTCAATGAGAGTAAGGAAGGATTCATCTGCAAAGTGATCATTAAGAAATTGCATATTTGTTTGTTGGTTCATGACATTTGGAGGGAGATGGATTCCCTTAATGAGGCCCCTAGCTTAGGCATTGCTAAGGAGATATCCAAAACCCTTAGTTGTAAGCACATACAAGGTAGGAGCAAGAGGTCACCCTTGATGAATAGAGTAGAATAAACCAACTTGCTCACATGTAACTTCATTAATGGAGAGGATTAATGAGGTATCTGAAAAAAGCATCTAGACAGTTTGGATGAAGTTGGGCCTGAAGCCCAGGGCTCCTCGAAGCATGGCTAGTATGAATGGCCATTTGATATGGTCATAAGCTTTTTCAAAGTCAATTTTAATGAACATAGCTTATTGCTTAGACCTTCTAGCTCAATCCGTCCCTTCCCAGACCACTATAATGTTGTCCAAAAATAATGGCTTTTGATGAAACCTATTTGTTCGAGGTGCACGATGAGAGGTAGCATATTGTGCAACTAGATTGCCAAAGCATGGGTAATGATTTTTTAAGAAACATTCAGGAGGGTGATGAGCCACCAATTGCAGATCAATTCATGATCTCCTTAGGTATGAATTTAATGTTTCTTTTGTTTATATTTTTTCCCAAAGAATGCGTGTGAAAGGCTTCTTGACAAATCTTATGCATGTCACTGCCCACAAGATCCCAGAGGGTATTATAAAATTCATAAGGGAAGCCATCAATTCTTGGAGCTTTATCATTAGCCATTTGAGATAGTGCATCATGCAAATCACTGATAGTGAAGAGCCTATCACAATCCACCCATTAGGTGGGAGTGAGTTTGCATGGCACCACTACAAGACATAGTTAAAGGGTAATTTCACATTCAACCAATGATGTTTGAGCTTTGAACACTTGTTGATAGTGGTGGACAAAGGATTAAACAATTTGTGGGGTCTCTGTGAGTCTATTGTCGGCCTCAGAGATGACTTGAATTTTTTATTTGAGTTCTTGTCTCCCAGCATTTGAAAGAACTCTTTTGAAGCTTTGTCCCTTATTTTGAGCTAGTGAAGCTTGGCTTTAACTTGAGCTCCCCAGGAATTGCAATTGTCTGCAATTTAGATTTGATGTCATAAGGAAGAAACTCTGACCTACAAGATCTCATTGAAGGGATCATTTTCGAGAGCTAAAGCCACACATCTCAGCTCTAAGGAAGTAGCATAGTAAGAGTGTCTCCAATTTTATCAAGTTGGTAGCCATAGATTCATAACAAATGAGAGGTCCTTCTGATGGCATAATCCCACCAAATAATCCAACTAGATTCTTGGGAAAGATGTGGATCCAAATTCCAAGCTCTCTAAATGTGCACCACCGTGGGCCCATGCTTGAGTAGAGAGGTGTTAAGGAAGAATTACATTTTGTGGGCTTTGGGTTTCATGAACTGCCATGTCACTTTGAATCAAATAGGGGAGTGGTTGGAGAGCCTAAAATCTAGTAGCACTTGTACTAGGGGGAAAAATCATTATCAAAGGAGAATATGGTGGGTGGACATTATTTCCCTATCTAGGTGCTTCAGAATCCAAGCATAGCCCTCCCTGAGATTACTCCAGGTATACCAAACTCCATCTATAGGCTAACAAATTAAATTGGGGTCATAAAATCCCTATTTAGTACACATATAATACCATACCTCCCTTTTGCCAACTACTCATCGTATTGTCAAGTGGCCCACTTTGTCCTCAGGAGATGCCACCATATTAAAGTCACCAATTAAAACTCAATGGGCATTAAGAAGATCATCCACTATCCATCACCATAAATGGGTATGGTCCAAGGTGTCATTTGAGGCATAAATGTTAATAAAACTAAAAGAGTGGATTTCAATGCTAAAAAGGGCCCATACTAATTGGTTTGTGTGGTTCATGCCAGATTTCACTAAGTATGACCACCACCTTGGAGAAATGAATGTGATCACCCCTCCACATCCTACATCATGATTTTTATGTAAAATTATACTATCATGCTAGATGGAATTACTGACAGCCATAAATAAAAAATCTACCACCTTGACTTCTTTCAGACAAAGAATATCCATCTTGGGAATTTTCCTTTTGAAATCACGCACAAAAATATTGCATTTTAGGTCTATGAGAACCTGAACATTTCATGAAAAAAATTCATAAATGATGGGTGTCGAGGGACATGTCCTATGAGTCTAAACCTTCCAAGGCATCATACCAATTCTATAGAAAATGCCCACTATTGGCACTTAGAAAATCATCAAATTGCTTCCTCACAGTAGGGTCAACCTAATACTCTCCTTCCTCTACCTCGTCACTCCTTCAAAGAGGGATGCAAGAGCATTTCAGTGCATCCCACTGAGAAGGAAGTGGAAGAGTGGTTGGATATGAGTCTAAAAATATGGAAGAACTAGGCAAGGAAACCTTGATACCTTGGGATAAGATTTTGGCATCTAGAGGGCTATTGAATACCCTAGGTTTTTCCACTAATTTTTGGGCTTCAGCATGAGAAGGCTATTTTTTAGTAGGATCCTGTTCCTGTGGGTCATTGCTCGAAGACAATTTTCCTCCTTTGGGAGTAGAATTTGAACTTGTAGCTTTGGGACGACTGTTCTTCTTTCCTATCGGAGTCCATCCATCCTCAGCTGGATTTTTGATAGCTCTTAGAAAGGGCTTGGGGGGAGAGGATGAGTAGTTGGACACATTATTACAAGCCAACTGAAGGGAAAAATCATGTATCTTATGGTCTATGGCTTGGTAGTGAAATCAAGTGTTAGACAATTTGATATATATGACTCGTTATGAGTGTCTCATGTCCCCAACTTGAATTTACACAAACTCCTTGAGGTCTCGATAAAGATCTACTTTTAAACAAATCTAATTTTGCAATATAGTAGAGTAGATTTTGTTAATGTAAAACCACCTGACCTATGGATGATGCTATTTGGTGAATAAAGTGCCAATAATGGAGTAGGAGGCCTAAAAATTTAACCCAAACTAGGAATTTTAGAGCAGTGTGCTCTGAGACCACAAAGTTCTTGTGTCCAAGGGGAGAGAACCATGAGTGAATTCTTAACATACCAAGTGGAATACCTATATAAGATTTATCTTTCATGGGATGAGTCGGCAAAGCAGAAAAGAAGAAAACTCTTAGTCATGTTTTGGATGCTCTCCAACTTAATGTCGTGAGTTTCCTAGTGGGTTTAAACCCAAAACTATAACATACTTTCAGAGAAATTTTTTCCAAAAAAATATCCTTTCAAACAAAATTACTTAAACCATTGACACACATAATTAAATTCAAGAATAGGTAATATAACATCAAATTTTGAAGCATTACCTCATGTTAAACCTTCAGGATAAACTTCCTCGAGTGCTTATAGGGGTTCATTGCTCAACGCTCTACTACCGGGATGGAATGGGGAGAATTCATTATAAAGGTAACCTTTCCTGAAACCCTAAATAAAAATAAATGCAAGTCCTACAGGTGACTTAAGGCCACGGTATGACACAAACTAGACATGCGAAAAATCAAGGGTTGACTTAATGGTGCACATGTAGGAAAACCTAGTAGAGCAAAAAATCTTCACAACCCTTAAATAAGATTCTTCAAATAGTTAAAATTTAATTATAAACATGACTAAAAAATTTAAATTTCCATAAAAAAATAAATAATTTATATAATATTAAAAAAACAAATCTACATGTAATGAAATTTAAAAAAAAAAAGATTTTTTAAAGCACTATTCCTTTTTAACATGCTGCTATTTTATTTTTTCCACATGCTGTTATTTTTCTTAGTATTAAAATTATCTCGCACGAGTGGAATCATAAACGGATATTTAGTTTGTTGCAAAAACTATGGGAAAGGTAATAATAGCTTGACTTGGCGATAAAGGGAAGCAGATTCAAATAGCCCCATGCAATTCTTTTTTTTTCTCAGTAGAGGAAAAATAGGAATTTTTTTGCAAGACGGTTCCATAGAAGTTCAAAAAAATAATTACAGCAATAACAATTCACTTCACTTCATTAGCATAAAAAAAATAGAAGTATAAAAAACAATTACAACATTACAAGTGATGAGGAATTTAATTCATTAGTATATTATAATCTTCACAAGACCCAACACATACAAAACCAATTAAAACAAGGATTGTCCAATTAAATTTATGACATATTTAGGAATGTTCCATTTAAGAACACTTTATAATTTATTTGGTTGAAAGATAAAAATCATGATACCGATAATTCAAATTGGTTGTTAGTTATTTAGCTATTGAATGACTTTATTGAGCTCACAAACTCACGACTTGTTATCTGTAACAAAATTAATACAACTGCATATAAATCGACTGCAACATTTCATTAGATAACATGACACTGCTCAACATCTATATCAATTCTTATGAACGAATTTGTTCAACGCAGCTGCATCCATGACTGCCACTTATCATTTTTACAATTCAAGTTCTGCAACACTTGTTTCTCTACATAATCACAACAATGCTTTATATAAAGTTAAACCCAATAATGAGAACATTTGTTTATTCGGACCAACCAAGTCCCCCAATTCAAATGTTAGAATTCTGTGCAAAACAACTATAAATTTGGAGTGGAGGTAAAAGAAGGAATCAACTGGTCTATACATGGGGAAGAGCTCAATAAATAATAATAATGTAAGCGGTATCCACTGAAGATCTGTATAGAGAAGAGGGGGAAGAAAGGATCTCATGAATTCTAGTATCAAGGCATAGATACTTACCCGTTTGTAAAACAGACCTCCTCAATGCTCTTCTTTCACTTTTCATCAATGAAAAGTATGTGCATGATTTTATGACAATAGCCCCATAAGAATTATTTGTAAACCCCTCCTTTCAATTGCAACCTCATATTAAGGATCAAAGGGTGTTGAAATTGAAGGAACTGTGGTGGAAAATATCAAGAAATGAGATTTTTTACAAGCAATAGGTGTCTTTCTAGATTGGAAAATAATAAATCATTTTTTTAAATAAACACTATAACCATTATCCCTTGATTCATTTTGTCTAATAAAATTGTAAATTACACACACTTTATATTTAACATTGTGATTTGAGCCCCATGCTTATTAGAATGTCTTGAGTTCAAAGCTTGGTAGATAAATGCTATAGTAGGGCTATGTTGCGGTTTTGAAAGGCTCATTTGATTGCAGTTTTAGAGAATTCTATCCCCTATACTTGAAAATTTATTTAAATATACCAAAAAAATGCTCTCCTTAAAATTAAGAGTCCCTAACATGAATCTAAAGTATTTAATTTATGATATACAACAGTGCTCTAATGCATAACAGTAAGGATAATCACCAATGTCAAAAATTATAGCATGAAATGCTTGAACAAAACTTACAACCATTTCTATGAAAAAAAAAAAATATGATCTTTGTATATATTTGACAACCTTGCATTGGAAGACATTGATTTATTTCGGTACAGTATGTACATGGATTTATTTTTGTACATAATCTATTTATTTTTATTTTTTTTAATTTCTCTTGCTTATGTCCATGTGACACTCCACAATGTTGTGTAATAATTTTTTGATAACATACTTTTAGTCTGATTTGTTCATTAATAACTATGAAGAGAAGTATACAAATTCACAATAGTATAACAATAATAATCAAACAACCATTAATGTAAAAATAATAATTATAATAATATATAGCAATTTAATGATGGCTTCACATGAATGTAGATAAATATGAGTCTAAGTTGTTATTAAAGGTGCAAAATTTAATTATACCTTTTCAAAATGATAATAAACCTATTTAAAATCAATCAAAGTCACATAGACTCATAAGGCTTTATATGGACTTTAATATTCAAATAATATAATAATAAATATATTCTATGGGTCCCCTCAACACAACAAAAATATAAAACCCTAAGAGGCATATAAATTGGAACAAACAGTTTGTTGCAACACAAACAATAGGTTATATCATTAGACTAATGATTATTCATCTTCACTTGATTGGGTTATGTCACTCCTTCCATTGAGATATTCTATTAATGCCACTCGAGCTAGTGCTACAGTCTGATGGCATAATATATCTTGATTTGTTGAAATATCATATTCATTCTCTATGTTTTCAAATGTAGCACTAACATCTTCATCATATGTTAACAACATATTATGCAATATGAAACATACTAGAATAGTTTTTTATGACATTTGTAAATTGAGCTAAGTAATTTTAGAATGCAAAATTTGCCATCTATTTTTCAACCTCCTAAATGTACAGTCCACAATAATATGTGTTGATGGTAACCTAAATTTAAATTCCTTTTAGCTATCTATTGAGGCTTTGTATAAGGGTGTGATTAACCATGGTAACAATGGATAGCTGCCATTACCAATAATATAATCTCTCATGTTTGTCGAGCCAATAGATTTTGAACAACCATTTAATCTCTATCTACCTTTGAACAATCTATAAAAAGAGGAAATATGCAATAGTCCAGTATTATTAACCGACCCGGGCCATCTAGTGAAAACATCCATGAATCACATATTACTATCTACAATGGCTTATAATGAGATGCTATAATTATGATCCTAATCAAACCAAACTATTGAACACTCATTAGTCATAAGTTTAAATTGGATGTGAGTAACATCTATTGCTCCACAACAATTTGGAAATCTTTGTTTTTGACAAAATCTTTTCTTTACATGCTCCATTATTAAATGTTATGTTGGCCACTGTATATGATTAAAAAAAATTTCCATAACATTAATGAACTTATGTATAATTCTAACCATTATAGCTTTTCTATAGCCAAAAAGTTCACTTATCTTAAGCATTGTCATTCCATAGGATAGACGTAGAATTGCAATGGCCACCTGCTTCTCCACTGGAAACACTATACCCTTTATAGTTTTTGTAAATGAGAATGGTATGTCACCTTGGCTCAAATATTCATGCAAAACATTACATAAATATTCAAATAATACATATGGTAACCAAAAAATACCATGAAAATGTTGATCATCACATCTCACTTTAAAAATGTAGTGGTTCCGCCAATGCAACGAATGTGGTCTGATGTACTAGTCACCATGAATCCTTCCTTCCCACTAATAATTTAAGATATATGTTTCCATGATTACATTTTCCTCCTTAGCTATGATTGTAGGGACTGTCTAGTCTGTATCTTCTTCCATGCCAACATTTGAAGGAAAATAGCAAGGGGAAACTTTCATCGACATGTGTGTATTCATTCCTTACTCTCTTAATTTCAAGCATTTTAATTATTTACTTTCATATTATATGCAATAATTACACTATAACATGCTCTTGGTTGTAGATAATACATAAATAATAAATTTAAATGGGGTTCAATTCAAATTAAGGTGTGTTGTACACACCAAGGTATGCATTTATTTCCTTTGACCTAATAATTTCATCCTATGCATTAATAAAGGGGGCAAATGTAGATACTAAAATATGATTTTATATGATGTAATAGTCCTTTACAATTGGTAAATACCAATCATGGATCAACCCTTCAGTTCATGACTTTCCTAAAACCAAAAGGCTTGTGTTTTCCATCTCATTATGTCAAACTGCTTATCATATAATCTAACCCTAAAATTCTAATTACCTAGATCACCTGTAACCTTCGGTATACATAAAAGTTGATTTCTATCCTGCACATACAACGACATATCCTCATCAACTCTTTACCCTAAAGGACATTAGCATCTAGATTAGGACACTAGCATTGATTCTAGTGTCCCAAATTTGATGCTAGTTTCATTGCCTTTTGAATAATCAAATTGTAAATCTTTAGACATGTATGGGTCAGCCTATTTATCTTCCTTAACCCTCCTATGATATTATTTCAAAATGTGTGGTATAAATAAAAATAAAAGGTCATTCACTATCCATCAAGAAATATCTAGTAATCATCTCTTAAGATCACACTACACTCCTGAAAATCACTTGTATTACTGAGCTATACTACCCAATTCTTACCTATTTCTAAATTAGTCATAAAAAAAGTCTTCTTACATGTCTAAAGCATTTAAATATCATCCCATGAGTAATATTGATTAATTTACAAGGTAGATCACTAGATTCACTCGCATATAACATATTACACAAGTGTTCACAAACAAGCCCACATAATGGAAGAACTACATAGGTCTGAGGCCCTCTTCGTAGTATATGGCAATGTTTGAAGAATTCATTGATAGAGGGGTCTTTGAGGTCAGATCAAATTCACTTGAGCCTACTAATCCCTATTTTACAAGGTGACATGCCAAGTTAGAGGAACTAGGGTTTTGAGTAAAATATAAATTCTAAAAATGTGTGTGTATGATTCGAGTGGATAACCTACAAGGCAATGATGAATTTTAATAGGTAAATGTGGCTATTCTATAAAATATTTTGTATATTGACCCAAAAAAAGCATTGAAACTAGGAGAAAAACATCTACTATAATGTCCATATTCTGAAGATAGTGTCCAAATCGATAGAAAAATAATTTCTAGAATCTAATGAATCAAGATAGAACATCAAACTATCTTCTTCTACACCTCAACTTGGAAAATATTCTTACACATCATTGAATAAGCTAATTATTTTTCTCCTTCATATTGTGACTTTCAGAATATTGTTTGGCATTGTACTTCTTTATATTTAGTATATTCTTAAATTCACCATATTGATCATAATATTATAAATATTAATTCATTTAATTACCCTAATTTTATAATATCTTATTCCATAGTTTATTAGGTTATTCCCCCTAACCCAACTCCATAAAGGGTTAAACATTTTAATGTTTTACCATGAGGATCTCTACATTATTTTACAACATTAGTTCATGACGTTTTAGCTCACTTTTCTAATCAATATTATTATGAAGGCCATATTTGTACAAATAGCTAAAATTATAAAATGATAAAATGAGACTATTAGTATGTTTTTAAATTTAAGACTATGGTTACCAAGATGACTCATCAACTACCAGATAATGAACTTCTAAGTATCTTTGCTCATACTTGCATCCAATTATTAAAGAAAAAGTGGTTTTTAACACTTACCCATTTTTAAGTAACTTTTTCATGTGGTTAAATACTTAGGGGTCAAAATTTTAGACATGGGTATGCTTAACTATGGGTCAAATGCTCCAAATTCTAGTGGTGCCAAGGTTTCAACAAGACAAAATTCAAGGCTAGAAGCATTAAGAATGGTTTTCCACATAACAATGATACTAAGAATATGGTCAATGTTATAGAACAACCACCTAATAGGATCATGTTATCTAAAAAAATTGAGATTAGGTAATTTATAAGGCTAAGTGAAGGTCCAAAAAATGTGTTGAAAATATTGCTTAAGGGTAATATGAGTACTTTTATTCCCATTAGAAAATTGGATTGAATTGTGATTCAAATTCATTTATGATTATTATATAATTCTAGGGAATTCTTCAAATAGATGCATTACCTTTGAGAATAAGATATAAGATCTTGTTAATAAAATCCAAATTCAAGTCGATAGAACAAACAAAAATTTGAATGAATGAATAGGTGCTCCACCAAATAAAAACTTGAAAATTTTCACCAACCCTCTTCCAAATAATAATAATCAACCAAAGGATCAAGGAAATGTTTGTATTATAGATAGACAAGATCATAGATAGACACCAAAGTCTCCTAATAACACTTGATGGATTTATTGGTTTGGTTAGTGAAATTATAAGAAAGTGGGAGCCTCCTCTGATTGTGTTTCATGATAATGAGATCCAAAATGATAACTCATACAAGGGAACTTTATTAATAATCACTTTCATAGGCTAAATTGGATAAGAAAAGTATGGTGTTATGGTTGATAATGGTTAAAGTATCAATGTATGTACTGATAAATTCATCAATGATATTGTAATCTATAGAAGGGATTCAAAAATTATTGTGGGAGATGATATAATTGGTAGACACGCACTTGGTTGTGTTATCTTTCCTATTAGATTCAGACCAAACATAATTCAAACTTCATTTCATGTGGTGTATAATACTAGATCATATATTACTTTACTTGGTAGACCATGGATGCATCAAATGCAATCAATCCCTTATATTTTGCATCAATGTTTGAAATTTAGATATCAAGGTCAAGGGAGTACAATTCAGAAAGATATTAGTTTTTTCAAAAGAACAAAATAAGAATGAAGTTGTATGAATAGAGGCACCACAATATTTATTGTTATATACACAAAGAAATGGAATATAAAATACAAGTACATAAATCTATCCCAATGAGGGTGCATTCATCATATGATGTCTCCAAGATAACCCCAAGATAATAAAGAAAATAAATGCATTAGAAACATTAGCTATCAAGGCAGTTACTTTGTAACAATGTGACAAATGAATATGAAGATGATGATTTTCATTCTTATATTCATCGTTAACAATGTCATATGTATATTTATAGTGATCTTAGTGCTTAAATTTTATATATTACGATGATTATCATACACCTAGTGTTATTGGTTAGTTTCGCTGATCAATCTCTTACCATAGTGCCTAAGCACTCTTTATTTGTATAATGTATTAGATTAGTTTGATTTCTTGTAGTGTTAAATATATTGGTTATGTTACATGATTTACAAGTTCCTTATGTGTGATATATACTCATATAATGTCTACTTCTATGCTATGTTGTATTCTTTATTATTATGCGACTGTAAAAATATTGCATACTCTATTATTTTGTTTGAGCACACACATTTCATACCCCAAGTTTATATCATATATCTATATTTAGGGGCGTTATGATATGATTTTTTTGATGTATTTTAATATATATCATAGACAAAAAAACATACAATCGAATGAAAGTCCAATTTGATGAAAATAATTGATAAAAATAAAAATTGGAGTGGGATCACAAGATTAATTATAGTGCCCCCATAATTTCCCTTGAGTGAACATGGCATGTGCTCCCTAAGCCTATTACGAAGCCATGATCATGATACTATAACTTGTTGAAAATGAGACGTGCATCCACATTGACAATCCATTATATGTGTGTGTGTGTGTGTGTGTGTGTGTGTGTGTGTGTGTGTGTGTGTGTGTGTAGCATATACAACATTTAAGGTGCATCATACATGATGCAAAAAATCAACTTTGTGGACAATCATGAAGTAAAAATTTGAGAAATGGAAAATAGAAAGTACAAGTATATGAATACATATGAGATCACAGAGCATACAATGACACATTGATAATAGAATATGCATTATAAAACACACACACACACACACACACACACATATACATATGTGTGTGTGTGTGTGTGTGTGTGTGTGTATACATATACATATACATATATGTGTGTGTGTGTTTTATAATGCATATTATATTATCAATGTACATTGATAATAGAATATGCATTATAAAACACACACACACACACACACACACACACACACACACACACACACACACACACACACACACACACATATGTATATGTGTGTGTGTGTGTGTTTTATAATGCATATTCTATTATCAATGTGTCATTATATGCTTTGTGATCTCATATGTATTAATATACTTGTACTTTCTATTTTCCATTTCTCAAATATTTACTTCATGATTGTCCACAAAGTTGATTTTTTGCATCATGTATGATGCACCTTAAATGTTTTATATGCTCACTATGTGCTTGATGTACCTTCAATATATTATGTGCCTTTTATGTGATTGGTGTGAAGTGTTTGCTCCATACCTTTTCATATATGTGACATGTTTTCTATTATACTGATCAAGTTTTTTATATGTTTTACAGTGTTGTGATCTATATCATGCACAATCTTTGTATTGATTCCCATGTTTCCATGATTCCTAACATGCATCTATCAGGGGGAATCATACTGATACTTTGCATTTTTATATCTTACAACACTAATACTACACTACTTATATCTTGGCCCCACATGGAGCATCTCTTATTGATCTCACATTTCCTATATTTTGTTCATGTGGAGCACATTGTTTCTATGCTTATATTGATTCTATCATAGGATTACATGGAAAAAATCATTTATAATGTGCATGCTTCCAAGATTACATATTTCTATGTTAGGCATATTTTGTCTACATCTTATCTTTAAAATGATGCAAATAATTCCTTGAATATTGAGAGATATGTACTTCACAATTTTAACCCACATCTCAAGGACGCGGGGCATACATTCCACTTATAGTATTCATCTAGACTCTAGGCACTTAACATAACGTTTCTCTTTAGAACATTGGGTATTCAAATTTTATTCACTCCCATGTCAAGATGCACACAAGATGCACCACCTATTTCCACCACATGATATATTCAAGATATTGTTTAGCATTCATTTTTCTAGTACTCAAAATGTTGTTTTAGCTTGAGTTTTTATCACTAAAATTTGTATTCAGAAATGTATGCAAGATTTAGCATAGGTGCAAATGCACATTGTCACATGTGCATATTACACACATCTTCAATAAAATTAGTTATATTATTTTTAATTTTCTAAATTTCAACCAATTAATATTATCAGTATCCACCCATGCATATATATAAAAATAAATAATGTTCTTGCAAGAATCACATGTACATTTGAGTTTGCTTCAAGAGTTTCAAGGGAAACAGTTATTGTATCAATACCATATTTGATTTTACTTTGATATGTATGCATGCACAGACACATCAAAGTGGGTGGGTGAGAGTGGGGAGAGGGGATGAGGGGGAGGGAGTGGAGCAGGGGAATTTAAATACCTAATAATGGCCCTTGGGCATTTACTAGTCATAAAATTACATATTTATAGAATCTGTGTACTTGTCAATTATTAGATTAAATTAGATGTTATTGGCACAATTTTTAACTTTTGGTGGTCTTTGTCCCTCTTTTTAGTCTTCGCTGGCTCTCTTCTTCTTTCTCCTCTCTCCTCTTATGTTTCTTTATCCCTTGCCAACACTGTGTACTATATGGTCATGGGTAGGCCAAGAACATACTATAATATCCTCAGTCTACTAAAATTATGATGTATAATCCTCAATTTACTGGAACTGTACTATACATTCCTACTCATGTGTTTTGGTCCCATTTAGCTTATGTAGATGCATCATTTATTCTTATTTTTCACTTTGTGACCATTATTATGTTGGATCGCATGTTAATAGGGTCCTACTTTGAATTCAAAATGTTTATTAATATACAAGCACCCTAGTGTATTTAGGAATTTATGATCTATCAATTGAAAAGGC
This sequence comes from Torreya grandis, assembly GCA_037957365.1. Classification (NCBI taxonomy): domain Eukaryota; kingdom Viridiplantae; phylum Streptophyta; class Pinopsida; order Cupressales; family Taxaceae; genus Torreya; species Torreya grandis. Next base: position 1,835,665 of record JARHVA010000379.1, read on the forward strand.
ATATATAATTTATTGTTCATATAAATTTATCGAGCATTTGTGAGAGTTTAAATAAATCAATCATTAGAGAATTCATTATAGCACTTGCATTCATGTCAACGATGCATTACATTGCATTGGTTTCCTTAGTTGATGCATTACTATAATTATCAGAGTGTTTATTTTGATATTGTACATTGTTGAGGGCCTAACCAATATCAAGGTAGCTTAGTGAGTTTGTGGTGTAACATAGGCCCCAAATTACATTTTTTTCCTTGTTATTTTCAAATGTAGCTATCCAATTAGGGTAAAGAGAAGAAGTGCATTTACCTAGTGATTAGAGTGAACTTTCAGAGAATTGAGTGAGGTTTTTGGATCCTTGGATCTTATGAATGCACTTGTCAAAAAAATTGTACTTGCTTGACGCTTCTCAAAAACATATAGTGCATGGTTCTAGTGCTTAGAAATGTCTAGTTCATGATTTGGAAAAGGTCCTTCATTTGCCATGAGTTTTCAAGGTTCTCACTATCTTGCCACAAAAACCTGATTTTCCATGTTAGACTTCGATGATTGTCTCCATGTCTCATGATATTTAAGATACATTTGTAAACCCTACATTAATTTTTATTTCTCTATTTTCGGTAAATGAATTAAATTTGATTCAATGTTTTACACCTATTTTAGGCATAATTAAATGTGTATGGTTATTTTTATCACAATTTAATTGAAATCCATTTATACATAATACAATATGTAAGTATGATTACCTAAAGGGCTAAGACACGAATGTCATAAGTTTTAATAAGACCATATGACGTGAGCATATGCAATGTTTACATCGATATATGTTTCTTCTTTATGAGAGGAATCTTATAGAAGACCATCCGACAATCTACACCATCCATTTTTCATGAATCTTGGCCATCCATTTGTCCAACTATTAATAATGTTAATATTTGTATTTGAATTGTATTCCTTTAAATGTCAATCATGATGAAAAACAAATAAAATTTGACGATATAAACTTTTCTCTCTCTAAGGTATGACATCATAATAGTTATGGTTAGAAATAATAATAAATTTCATTAAATGGAATTTATTATTTTATTTGATGAGATCAACATTTTGAAGTCAGAGTTATGAATCGAACAAGTGAAGGTTTTAATAATTGGACCTAAAACCAGGAAGAGGGTCTTATAGGATAGTCCCACAACCAAACATTACAAAGCATAAAAAGAGAGTTTTAAGGATCCGAAAACCATACCAAGTACCACAAGAGGGTTTGGAGGGTTTTGATAAACAGAATTTATGATTGGAATGCTACAGTAAAACTATTATTATAAATAAAATATTATATAAGAGTACACACACTCCTTGTCAGGGCAATAAATCCAGTTGAAAATAAAGAAACACGGGGAAAATAAGTAATTCAAACAACTACACAAAAAATAATAAGATAACAAGTATATAAAAGATTGTCTTTAAATAACTCGACATTTCAAGAAAAAGGTTCAGTCAAAAAAAATCAAGAACCACCCTTCCATCTATAAAGTTTGTAGGACAACTAAATCTAATGGTGAGAAGGAAATTCCAATATGAAAATCCATTAACCATGCAGTTTTTATTTTGACTTTGATTTATGGATTCTATGCATTCAAGCTATCCTGAAACAAATGTCGTCGAATATAAATTTATTCATTATGGTGAGTGTACAAGTCAAGAAGTGCTCTGCATCCCAGATAAATGAGAGTGGGCTCACTGGTCGTTGTACACTTAATCATTCTGACCTGCAATATAGCGCCTAATCTCTATTTTTCTGAGCTTTTGATTCGCAGGAATAAGCTCTATCAGCATAGTCATTATCGTTAATTGTAAAAGAATGATTAAATTAAAATATCAATAGAGTAGCTAATGTTCTAAGCTAAGTTATCACATTCGAATTCGTATTCGAATTTACGGAGAAAATTTTAGAAATAAAAATTTGAGATAAAATTCATGATTAAATTTAGTTAATAAAAAAATATTCATTTTTAAAATGTATTAATTTATTATTAAAAAAATCATGTTTTATATAAATAAAAATATCAAAATAATTTTCAAAGTTTTTATCGAATATTTAATTAAAATTATTAATGTTTTATTTGAAATAATTTGATATTATCTGTTTTCTTAAATTTTATATTGACTCAAAACAAAAGCATACAAAGAAAATCAGATAGGTTTTTTTATGTTATTTCGAGTTTTAAGTTTCAGTTAATTTAGATTTATATCAATTTGTGTTCTTTTCTTGTTTTCAAATAAAATAAAATCTGTCCAAAATTTTAGACTTCAAAATTTATGATAAATTGATTGAAATAAACAGATTATGACAAACATATTGAATATTAAATACTCAATTTAATCACAAATTTGAATAAATTTAATCTAGAATTTAACTATAAATTTGAACGAATTTCAAAGATTTTCTTATCATTGAACAAATTTTGAACTTCTACAATTAAATTCAGCGAATGCAGTTATTTAAATTCTAGAATAAGTGACTAACCATCAAGTTTATTATTTTACCAAAATTTCATCTTTTTATGTAATTTTCTATAAAGGTTTCTTTAGATCACTAATTTTCCATTTTTCCTGCAAACTTCTCTTTGACTGTACTTTGAATGATAAAATATATATGAAAGTTTTATTGCCTTTTGTATACTCCAATACATACTATTACACTACTAAGTGACCTTTAGGTTTTTTGGGGTCTGCAAAATGCTACTGTCTGGAAAACCTCCATTATCACACTGAAAAATCTATGATGTGATTGATAAAGTGCCATCACTTAGCCTTTTCACAAAACTAATTTGTATTCAAATGATTGAGCTCTTATGTTTAGATTGAAGTAGGAGGAGCAGGGAATTTATCTAGGCAATTTTTTCTACATGAAATAGAAGGTATATACTTTAATCAATCCATATTTATGTATGCATATAGTTATTAATAGAATTAAGTTTATGGATATTCATGTTAGTAGTGGTTGCTAAAAATCTGATTTAGGTGTTTTCCTGGGTAAGCCTTCACTATTATTTAAAGATAAGAGGCAAAACTCTTAGATTCGCCAATATTTGTGGTTGTCTTGACTTTTAATATTATGTTGGTATAAATGGGATATGAAAAATCTAAAATGTGTATTAATTTTATGTATTATTAAATGATGTTATAACTCGTTTTTATCTAAAAAATAATAATTAATATTAGTAATATTGATTATCAAGGTTTGATATTTATTATGATTTCAAGAGTTTAATTATTGAAATATTTTTACTTTTTACATATATTTTCTCCTCAATAATATATAAAAAAAATAAGATAACATATGTTAATATGGGTTTTTTCTTGTTTTTGGTTTTACTTACATGATTGTTAGTCAGTTTACTTAAGGTTGTTAAAATCATTAGGGAAATACACTTTATGTATTTTCTAATTATAAGTTGGGTGGTTATATTTTTGATGATTTAATATCTCACTATATAATATACTTCGTTTGTATTTTTTGGCTAATCAGTGAATGAATGTTAATACAACATTTTATTGTGAAGACAAACTTCTTATAAGTTGTTTTTCAGATTTCACTACTCCATATAAATTCAACATCGTATACTCGACCCTATCCAGTAGATCTTCATTGTGGCCCATTTCAACATGGTATCAGAGCTATGGTGGAAGACGAATCTATCGATTCTATTGTGATATCTCGTATTCTTGTTTGTTCCAGATTTGCATTGTTTTCAGTTTGCAAATCTGTATATCCAAAGTCTCTAAGTAAAAAATAGATAGCACCATTAGAATCATAAGATGGCAAAATCTTAGAAATGGTTGTAAACACAAGCTAGTTTCATGACAGTTCATTTCCGGTCATTTTTAGAGGGTTTCAAGGCCTTTTTTGAAGTCCATAAAAATTCATATAGTTTCTCATAAATATGTGAAAATATGCATATATAGAGTCTCTAAGTGAAAAATGGACAATACCATTAGATTTAGAAGGTGACAAAACCCTATGAACGGCTATAAACCTGAACTAGTTTCGTGACAGTGTATTTTCAACTATTTTTTTAGGGTTTCAACATCATTTTTTGAATTCTACAAAAATATAGACATTCGTTGACTTTGAAAAAAAAAAATTTATGGGTTTGTCAAGAAACCAAATGGGTCTCTTTTATATTTTAGAGAAGTTGCTCAAAATCCACTTTTTTGGAGGTTTTCTAGTTTGGCAGGATTTTGACCCCTCATAGAGAATTTTGATGGTTATTGGACTTTTCTCATTATAAAAACAAGCCCCATCAGACATTTACACCTCAACAGACATTTGATTGGATACATGTACGCTTATCGAGTTTTGACCATTGTAAAAATATTTATCGAGTTTCGATCCTTACATTTGCACCTATCGGATTCCAATGCGTACAAAAATAGTTATCGAGTTTCGTCGCTTGCTTTTTCACTTACATAGTGACGCCCTATAGACCATCAAGTTCAAGATAGTGGAAAGTGACACTATTAATTTTCAAAATGTAAACATTTTTGGGATGATGTCACTTCAACATCAATCAAAAGTGGGAGGGGCCCCAGCTTAGCCCTTAGCCCCTATTCATATAGAAAGTAAACCTTTGGCCACTTCCAGCCCAAAGTGCTTAACTTTTGCTCAAGAGAGGATTAAGTTTTTCTTTTGAAAATTGATGCATAAATTTTTTCTTTGAGAAAGTAGATAAAAAAAATTTACCTCTATTTGTCACCAAAATTTTCATGAGAGCAGATTTTAAAATACACATAACTTTTGATTGGTAACTCAGATTTGAGTGTTGTCTTCTTCAAAAAATGCTTCTTTTTAATAATCTACATAATGGTGATATTTTTGGGCTCTCTAAATCTCCCTTCAAACTAAGTGTTGTCTTTCATACTTATGCATAAATTGCTCAAGACGTATTCTCAGTTGTGTTTGATGGCTATACGAGTGTGCTTATATTTAAACTTTTTTGTGTATTATTTTGTCTCTTTTACACATTCTCATTTTCTCCATTGTGTTGATTTTTTCACTAACTACTCATTTGGATGTATTATCGATTATACCCGACATCTTCCTCATGAAGGTGCATTATTCTTATAACTAGGGGTCATTGCAGTTGTTTTGTCTAGTCTTGCACTTCTTTGGTGTCTTCTCTTGGTCATGTTGACTTCACTTGAGAGACATTCACGAGGGAAGTTGATTCTACACCAGTGGTTCTTCTCAGAAAAAAACTATGTTTCTTGGTGTGCTCACATAGAACACTTGTTTATGAGAAAGAATAATACTCCATTCTTATATGGATATATTCCTACCCCTATTGACTCTAGTCAGTATATTAAGTGGGTTAACACTTGTGACAAGGTTTTTGGTACCTTACTATGACATGTTTCTATGAATCTTCATTTTCCATGTGGAACATACATGTCCCTGTATTGTTTAGAGCATTCTTTAGTTTCTTTTTAAAAATTCAGTTGAGATTTATATCACTTCTACTCCTCTTCCTGTTGTCTCTTCAGAAATTATTGTACTATCTCCTCATAATCTTATTTCCTTTGATGACACATCCATAATAGACAATGCTCTTCCTTCTATCGAACCACCACTACAAGATGAGATTTTGCCAGACTTTTGCTGTCCCATTACAAATTATATTTTTGTTCCTATGCATGATGTCACTCTTCCAGAACCTTCATAATTTGGTATTTCAAAGGACTCTATTATTTCTAGTGAGAGCATCAACAATTGTTCTCTTCCTATGAATATTCAATCTATAGATCCATGTGATTCATCTATATTCTCTTCTTCAAATTTGAGGATTGTTGAGCTATGCTCTCCAATTCAAATGAACATTCCTTCAGTGAATGCTCCATGCCATTTTTATTTATCAGACTCATCTATAATTAATGACACTTTTAAGCCTAAGCTCATTTTTGAGATTGAAAACTCCTCTTTTATAAATGACTAAAGTAATGATGAAGACACGTGTCTACCATCTCCTCGTCACCTTCTAGATATTGAGGAGTTAGTTTTTGATCCACCTAACTTTGGTTTACTTTCAACTTTACATGGTGTAGGCATATTGATCCAGGACTCATCAAACATTGGGTAGTCTATTTCATAGGTACGTGGCATTCCATAGTTTGTTTTAGCCTCTATTTTCATTGCATCATTATTGCATAGTGTAGTTGGCCCTCTTACTGTGCAGGAAGAGCTAGGTTATTCGATTGGAGTTCTATCAAGCACTCGGTAGACCCATTCATTTTTCTAAGGTGATCCACTCTTCACTACACCTACTTTTGATAAGGTCACTTCAGAGGCATTACATGCAGTTCTTATGCATGATCTTGTCAAACCTATGCCACACTTCTATCTTGGACCCTACTCAAAGTTCTTTATACAGCTATCTCCTTCATATTCCATTGTGGAATGGGTAGTCTTCCATTACACCATTCATGTTCTTCTTTTGGCAAGGAGAAGAAACATTATTCGATTTATCTGTTTCTTTAGTCTTCAAAAAAAGGATCTCATTAATGACATTCATCATTCTACGAGATCTATTACAGGTACTTCAACATCTTCTATGGGAACTTCTTAGTTCTCCTCTCTATGTGTTTTTTTTCTCTCACTTGTGGATGTAGTTTTGGTTGTGCCCAACATCCTTAAAGCACACACTTTTTCTCATTTTTATATCTTTTGGAAATGAGTTTTATCCTACGAGTTTTCTCCTTTTCTACACCTTATAAGAGTTGCATTGTATTTGGGTTCTTCATAAGACCTTATTTTCGGGACTCAATTCTCTTACCCACCTCAGCTACACTTTAGGGGGGTATCAATGTAGGCTTTTTCTCACTTTTGGTTTTACCTACATGGTTGTAGTCAAATTGCTTAGGATTATTAAGGTCATTAGAAGAAATACACTTTATGTATTTCCTAATTGTGAGTTGGGTGATTACCTTTTTGGTGACCTAATATCTCACTATATAATATACCTCCTTTCTATTTTTTGGCTAATCAACTAATGAACATTTATGAAGCCCACTTTTATGCTTTGCATTGCTCTCACCTACTCCTAAGGTTTTGATACAATTTGTGACGTTCAGATATCTTGAAGTCATCTAATAACATAAATATTCAAATCACAAAGCATGAAGACTCCATTCCATATCATCAACAACAATTAACTTCCCATAGATATTAGAATTTCCCATTACTATAATCAATTCTCCATCCATTTATGTTTTACATCATGCAATAAATTATCCATTCTATGCATCTCCATAAATATTCATCTATTTTCTTGATTTCCCTATTGACATGATCATTACACTTGCGAAGGAAATTATTACTATATGAATCAAGCCATGTAAGGTACAAAGTGATGCATAATATTAAACAAAATCATGGGATTATACATGATTAAAATCATGCATTAAATCCTCTCACGTATTCCAAAATCTTTATATCAATGTGAATGTCAATTCATTATCTTTGATAGAACTCAAGATCACTCTCATGACAAAATGATTAGAAGTACTGCTCTTTCATGTAAACCCATAAATAACACCCAAAAAAATAGTAGTTTCCCTAGAGGTGTAAGTTATGTTGGGTGGGTAAATTATGATTTAATTGAAACAATGATGAACATCATTCTTAGTAAGAGATGATATTATAATTATAGTTGGAGAAAATAAATTGTAAGTGATGATGTTGATGTTTCCACAACATGGACAAACACAAATTGCAAGATAGAGAAGGTCGATTGCATGAGATCGACCAAAGTTCAAGTGTGAGATGTGGACTCTATGTCTGATATCACAAAACTCACCTATGATATTTATGCATTTATTGGTTTAGAAATGCACAGTAATGTTTATAGACATATTATTGTTTAAAGGTGAGGGTTAAGCTTTGATATAATGAGATATATTTGGTTATTTTAAAATCAATGTTAAACGTGCAAAAGTGATCTGAAATTGGAAGTTTATTTGTAAGGGCTTATCTCTTTTTTATAAAGTTTAGGAATTTGAATTTCCTTTTACTAGCCCTATCTTGCTATTATAATCCCACATTTGTGGGTCAAAGTCATGATAAAGGCTTAAACCCAATTTTTGAAATGGTTTTAAATCAACATGTGGGTTTATTTATATGTAAAACGAAGAATTGATACCAGTATGTAATAGAAAATGTGATAATAATCAAGGAATAATAGCTAATCCAAAATGACATACATAAAATACTTAAGTGGAAAAAATTATAGTTTTAAAATAAAGAATTTGTACTAAGAAAAAAAATTATATTATCTATTTTTTTTCTTATATACCAATAGTAAAAAAGTTATATTTGTTGTAAATGTTGTGGAAGAGGTAATGCTCTCAATATTTTCTCTTCTAATTTTCGAAGAACTACATATTTACTATTTTTCAATTTTTCAAAGTGCACAAATATAAATGCAAGGGAGATATGCATGTCATAGATTGAGCATACTCTCGATACAACAATGAATGTTAAACCTTGACGATCAACCTTGCAAGTATCAATTGTTGAATTATTAAGGGTCATTCCTTGTGCTTTATGTATGGTTAGTAATCATGTCATTTTGATAGGCATCCAACGACAATTACTTCATGTAATAGGAGGAATTAGCAGATGTGTAGGATTTCAATTATCCCTTGGGAGACCATAGTATTTTGTGAATGCAATAACTCTATATTTATGGGTAGGGAAGGCAACTTTGAATCTAAATTGTAGACAATGTGAATAATTTCTCCGATAGCTCCATTAATTAATCTTGTTTTCACCCAGAGATTGGATGTTAACATAATTTTTTGTTCTTTACATGGAATCACGACTGGCTCAAATTGAATGTCATTATGGTTAGGTGTATTTATTTGCCTACTTTGTTCGGCTCTACATATTACGATTGTCTTGTTTAATGATTTTAACATTTGATTATTATGCATTGTTTCCAATATGTTAGTTGCATACAAATGTGTTGAACTTTTAAAATCTTCTTGTTCTTCTGGAGGCATGAATGATGTTATTCTTGACATTAACACATTTCAATCTTCCTCTATTGTGTCTATGTTTCTAATGTTGGTTAATAAATTTATGACTGACAACTCCTTGTTTGTGCATCCTTATTGATGAAAATTTGTTTTTAATGTTAAAACTGTGTCAAATGCTTGCTGTAATGTGTGACCAAAAGACTTCCCTGCATATATTAGAATGTCATTTATAGGTAGAATCTAGCCTAGAACTCCAACGAGTATAATTTAGCAACTACCAAAGCCCCTGTTATTTTATTGAAGAAATGCCTCACACAATCGGCTATTTATTTTGTTGAGCATCTTTGGCCCTATGAAGCTCACTTCATATATGAACACATATTCATTATGTCTCATTTCTTCTTGAAAACTTGTTAGTGCATGTCCCTCGAGTGATTTCATTTCTTGGATATGAATGTGGAGCCTTGAATAGTCTTAATATAGTTATACTAGCGTGTAACTTGAAAAAAACTTTTGAGATTTTTTTTCCAAATGTTATTATATATCCAAGATAAAATTATTTTTTTGTTGAAAATGTATGGAATTATATTAATGAAACAATATGATATAGAAGCTAATCATACAAAAGTGAGTGAAAGTAGTCACACTCTAAAGTCAAATCGGTCAAAGCTGAGAAATATTACATCATAAGCTTAATAAAATATGAACAACTTTTCAACCAATAACAATGAGCCAAAATGATATAAAATCTACTGGAATTAATGATAATGATTATGCCAATATAGCTTATTACTTTAACTCTTAGCACTTAGTCAGTTGTCACAAAGCAATTAAACCCCACTACACAGTTGGTGGTGCCACTGCCCATTGTTTCATCTCGTAAACAACAAATTTTTTCTCTATTCCCAAAAATACTAACAATTTCTCAATCGTCACATCGCCCTCTTAAGGCAAAACAAACAGATGCAACAGACCATCTTGTGGTGTTTGATCATAAGTTAGTTTATCATCAAGAGCTTACTTTGTCTCCATTACGCAAAGATGGCAATTACATGCAAGATAAACAATAGATTTTTAATTGAGATTTTTTGTTTTAACCAAGGTGGACGAGGATACCACTATGAAAACAAAGGCTAGTTAATAATTGTAAGGGACACATGTTAGTTCTTTGTTAAATTCTTTGTTTTCAAGGAGTTAAGATTTATGAGTTTTTGCTCACCTCTATCATTAGAATGATTTGGTTGTTAGATGTCAATTCATTGTCTCTTTGGTTCAAACCCCACTCATCAGACTATGTGGACCCTTTTTGACTTTAATGGTCGTTATCTTCCTCTTCCCAATATTTACACCTCCAATGATGTTATTTAAAGGACAACCTTTTGGCATTACCTGACCGATTCACTCGCTCACACCAACTACATCACGTGTAAATTTCAATATGATTGATATAATAATTTTGACTTATCTTTTCCAAACAAAAATAAAAAATAATCTATAATAATAAAATAAACATAAATAAATTCAATCTCAATTATTTTTATTAACATCTCACACTATCAATATAATTAACTTAACCATGTATCAAAATACATTTTTGAAACTTGATAATTCAACTTATATTTATATTAATGACAACTTCATGTGCTTTGCTAAAAAAATTCCATTATAATCAATACCATAATGAAATTGGTGGAGCTACCTTTGGTTATGTTCTACAAAGTCTGCTCAATATGACACCTCCCTACACAAGTTTGGATATATATTTAACTACCCAGTAAAGAGTTCGTAAGATATGGATATATAATAAATTATTAAATAACAAGCATAAAATAAAAAGGCCCACATAATAATAAAAATGAAATGAGCATGTTTCCCGACATACAACCAATGTATGCATATGTTGTATCCAACCAAGGTTTGCTTAAGATTAGAGGGTATCTGTCTAAGTTTGACTCAAGGTGTAATAATATGAAATCTTTTGGATAATTTGATTTGGGTTGTGATATCATGAAATTTTTTGGATAATTTGATTTGGGTTGTAATATTATGAAATTTCTTGAATAATTTGATTATGAAATTATTTAGTTATTCTCATGAATTTATTTTTTGATTGAAAAGTGTACTTTTATTAATTTAACAAAAAAATTATAGTACAATATTAATCATACAAAAAGACGAAGGGAAAAGTCACAACTACTATATCCATGCAGAATGTGGCAAGAACTCAGAAGATTAATAGGCAAGAGATAGGTGGTGGTGGCAAAAAAATGAGCCCGAATAGCTAGTGAGTAGTCTGTTGGTTTAAGAGGCGGAAGTGGATGGGAAACTGGCGGATCTATGCAAAGGGAAGGATGCAAAGTCATGATAGAAAAAATATTTTTGGCAGAATGGAGTCAGAGGAAGTAGATGCAGGGAGCCATAAGCCTATGTTTGTTGAGTAAGTCTCCCAATCTACGAACATTGGATCTGTAAGCAAGGTTAAGCCGTTAAATCTTGGAAAATTAAATCCTTGGTTTCCTTTGCAGCAGAAGAGATAAATTTGGTGATAGAATGGGAAGAATGGCTCATTAATAGCGCCATAATTTATCATTTTAATGGGTTACGGCCCAGATTGTCGGATCTTCATAAACAGATCTCCGACCATTGGCAAGCTCCAATGGTAGGCAAGGTTGAAATCTACCTCTACGCCCAAGGTTTTTTTATGGTGGTTCTTGAAACTATAGAAGGTAGGGCTGAGATATTCAATGATTATTATTGAGCTTGGGATCAACACATGTTGCCCAGGCCTGAGATTTCAACTTTCAACCCTCTCACCAAAATGCTGAGGTTAAGGCTGATTTGGGTTCGGTTACCACACTTACCATTTCAATGGGAAGAACACATTTCCAGGCTATAGGAAATTTTGTTGGCGAGTTCATGAGTATGGACTCCACAACATAAAGTTTGGGGCATTCTATCTTTTGCCCAAATTCTCATTAGTATTGACATTACAAAGGAGCTTCTTGCACATGTCAATTTGAAAGTTAGAGAATAGAAATGGGTTCAACTTTTCGAATATGAAGGCCTCTCATTTAGATGTCGTAGATACTTCAATACATGTCATTTAGTAATAAATTTTCAGAATATTAAACTCAAACAAATAAAATCTTGGTGGAAGGATGTTGTCCAAGAACATTTAATGGTCTAAGATATTAGTGAAGACGAGAGTGATAATGAAAGTGAAGTTCACGACCTAGTTTAGGCAACGTCGGAGGAGAATAACCCAAAAACTCCATAGGTAGTTTTGGATTCAAAGCAAGTTAAACCTTGTAAATTATCTTCAGGTCACATAGAGGAGAAGAACTCTGAGTTAGATGGAGCCTTGTCAAAGGTAGAATATGTTCCAAAAATTAATAGTGCAACTTCTGATTAGAATGAGGGTTTGTTGGCTAGGGTTTCATTCAAAAAATTCAAACCAATAAATGCATGTGAAGTATTCATTCCCATCTTCCCCAATTTAAAGGAAGGAGATTAGATGATTGTGAGGAACAAAAGGAAAGGTAGAGGTAAGAAGGTTTGAACCATTGAATACAACCCTTAGATCCCAAAAATAAGATGGTATGGGAGGATCATAAATTCTTTTAGTTTATTTTATGTTTTGGTGTAGGTTTGCAACGTATTTACAACATGTTTGTAGCCTATTTTGTTTTTTGCTAGAAAGGGAGTCCCGTTGAGCTTTGATTGTTTTATCTTTCTCTTCGTTATAAAAGGTGGGGCCATTTCAAAACCTAACTTTTACCAACAATAAAAATGATTGATTCAAAGAAAATATAAAGATGCATTTGATTAGTTAATAAGCCAATTTTTAAAACCGAAATCAACACAATGTATACACATGAAATCAACAAATAAACACATTTATAGCCCTACCACTATATTAGGTTTTATTGGCTTTACTTATATAAGAGTAGAGGATATAATATTTTTGATAAAATAAATTCATATGAGTATTTATTTCAAAATAGAGTAAAATTAATATTTGTTTAGTTTATATTCAATAATAATGTATACAAGTCAATTACAATTTATCATATAGATTACAATGGAATTAGAATTCTATACATAACACACCAATTTATTTTGTAGTAAATCAATTAAAAAATTAATAATAACAAAATCTTATTGATTGACCTTTCCATATACCATTCATTAGACTATAAATACAAGGTGCATTGGGCATTGAGTCATTCTTCTTAAGTTGTAGTTATGCAATAATGAATTACATTTAATTAAAAGCACGTTATTAATGTTTAAGTAATAAATGAAACAAGAATAGAGTAAATAAAGGATAGAAAGGGTGTATTTTGATGTAAAATATTGTCAAAAGTTTGAATTTAGAAACATGCAGCAGGGGTTGTTACCATTGACTATAACCCAAAAAATTAGATCTGCTTGGATAAGGTTACTATGATTGTACACTTTGCTCAGGATAGGTGTTTTGGAGCGTAAACTTTCAACTCTAGTAAAGTGTATTATATATATATATATATATATATATATATATATAGGTTTGTTCGCATGGTTCTAATCGTCACTTCTCTATATTTTTACACATTGAGATTTTTGTGTACCTACAATAAATGAATCTCTGACCTAAATTGTCAAAGAAAATGGATTAAGGACTTGTATTAGCTTGAATGGTTAGTATATACTAACTAGCCCTCTAACACTCGGACTCGCTAAAAACCCTAAAATCACATAATATGTTTCACATGCATTTAAGAATACGCTCAATTTTAAATGTCCAATGAACATTGCTTATCCTTAAATAAATCCCAACACTAACATATTTATAGGTCAAAAGGGCAATAAGCACATTTGACTAAAGATAAGTGGGAAAAAGACTTGAAGACTGCATGGTACAACCTAGAAAAAGTGTCAAGATTGTACAATACTAACCAAAGAAGGGGATGATATATTAATTAATGAGATGGAAGTTGTTCAATAGATCTGTGAAGAAGATTTCAGGTTTTTAAAGTGTACCAAAATATCAATATTGTTTGGTTTGGATCAAATTTACTATACATAAACAAATGTACAAAACCAACCATTTTAATATAATACAGTTGCATATATATTTTTACCATATACAACCATCCACGATGTCTCTCTTTTGACTTTTAAGAATATTGTTCCTAATTTATATGATGTTCTCAAACATGATAAATCTGTGTCCGTTGTGTTGTATAGTTGAATTTCATTCTGTCGAGACAAATCCTTACAAGTATCAACACAATGCCTTTCTTTTGACTTCCAAGAATGTTGTTCCTAATTTATTGGATGTTCTCAAGCATGATAAATCTGTGTCCGTTGTGTTGAATGGTTGAATTTCATTCTGTGGAGACAAATCCTTACAAGTATCACCTTCACCAGGTTTGAGATCTTTTGTGTTCTTGGTCTGACAAATAATGTTGTAAGTACTTTTTTATGCTTGCCTCAATGTTATTGAAATTCTGCTTCCCTGACAACTAATTGAATGGTCCTTAAATGGAGAAGATAACTTACTGCATGGAGTGTTTTTGGCGTGATACTAACAAACCATCTTAACATTCCTGACAACGTTTATTTAGTTTTTGTTTGGATTTCTCATGGAATACTTTTTATTAGATGCACCAGCTATCAAGTGACCTCCGCTGAATTATGAACAGAAGTAGAGACCGAAATGAATAAATCAATAAAGATTCCAAGCATTCAGTATTCATTCTTCTATTGTAGAATTAAATTGCATTTTCATTCCCTGGGACTGAAGATAATGTCTAGTACAATACGCCAAGAAAAAGTGTCTACTTCACCTCTAAATAAAAATATAAGGTTGAACAATCAATGCCAAATTCAAAATCAAATCAGTTGTGAAAAAGGAATGTTTATAGTTGAAAATAACTTGAATAGGTCAGAATGCCTTCAGTCTGATTGCTGCAGATTGTTTTGTAGCTTCTTGGACATGATCTAAAGTTTTCATCATTATTAATGATGAAGTAGAAGCACTGATCAGTCTCATCATATGATAAATGCGAGACAAAGCTAGATTGCGTTGTACCACCTATTGCAAAATATGGGAGGCAGATAGGAAGAAGGTATATTCCTAATTATAAGGACCAGTATCAGATTCGTTGGACTCAAATAATGCCATTTTAGCCATTGTGATATGCAATTTGATCCTGATACAGGAGACCACCAGCTAAGCCATAGATTAGGGCTGATTGTATGTTAAAAGGCTCACCCTCATATCAATATACTAATTCCAGAAATTAAATGACACATACAAGAGAAATGTCAGTTGAGTAGGAACAGTTTATATCATTAAAATTTCATGTTATGAATATTTTATGTGCGAGTTTTCAATATAGCCTAATGAAGACTTGAGAAAGTAAAACAGGTACAAGGAAAATGGTAAAGGGGAACAAGAGCTTAGATTCAGAATTCTGAAAAAGGAAAAGATTCTTGCCATTACAGAATACTTGTAAAGGAAGATGAAATTAATTTCAGACTTTGTGAACTAAATTTTGAGAGCACTACATAGATGTGCATCTGAAATTAAGAAAAAAAGAAAATGAATTCAAAATTCTTTTTGAATTCCTTAGGACTTGACATGAGCAATCAATGTGATTAAAGAATGCAACCAAGATAGAATTTATGTTGCTATGTTGGGAGTCAATGCATTAACATGTGCAAAGGGATTGTGGTGTAATGGTAATGGGGAACACTTGTAAGAGTGTGATCTAAGTTTAAACCTCAGTATACTCAAGGGCTGCCCAGGTTTAAAATCTTAAGATTACAGTGATAAAGGTTTCCTATAACCTCACCCAAAGTATTTCAACAAAATACGGCTCACCCGAAGTATTTCAACAAAATAAGGCTGAACAGATATAAAACCAGAAATCAAGGCCGAAGAGATATAGTAAATACTATATATATTACACTCTATGCTTTATCCATCCCTCAAATCAAACAATCATTTCATGTACAAATGCTAGCTTTTACAGATATTAAAACGCAAATTAAATTGTTGGCAGTTGGCACCCATAAGACATATTCCAAAATACATAGGTTTTCAAGCTGATTGTAACCCAGAAAAGGTCATTAGGGAAAACTGAAATACACACGGCATTCAAGCAGTTCTATTCTTATCCTCTGTATACTTTGGTACCTTTATGATGTCTTCATGTAAGGACAGATTTGCTCCTCGTAGTCCTTGGGATTGCCTCTGGGACTTTGAAGAAAGCGTTCAATAGAAAAATACTGCAAGTTCACCCCATGGGCTTCTCCTTTGAGGGCAAGATCTGCCATTATCCGTCCTACCAATGGACCCATTTTGAATCCATGGCCGGAGAATCCAGAGGCAATCAAGATGGGATACTTGTCTCTTGAAATTGAAGTCTTTGTCAATGGCAAAAAATCAAGTATGAAATCCTCATCTGGGGACATTGAATACATGCACGCCTCTGCAAGAACAGGGCTCTCTGACATGATATGCCCTCTAAAACCTTCAGCTAACCAAGGGCTTACCTTCTGTTTCAATGCATCTAAATCAGGAACCAAGGTCCTCTTGTCTGGATCACAGGGGTAACCTCCATGGATTGAAATTTTGAGCAAACCAGGGTATTCCAAAGAGGGTGTCCCATAAAAGTAAGGATCATTGTAACAAGCAAATGTGGGGAATCCTTTCTCAGGCAAAAAACTCTCTAAGCCGTCCCCAATTTTCCAATATGCAATGGTGGTATGTATAGGTTGAATAGGCAATTCAATCTCTGAGATTTCTTTTGCAAGTTTCCGAGCCCATGCGCCTGCAGCAATCACACATTTTTTCCCAAGTGCAGAGCCCCTCCTGGTGCACACCATGACCCCATTAGATCCATTCCTTAATTTCCACCCATTGCTAATTTTCATGACTTGGGCATTGTCCCTTAGAGTGGCCCCATTCTTCAAGGCTAAAGACTGAAACATTGCAACTGCCTTGGTGGCTCTCAGTATTCCTCCTCTATTTGTAACAACAGCAATCCAATCCGCAGGCAAATTCATTACCTTGAATCTTGAGGAAGCTTGTTCTGGATTGAGAATTTCATGGGGAATCCCTAGTTTTTTGCAGACAGCTATGACAGATTGGAGGCTCTTGTTTTGGACTGAACCCATGTCTAGCTGCTTGGTTTTGATGTGAACTCTGTACCCAATTTCTTTTTGGGCTTCTTCCCAGAGAGCAAAAGCCTCCTCCATCATTGCCGTATAGTATTCTTCCGGGTAAGTCTCTCTGATGGTTCTGGATTCCCCATGGGAAGAACCCCTGTGGTGCAGAAAATCATATTGCTCCAGGAGAAGAACAGACTTGCCCCTTTTGGCAATCTGATAGGCAGTGCAGCTGCCCATTATGCCTGCTCCTACAACTATCACCTCATACTCACCTTCAATCTCACCCATTACTCGTGTTGCAACTTTGTTGGATATTCTAACTGGGCTATTACAGTTTCCAGTCTCATAAAACTCATCTGCTTATACTCTCATAATGAGTTTCAAGCCTTGGATTTGTATATTTTATTCAGCTGAATGCTATAAGATTCTCTCTAGCTGTCCATCCATCTATTTGCTATTATATCCAGCTGACTGCTTCAAGATTCTCTCAAGTCTCCATCCTTCTATTTTCTTGCCATTTAGTGATGTCATTTATAGGCATAGATTGAAGATTCCTCCACCATTGAAGTGTTGGGATGTTGTCTTTACCTTTGGATGTTGTGATTCCGTCTAAATGGAAAATGTGTTTTTTTTTAAGTGATTACTTTTGAGGTCAAATTGCTCTTAGTTTTATAATTCCAACACTTTTGAGATCAAATTGCTCTAGTTTTATAATCCCAATGGGAAAAGAAAAATAAATCTGTATGGGACGTCAATTTCAACTGGGCATTTTATTGTTGCAACTTGCCTCCTCTCCTTTAACGCCCCCTCTCCCTTCGTTCGATCTTGTTTGGTTTGTTGCTTTCTCTCCTTTGCAGCCTAGTAAATCCAAATTTGATGTAGGCATTGTTGTTAAGAAGAAAGGAAGACGTTTTGAGGCATAATTGTTGAGAATGGAATGGATGCTAAAGACTTGGTGAACAACAACTCCCAATGGACGATGAAAGACATTCTCTCAAGGCGTGAGAGAAAATAGGGTCTAGCTGGCGGTTGAGGCTATTGACTTTGATTTAGACCTATGATGTCCTTTTCAGGGTCTTGTTGGCAGGCTTCTGCTCTTTTTGGGTTCTCTTCGGTAGTTTCACTAAAGATTCGCTAAAGGGGCAGGGTCTCTTTTGGCTCTTTTGTTGACTCTTGGCAAAAGTTTGGCATTCTACACTTATTTTTGGTAACTCTTAGGCGAGTCGTGTTCCCCTTGTCGGAGGGGTCATATTAGTCTTAGTGGTTGTTGTTTATTTTCGGTCACTTTTGTGTTTTCGCTTGTTATGAGCATTGGGCCCCTGATTATGTCCCAGATTCGGTTCATTGCTCTGGTCAAAAGCATTTACCTTATCCAATAAAAAAAAATTATTATTTTTTGATTAATAATAGTTATATTGATGCGTTCCAATAGTAAAGAGTAATTCCGTTTAATAGCTCTTAATAGTCGATATGCCTCTTAAGTTCATTTTGGAATTGTCTTTTGGACTTTAAAACCCTCATTCATTTAAAAAATAAATCCTATATTGATTGGTGTTTTAGCTATTTTGTACACAAGAATAATTAACCTAGACACAATATATTCAAACTAGGGCATCACTTAGATCTATCATAATACAATTATGAAAATTCAACTCTAAATTATGTCTAAAATAGTAACTAAAAGTACAACCAAATGATGACTAAGCAAGTGCAATGAATAAAAAATTAAAAGTGATGGAATTTAACACGTTGGTTGTTATCTTGAGAATCTGAGTTTGGAATCTCAAATGGGAAGCGACGATATGTATGTCTAGCAAATCCGACTCTAATATCACTAGGACATAATCGACATTGTGTCAAATGTGTACATATTAGATTGGGACTTTCCAAATTGGAGCCCATTGTTGTTGTCAAATCTGTTTACTGTCGTCAAATGTGTCTTCTGCTCAGTTTCAGATTTTATTTTTTTATGTTGCTTTGTAAATTGGTGATGACATGTACTATATTATTGCTTCTCAAAAAATACATTTTGATTCTTCTTTGATCTTGACCTAATCCAACACCAACATTGCAAGATGAATACAATAAAAGGGTTAGTTGGCTCAATGAACATCTTGAGAAGTTGCAACTACATAACCTGCACGTTGGAATTAGAGTCAATGTAGTTCTAATATAGTGTAAATGGAATCACACCCAAGTGAGAGAAAGGGCTTTATCTTGTCTCATAGAATCCAATCCTTAGGAAAATTCATTACCTTGATTCTTGAGGAATCTTTTTTTGGATTGAACATCTTGAGAAGTTGCAACTACATAACCTGCACGTTGGAATTAGAATCAATGTAGTTCTAATATAGTGTAAATGGAATCACACCCAAGTGAGAGAAAGGGCTTTATCTTGTCTCATATAATCCAATCCTTAGGAAAATTCATTACCTTAATTCTTGAGGAATCTTTTTTTGGATTGATAATTTTGTGGGGGATCCCTAGTTTTATACATATAGCCTTGGAAAATTGGATGTTCTTGTTTTGGACTTAACCCATGTGTAGTTGGTTGGTTTTTGTGTGAACTCTTTACCTAGTTTCTTGTTAGCCTTCTTCCTAGAGAAAAAATGCCTCATCCATCATTGCAATATAGTGTTATTCTAGGTAAGCCTCTCTAATTGTTCTAGGTTCCCCATGGGAAGAGTCCTTATGGTGTAAAAAATCATATTTCTCTATCTCAGAAGAACAGACCTACATATTTTGGCAATATGATAGGTAGTACAATTTTCCATTATGCCTAATCCTAAAACTATCACCCCATACTCACCTTCAATCTCACCTATTACTTCTCTTGTGTTGTATCTTTGTTGGATATTTGACTTCACTATTATAGTCTCCACTCTTATAAACCTTGTTTTCTTGCACTCTCATAATGATTTTCAATCTTTGTTAGATCCACTGCTGAAAAATAAGATAATGTTTGGCAAAACATGTCGAGTTGGATGGACTTTGCCCATCTCTAAGATTCTCTCCAACTCTCCACCCATATACTTGCTTGCCCTTTAATGATGTCATTTGTAAATATAAATTCAAATACTTGCTTAAAATTGCTCTATATTGGATATGTTGTACTTGTGATGTTGTGTATACCTATTAGATTAATGATAGAAGATCTAACATTAAAAAGAATGGACAATTCCTAAATTTAATAAGCCAAACCTTGTTTTAAGTGTTGTTTTCACATGAAATACCTTATTATTACTTAAAAATATTAAAATTTTCACTTATTCATAAATTTCATAACTAATTACTTTTGAAGTTCAATTTATCCTACAAATCTTTGGATTTCTTAGTCAGTAAAAAATTAACTTGAGTTTATTTTTCTTAGCAGTGCTCAATCTCTACCACTTAACCCAACGTAATTCTCACTATTATATCATATTAATACATTTTTTAAATTAAATTTGATAAATGCATGATGAATGTTTTCCCACCTCTATGGTAATGCCCTTGATCGCCAGGATGTGTTGTGATATGTAATGTGATGGTAAAAAATTGTGAGTTTCCTATTAGTATCCATAGGATTGATCCAATGTTCTTCATTTCTTTTGCCAAGAAAAAATGGGAAACTTTAAAAGGCCTTTAAAATTATAAATATTATATTTAACCATTATAATATGTAGGATAGATATTGTTAATTGTTTTAGTCACCATTTGGTTACAACATGGATTACAAGGTTTACCTAATCTTCATGAGCTCACACCATGTTTATTGTTGGGAGTAAGATTACTATTCATAAAACACTATTCACAAAGCACTATTCATATAGACACTATCCATGGTTACTATTCACAATGATTGCATATGGTGATGTGGCATAGTCATGATGTGGCAGAGTGTTGATGTGGTAGAGTGGTGATGCAATATGGCCCATAGGGAATCTTTCATGTGATCTGAGTCACATGGGCAAGGTATGGGTCAAATTTCAAAGGAGGCCCATGATTTTCATGTCTAGCAAAGGTCAAAAAGATGATTGAAACTCATTTTGGATCTTGTGTGCACATGGAGGTAAAGACATAATTTACTATTACTGATTGGGCTCACATGTGGAAGTGGGGCACCATTTTAGTGTCACATGGTGGTGGGTCTCTAAGTCAAAAGTGGGAAGCATCTTTTGACCTTCCACATGTGGGGAACAACATTCACTATTGATCACTATGCAACACATGTGGAAGTGGGGTGCAATTTTTGAAGTCACATGCAAGTGGTTGATCTTGTCAACTAATGTGCTTTAATTTTTTGAATCCTTTGCACATGAGGACAAAGAATTCATTGTTGATCATATGCATGACATGAAGGGGGTCAAATTTCTTCTCCTCCCTTTTCTTTTCTCTCTCTTCTCTCTCCTTATGCATTTTGAATGAAAGGGTGTGTGCCTCGTGGATGAGGTGAAGAACAAAACAAATTAAGAACTGTTTGTATGACATATAGGTCATAATTTTGCTAGTAGAATAGTGTTCTTATTGTTTGAGTATGAGAAAAGGTGAAGAGTGATAATCAAAGGTCCATCCTCAGGGGTTGAAGATATCATTTTAAAAGTGGATGTGTTCATAGGTGTTGTTATGTCAGCTCAACATCTAAGGGGGTTGCAGCCTCCTTGCAAGGTGAAACTTGCAAAAGGTCTAGTTGTGATAGCTTAGTGAGATAGGTGTAGTAACTCCTTATGGGATTGCAATCTCACTAAAATAAGGGATGGTAGTTCCTTGATTAGTTTTAGCTTATCTAAATTGGTTCTTGTTATTATATGATAGTAGACCAATTGCAGGTTCTAATGTGTTTTCTCTCCCAAGGGGGTTTCCCACATATGTCATGTGTTATGTGATTGAACTTGCATTATCTCTCTTGCTCATTGCTCTGAATGATGTGTATGCTTCATGAATGTTTTTGGTAATTAATAAGAACATGAAAGGATTGATATTAAAGTTTTATTTTCTAGGCTCACTAATTCACCCCCTACTCAGTGATTATATTTCTAACAATTAGTATCAAAGCAGGTCCTTCTTGCAAGTTTAACCACTTGAAGGTGATCAAAGGTACAATGGATGACAAAAAGACTGTGGCTTATCTTTAAAATAAACTATTGTGTGGATTACCAAATGTCAATGCAAGCATGGATGGTGTGAAGATGTAAGTGCAAGATCTAGAGGGAACAATCAAGAATCTATAGGTCATGGTGAATAAAGGTCTCAATCAAAGGATGGAACAATGTGAAAATAAAGTCATGACTTACTTATATGTGCTCTTATCCAAGGACAAAAAAGATTTCAACTCCACCAAAAGGATCATGAATGAAAATCCATTGATCAGTAATGGTCAAGAGAAAAGAGGGTCAAACATGAACCATGTCTTCAATGGGTATTGCTTCTCCTGTAATCAATATGGTCATAGATATAAGGATTGTGCTCTCTCTCCAGAGATCAAAAGGGATATCATATGTTACAATTGTAACCCAGAAGGTCACATAACTAAGAACTGTAATAAAGCTTTTTGGAAAAAGGATATATAAATCATTGACACTATCAAATGGTTTAAGAAGACTAAGTCTAAAGAAGAAAAGAAGAAAAATCCAAGCAGATCACCAAAGGAAGAGTCATTGTTTGTTCAATCAACTTTGCATACTCAAGAAGATGAGAACAAGAGATGGCTCATAGACAATGAATGCTCAAATCATATGACAAGAGACAAGAGCAAATTGATCTCTCTCAAAAAGACCAACCCAGGTGCAGTTAGATTTGGTGACAACAAATCAACTAAAATAGTCAACAAAGGTACTGTGAGTTTGGATAATGGTCATACTAAGACTGAGAATGTCTTATATATAAAAGGTTTTAAACATAATCTTTTAAGTGTGAGACAAATGTGCAAGCAAAGAAATGTTGTAACTTTTCATGATGATGTATGTGAAATAAGAAAGGCAAAATTTGGTAGATTAATTGTAAATGTTCATAAAATAGATAACAATATGTATGTATTCCATGAATCCAAGAAGGAATAATGCTTCATAAGTCAATTGGAAGAAAGCTGACTTTGGCATAAAACGCTTGGACATATAAATTTTGATTATATGGTAAAAATTAATTCAAAGGGGTTGGTAAGGCATATGCCTAAGATTTATAATATTCCTCATTCTCTTTGCAAGGCATGTCTTCAAGGGAAGCAAACCAAGAGAAGATACAAAACCAATGAATTCTCCACTACAGGGCCATTGGAGTTGATCCACACTGATCTATGTGGACCTATGAGAATTCAAAGTATTCAAGGTAATAGTTACCTCATGCTTCTCATTCATGATTTTACAAGGATGTCTTGGATATTCTTTCTTAAAGAAAAATTAGAAGATTTTGAAAATTTTGTGGCATTTAAAGCTCTTGTAGAAAATGATAAAGGTTCAAAGATCAAGTGTGTGAGATCAGACAGAGGAGGTGAGTTTTGGTCTCATAAGTTTGATTATTTTTGTGAAGAACATGGGATAAGAAGACAATATTCTATTGTTAGAACACCACAAGAGAATGGTGTGGTTGAAAGGAAGAATAGGACTATTGTTGAGATGAATAGAACCATGATTCAAGATGAAAAATTATCAGATGGCTTTTGGGAAGAGGCAACCAACACTTTAGTTTACATACTAAACATGTGTCAAATCAGAGTAAATGGTAATAAGATTCCTTATGAGTTATGGAAGAATAGAGCAACTAATCTCAAACATTTCAAAGTGTTTAGGAGTAGGTGCTTCATCAAAACAGATGAAGAGAATCTTGAGAAATTTGAATCAAGGTCTGATGAGAACATTATTTTAAGTTATTCTTCTATCAGTACTGCCTATAGGTGCTTCAACAAGAGACTTCAAAAGATTGTTGAAAGTTCAAATGTAAGGATAGATGACACAAGTAGAGTCAAGAAGCCAAAATTATAGGTAAGTGATTCAACTCAGAATTTTATTTCAAACAATGATGAATTATCCATTCATACAAATGATGAAGATGAAAAGGAGGAAGAAACACAAGACTCTAGAGCTCCATCTAGAAGAATTCAGAAAGATCGTCCAATCTCTCAAGTTATTGGAAATGTTAATACAAAGTTGCAGACTAGAAGGAAAATGTTGATCAATCAAAATTAACAAGACTTAGCTCTGCTATCCATGATTGAATCGAAAAGATTTATGGAAGCTATCAAAGATGAAAGTTGGAATGATACAATGGATGAAGAAATTGATCAAATAGAAAAGAATGAAACATGAGACTTAGTTCCTAGGCCAAAAGATAAAAATGTGATAGGTACCAAGTGGTTTTTCAAAAACAAGATGATTGAGAAAGGAGAAGTCACAAGGAATAATGCTAGATTGGTGTGTAAAGGATATGATCAAGTTGAAGGAATAAATTTTGATAAGACTTTTGCTCCTGTGGCAAGAATGGAAGCAATTAGACTATTTTTGGCATATGCATGTTTCAAAGGTTTTAAGGTATATCAAATGGATGTGAAATCTACATTCTTGAATGACAACTTAGAATAACAAGTGTACATTGAGTTACCTAAAGGATACTTCATGTCAAGTAATCATGATTTTGTGTGTAAATTGAAGAAGGCTCTGTATGGTCTTAAACAAGCTCCTAGGGCTTGATATGATAGGCTAGATAAGTATCTTTTGAGTCTAAGGTTTTAAAAGGGGAGTAGCTGATAGCAATTTGTACATTAAGATAGAAGGCAATCATCAATTGATATCTATTGTATATGTTGATGACATAGTTTTTGGATTTGACAATGATAAAATGAGTAGAGAATTTGGTGATACTATGAAGACTGAGTTTGAAATTTCAATGGTGGAAGAATTGTCTTTCTTCTTAGGATTATAGACTAATCAAATTGATGTAGGGATATTCCTTTCATAAGCTAAATACATCAAGGATATGCTAAGGAAGTTTTACATGATGGATTGTAATCCAATGGGTACTCTAATGATCATAGGATGTAAGTTGAGTAAACTAGATGACTCACCAAAAGGTGATCAAACTTTGTATAGATTCATGATTGAAAGTCTTTTATACTCTATTGCTTCTAGGCCTGACATCATGCAAGTAATAGATCTTGTAGGAAGGTTTCAATCTAAACCTAGAGAATCTCACTTGAAAGCAGTCAAAAGGATATTGATATATCTCAAAGGCACCATAAAGTATGATTTATGGTATCCCAAGAGTAAAAAATTCTCTTTAAAATCATATATTGATGTTGATTAGGCAGGATATATGGATGATAGGAGGAGTACCCATGGTGGGGTTTTCTTCATGGGAGAATGCTTGGTGTCTTGGCTAAGCAAGAAGCAAGCCTCAATGTCTCTATCAACTACAAAATCTGAATATATATCAATTGCCTCTTGTTGCACTCAAGTCATGTAGATGAAACAAATTTTGGAGGATTATAAGATTAGACAAAATGGACCTTGTCCTATTTATTGTGATAATACTAGTGCAATTAGTATCTCAAATAATCATGTTATGCACTCAAAAACTAAACAAGTTCCTATTAGATATCATTTTTTGAGAGAATAAATGATTAATCAATGTGTTAAGTTGGAGCATGTGCCTACAAAAGAGAAGCGTGCAGATATTATGACCAAACCATTGTCAAAAGCTACATTTGAATATCTAAGACAAAGCTTGGGTGTCATTTCTTTCTCTGTGAATCAATAAAAGGTCTTTGGCTAAGGGGGAACAACAAGTTCATGAGCTTACTCTAGAGTTTTGTCAAGGAGATATAGTACATGGTCAGAATGGATGTTTCCATGTGGATTATTAAGATTGATGGAGTGTCATGAAGTTTTGTTGGTGATTCTTGAGGTGGCTTGAGAGAAGAGGCTAGTAAACCCTGTGTGGTGATTCTTCATTGTGTATGAAGATATGAATATGTTCAAGATATGCAATGGCTCAGATAGCTTGGGGGAGTCCCTCTTAGATGTTTCTTGGTGAGTTTCATCATATTTCAGTACTTTTTGTATTCTTTCTTTCCAAGGTGTCAAAGCAAGAAGAGGTAGGCTCAAGGTAAAGGGGCAGTTTTTATCATCTTGCCAAGGTGGTCCTCTCTTGTTGTTGGTATTTTCAAATTCTCAGGATTAGTTGGTGCCCACTTTGTCATTATGTCAAATGGGGAGAAGATTCCTATTGTGAGTGTGCTTGAAAAGAAAGAAGGTAAAGTTGTAGATTATTTTGATGGATGTTGACATCAATGACAAAGGGGGAGATTTTTAGAGAGTTTTCAATGATGTCATGGTGATGTCATGGAGGTGTTTAGGTGAGTGGATGAAGTGCCTTGATAGTCTAAGTGACAATGACAAAGTGTGCAATGTGCTTGTCCTAGTGTGCTTGAAGAAGGCTTGGTTGATCTTCTGTTTTGGCATTGTTTGAGATGTTCAGGATGAGTCTAAAGTATTGAGCATGTGTAAGAGGTCCCATAAGAAATTTTCTATGATTTGAGTGGATTTCATCCAGTTGTCTATAACTTTCATCTAGACATTTTGGATCTAAAAGTAAAAAATATGAGTAGTTAGTTTGACGACATCATAATTAACATGTGTGGATGAGTCAAGGGGATTTGGTCATATTCTTGCGATCACATTATGTCTAGTTGTTATGTGCTAGATTTCAAGTCATGCGATAGAGCACAATCAAAGATATGTGGGTGAAAATTTGGGGTCTCAGGCATTTTGACAAGTGTTTTCTATGTTCAAATAAAGTTGAGTGAGCATGTTGATGATGTCATCACTCACATGTATGGAGGCTTCAAAAATAAATGGTCACATGGGTTTATTCAGTAATGCATCTAGTTCTTATGCACTAAATATTAGCTCATAAAACTAAGCACGATAAAAAATATGCATGTAAAAATTTGGGCTCCTAGGTAGTTTGACATTGTTTTTCCATACTTAGCCAAATTTGCATGTGGCAAGAAAGAGCCGAGTAAGCATTTTGGTGATGTCATATCTCACATGTGTGCATATTAAAGGAGAAATTGATTATATGGGTTTGTTCATTTTTTTGCCTAGTTGATTTTCACTAAATTTCAAGTCATGTGATGAAACACATCAAAAGATATGCATGTGAAAAGTTAGCCTTCCAGGTAACTCTTGATATTGTTGGCTCTGTAGTAAAAAAATCTGAGTGAGCATATTAATGTTGTTATATCTCACACATGAAAAAATTTTAGGATCAGTTTGAAATATGGTTGGATTCTCCTATGTGAGGAGATAATGTGATCCAAATTTGAGAACATGCGAGTGAGCGAGGTAAAAGGTATGACTGTACAAATTTGGCCTTCTACATAGATAGAAATGGTTCCCATACTTAGTCATTTTTGCACAAGGTAAAGTTCAAGCAACATCATCAAAGTGCATTACTCCAAGATGTCAAGAAGTAATAAGATGGTGTCAAGTGTTCAATGTTTAATGCTAAGCAAAAATAAAGATCGAGCTTCTTTCAAGGATCAATAGTGAGTGGGTGATCATATAAATAGAGATAAATAGTGTATATTAAATTCAAGAGGTCAAAGTGATAATTTTCTAGCATGACTAAAGCAAGGATAATCTCGAAGAGATCGATGGAGCATATGAGGTCAAAGTTGCTATATTGTACGAGATGAGGTCAATTGTTCAAAGTTTAATGTTTAGGCATTGGAGCACTATGCATTAAAGTTTGAAGAAGATAAATGGTGTGCATTTAATTTGAATTAGCGAGGACATGAGATGACAAAATAGTGTTCGATGTTTAACTGCAACTGTTTGAATTCAAATATTTGGATTTTGCAAAGGGAAAGACCAATCACTAGTTTTTAAGCCATAACTTTTGATCTATGCAAAATTTGACCATGGTGTAAAAATAAAATTTTTAGAGTACTCCAAGATTCATATAGAAATATAAGTTTGAATATTTTTAAGTGTGTACAATCAAATTTATTATGGTTCAAAGTTGATTTTGTTCTACAAGTGACCTAATAAGGATATTTGAGCTCGTTCTGATGGTATTTTTATGTCTCATGTTAACTTAACTATTTTGGAGTGTTGTGGACTCCATGAGGATGATCTTTGTGCATTATGAACGTTTGAACAATCATATGTAGTATGAATAAAGGTTTATAAATTGACTGTGTATTCATTCATTATGATTGTGTGCACATAATGTTGTTTGATTCAATAATGTTTAATCATAAGGGTACTATGTTGGTTTTTATCACTTAAGGGGGACCTATAGATCATATGAAATGGGTCCATGCATTTGGAAGTGGTCCTATGTTCTTTTTTTGTTAGTTGAAGTCCTAAATAGGTGAATAGGTCTCTATGAGACTTATAAGAGCTACAAGGGCCTAATTGAAAGGTGTAGCTGCTTAAGGGTGACCCATAGATGATATGGCCAATCTATGAAGATTGTATTGAGTCTTGTATTTGTATGATAATATGCCTTAAGGGTTAAGGCATGCCTAATGGCTGACCAAGATGTTGATAATCATGATAGCTCTATAAATGGTGAAATCAAATGTGTTGGTTTTTAGATTTGGAGAGAGACTTGTTTGTTGAATTTGCATTTGAGAGTATAGTGTTGTGAATTGAAGGAAAGGGTGGGTACCCTATGGATGAGTTGAAGAGAATAACATATTGACAATTGTTTGTATGACTTGCAGGTCATTATTTTATTGGTAGAATAGTTATCTTGTTATTTGAGTATGAGCGAAGGTGAAGAGTGATAACAAGAGGTCCATTGCATACTTTATTATTTTTTTTGAGCACACACATTTCATACCCCAAGTTTATAGCATATACCTATAGTTAGGGGCCTTACTATATGATTTTTTTTTAATGTATTTTAATAAATATCATAGACAAAAAGCCTACAATTGAATGAAAGTCCAATTTGATGAAAATAATTAATAAAAATAAAAATTGGAGTGGGATCACAAGATTAATTATAGTGTCCCCATAATTTCCCTTGAGTGAACATGGCATGTGCTCCCTAAGTCTATTATGAAGCCATGATCATGATACTATAACTTGTTAAAAATTAGACGTGCATCCATGTTGATAATCCATCTTACATGTGTGTGTGTGTGTTTTTTATAATGCATATTCTATTATCAATGTGTCATTGTATGCTTTGTGATCTCATATGTATTCATATACTTGTACTTTCCATTTTCCATTTCTCAAATTTTTACTTCATGATTGTCGACAAAGTTGATTTTTTGCATCATGTATGATGTACCTTAAATGTTTTATATGCTCACTATGTGCTTGATGTACCTTCAATATATTATGTGCCTTTTATGTGATTGGTGTGAAGTGTTTGCTCCATACCTTTTCATATATGAGACATGTTTCCTATTATAGTAATCAAGTTTTTTACATGTTTTACGGTGTTGTGATCTATAGCATGCACAATCTTCATATTACTTCCCATGTTTCCATGATTCCTAACATGCATCTATCTGGGGGATCAACTCATACTTATACTTTGCATTTTCATATCTTACAACACTAATACGACACTACTTATATCTTGGGCCCACATAGAGCATCTCTTATTGATCTCACATTTCCTATATTTTGTCCATGTGGAGCACATTATTTCTATGCTTATATTGATTCTCTCATAGGCTTGCATGGAAAAAATCATTTATAATGTGCATGCTTCCATGATTACATATTTCTATGTTAGGCATATTTTGTTTAACATCTTATCTTTAAAATGATGCACATAATTCCCTGAATATTGAGAGATATGTACTTCACAATTTCAACCCACATCTCAAGGGCAGTGGGCATACATTCCACATATATTATTCATCTAGACTCTAGGCACTTAACATAACGTTTCTCTTTAGAAACTTGGGTATTCAAATTTTATTCACTCCCATGTCAAGTGCACACAAGATGTGCCACCTATTTCCACCACATGATATATTCAAGATATTGTTTAGCATTCATTTTTCTAGTACTCAGAATGTT
The DNA here is from genome assembly GCA_037957365.1 of Torreya grandis. Classification (NCBI taxonomy): domain Eukaryota; kingdom Viridiplantae; phylum Streptophyta; class Pinopsida; order Cupressales; family Taxaceae; genus Torreya; species Torreya grandis. The sequence goes on from JARHVA010000379.1 coordinate 1,865,886, forward strand.
GTTTTAGCTTAGTTTTTATCACTAAAATTTGTACTCATAAATGTATGCAAGATTTAGCATAGGTGCAAATGCACATTGTCACATGTGCATATTACACACATCTTCAATCAAATTAGTTATATTGTTTTTAATTTTCTAAATTTCAACCAATTAATATTATCAGTATCCACCTATGCGTATATATAAAAATAAATAATGTTCTTGTAGGAATCACATGTACATTGGAGTTTGCTTCAAGAGTTTCAGCGGAAATAGTTATTATATCAATACCATATTTGATTTTACTTTGATATGTATGCATGCACAAACACATCAAAGTGGGTGGGGGAGAGTCGGGAGAGGGGATGAGGGGGAGGGAGCGGAGCGGGGGAATTTAAATACTTAATAATGGCCCTTGGGCATTTATTAGTCAATAATTTACATATTTATAGAATCTTTGTGTACTTGTCAATTATTAGATTAGATGTTATTTGGCACAATTTTTAAATTTTGGTGGTCTTTATCCCTCTTTTTAGTCTTCCTTGGCTCTCTTCTTCTTTCTCCTCTCTCCTCTTATGTTTCTCTATCCCTTACCAATACTGTGTATTATATGGTCATGGGCAGGGCAAGAACATACTATAATATCCTCAGTCTATTGAAATTATGATGTATAATCCTCAATTTATTGGAACTATTCTATACATTCCTACTCACGTGTTTTGGTCCCATTTAGCTTATGTAGATGCATCATTTGTTCTTTTCTTTTTTCACTTTATGACCATTATTATGTTGGATTGCATGCTAATAAGGTCCAACTTTGAATTCAAGATGATTATAAATATACAAGCACCCTAGTGTATTTAAGAATTTATGATCTATCAATTGAAAAGGCATATATAATTTATTGTTCATATAAATTTATCAAGCATTTGTGAGAGTTTAAATAAATCAATCATTAGAGAATTCATTATAGCACTTGCATTCATGTCAACGATATATTACATTGCATTGGTTTCCTTCGTTGATGCATTACTATAATGATTGGAGTGTTTATTTTGATATTGTACATTGTTCAGGGCCTAACCAATATCAAGGAAGCTTAGTGAGTTTGTGGTGTAACATAGGCCCTAAATTACATTGTTTTCCTTGTTATTTTCAAATTTAGCTACCCAATTAGGGTAAAGAGAAGAAGTGCATTTACCTAGTGATTAGAGTGAAATTTCAGAGAATTGAGTGAGGTTTTTAGATCCCTGGATCTTATGAATGCACTTGTCAAAAAAATTGTACTTGCTTGACACTTCTCAAAAACATATAGTGCATGGTTCTAGTGCTTAGAAATGTCTAGTTCATGATTTGGAAAAGGTCCTTCATTTGCCATGAGTTTTCAAGGTTCTCACTATCTTGCCACAAAACCCTGGTTTTCCATGTTAGACTTCGATGATTGTCTCCATATCTCACGATATTTAAGATACATTTGTAAACCCTACACTAGTTTTTATTTCTCTATTTTTGGTAAATGAATTAAATTTGATTCAATGTTTTACACCTATTTTAGGCATAATTAAATGTGTATGGTTATTTTTATCACAATTTAATTGAAATCTATTTATACATAATACAATATGTAAGTATGAATACCTAAATGGCTAAGACACGGATGTCATAAGTTTTAATAAGATCACATGATGTGAGCATATGCAATGTTTACATCGATATATGTTTTTTCTTTATGAGAGGAATCTTATAGAAGACCATGCAACAATCTACACCATCCATTTTTCATGAATCTTGGCCATCCATTTGTCCAACTATTAATAATGTTAATATTTGTATTTGATTTGTATTCCTTTAAATGTCAATCATGATGAAAAACAAATAAAATTTGACGATATAAACTTTTCTCTCTCTAAGGTATGACATCATAATAGTTATGGTTAGAAATAATAATAAATTTCATTAAATGGAATTTATTATTTTATTTGATGAGATCAACATTTTGAAGTCAGAGATATGAATCGGACAAGTGAAGGTTTTAATAATTGGACCTAAAACCAAGAAGAGGGTCTTATAGGATAGTCCCACAACCAAACATTACAAAGCATAAAAAGAGAGTTTTAAGGATCCGAAAACCATACCAAGTACCACAAGAGGGTTTGGAGGGTTTTGATAAATAGAATTTATGATTGGAATGCTACAGTACAACTATTATTATAAATAAAATATTATATAAGAGTACACACACTCCTTGTCAGGACAATAAATCCAGTTCAAAATAAAGAAACACGGGAAAAATAAGTAATTCAAACAACTACGCAAAAAATAATAAGATAACAAGTATATAAAAAATCGTCTTTAAATAACTCGACATTTCAAGAAAAAGGTTCAGTCAAAAAAAATCAAGAACCACCCTTCCATCTATAAAGTTTGTAGGACAACTAAATCTAATGGTGAGAAGGAAATTCCAATATGAAAATCCATTAACCATGCAGTTTTTATTTTGACTTTGATTTATGGAATCTATGCATTCAAGCTATCCTGAAACAAATGTCGTCGAATATAAATTTATTCATTATGGTGAATGTACAAGTCAAGAAGTGCTCTGCATCCCAGATAAATGAGAGTGGGCTCACTGGTCGTTGTACACTTAATCATTCTGACCTGCAATATAGCGCCTAATCTCTATTTTTCTGAGCTTTTGATTCGCAGGAATAAGCTCTATCAGCATAGTCATTATCGTTAATTGTAAAAGAATGATTAAATTAAAATATCAATAGAGTAGCTAATGTTCTAAGCTAAGTTATCACATTCGAATTCGTATTCGAATTTACGGAGAAAATTTTAGAAATATAAATTTGAGATAAAATTCATGATTAAATTTAGTTAATAAAAAAATATTCATTTTTAAAATGTATTAATTTATTATTAAAAAAATCATGTTTTATATAAATAAAAATATCAAAATAATTTTCAAAGTTTTTATCGAATATTTAATTAAAATTATTAATGTTTTATTTGAAATAATTTGATATTATCTGTTTTCTTAAATTTTATATTGACTCAAAACAAAAGCATACAAAGAAAATCAGATAGGTTTTTTTATGTTATTTCGAGTTTTAAGTTTCAGTTAATTTAGATTTATATCAATTTGTGTTCTTTTCTTGTTTTCAAATAAAATAAAATCTGTCCAAAATTTTAGACTTCAAAATTTATGATAAATTGATTGAAATAAATAGATTATGACAAACATATTGAATATTAAATACTCAATTTAATCACAAATTTGAATAAATTTAATCTTGAATTTAACTATAAATTTGAACGAATTTCAAAGATTTTCTTATCATTGAACAAATTTTGAACTTCTACAATTAAATTCAGCGAATGCAGTTATTTAAATTCTAGAATAAGTGACTAACCATCAAGTTTATTATTTTACCAAAATTTCATCTTTTTATGTAATTTTCTATAAAGGTTTCTTTAGATCACTAATTTTCCATTTTTCCTGCAAACTTCTCTTTGACTGTACTTTGAATGATAAAATGTATTTGAAAGTTTTATTGCCTTTTGTATACTCCAATACATACTATTACACTACTAAGTGACCTTTAGGTTTTTTGGGGTCTGCAAAATGCTACTGTCTGGAAAACCTCCATTATCACACTGAAAAATCTATGATGTGAATGATAAAGTGCCATCACTTAGCCTTTTCACAAAACTAATTTGTATTCAAATGATTGAGCTCTTATGTTTAGATTGAAGTAGGAGCAGGGAATTTATCTAGGCAATTTTTTCTACATGAAATAGAAGGTATATACTCTAATCAATCCATATTTATGTATGCATATAGTTATTAATAGAATTAAGTGTATGGATATTCATGTTAGTAGTGGTTGCTAAAAATCTGATTTAGGTGTTTTCCTGGGTAAGCCTTCACTATTATTTAAAGATCAGGGACAAAACTCTTAGATTCGCCAATATTTGTGGTTGTCTTGACCTTTAATATTATGTTGGTATAAATGGGATATGAAAAATCTAAAATGTGTATTAATTTTATGTATTATTAAATGATGTTATAACTCGTTTTTATTTTAAAAATAATAATTAATATTAGTAATATATTGATTATGATTTCAAGAGTTTAATTATTGAAATATTTTTACTTTTTACATATATTTTCTCCTCAATAATATATAAAAAATAAGATAACATATGTTAATATGGGTTTTTTCTTGTTTTTGGTTTTATTTACATGATTGTTAGTCAGTTTACTTAAGGTTGTTAAAATCATTAGGGAAATACACTTTATGTATTTTCTAATTATAAGTTGGGTGGTTATATTTTTGATGATTTCATATCTCACTATATAATATACTTCCTTTGTATTTTTTGGCTAATCAGTGAATGAATGTTAATGCAACATTTTATTGTGAAGACAAACTTCTTCTTATAAGTTGTTTTTCAGATTTCACTACTCCATATAAATTCAACATCGTATACTCGACCCTATCCAGTAGATCTTCATTGTGGCCCATTTCAACATGGTATCAGAGCTATGGTGGAAGACGAATCTATCGATTCTATTGTGATATCTCGTATTCTTGCTTGTTCCAGATTTGCATTGTTTCCAGTTTGCAAATCTGTATATCAAAAGTCTCTAAGTAAAAAATAGATAGCACCATTGGAATCATAAGATGGCAAAATCTTAGAAATGGTTGTAAACACAACCTAGTTTCATGACAGTTCATTTTTGGTCATTTTTAGAGGGTTTCAAGGCCTTTTTTGAAGTCCATAAAAATTCACACAGTTTCTCATAAATATGTGAAAATATGCATAGTTAGAGTCTCTAAGTGAAAAATGGACAATACCATTAGATTTAGAAGAAGACAAAACCCTATTAACGGCTATAACCCTGAACTAGTTTCGTGACAGTGTATTTTCAACTATTTTTTTAGGGTTTCAACATCATTTTTTAAATTCTACAAAAATATAAACATTCGTTGACTTTGAAAAAAAAATATTTATGGGTTTGTCAAGAAACCAAATGGGTCTCTTTTATATTTTAGAGAAGTTGCTCAAAATCCACTTTTTTGGAGGTTTTCTAGTTTGGCAGGATTTTGACCCCTCATAGAGAATTTTGATGGTTATTGGACTTTTCTCATTATAAAAACAAGCCCCATCAGACATTTACACCTCAACAGACATTTGATTGGGTACATGTACGCCTATCGAGTTTCGACCATTGTAAAAATATTTATCGAGTTTCGACCCTTACATTTACACCTATCGAATTCCAATGCCTACAAAAATAGTTATTGAGTTTTGTCGCTTGCTTTTTCACTTACATAGTGACACCCTAGAGACCATCAAGTTCAAGATAGTGGAAAGTGACACTATTAATTTTCAAAATGTAAACATTTTTGGGATGATGTCACTTCAACATCAATCAAAAGTGGGAGGGGCCGCATCTTAGCCCTTAGCCCCTGGTCATATAGAAAGTAAACCTTTGGCCACTTCCAGCCCAAAGTGCTTAACTTTTGCTCAAGAGAGGATTAAGTTTTTCTTTTGAAAATTGATGCATAAAATTTTTCTTTGAGAAAGTAGATAAAAAAAATTTACCTCTATTTGTCACCAAAATTTTCATGCGAGCAGATTTCCAAATACACATAACTTTTGATTGGTAACTCAGATTTGAGTGTTGTCTTCTTCAAAAAATGCTTGTTTTTAATACTCTACATAATGGTGATATTTTTGGGCTCTCTAAATCTCCCTTAAAACTAAGTGTTGTCTTTCATACTTACGCATAAATTGCTCAAGACGTATTCTCAGTTGTGTTTGACGGCTATACGAGTGTGCTTATATTTAAACTTTTTTGTGTATTGTTTTGTGTCTCTTTTACACATTCTCATTTTCTCCTTTGTGTTGATTTTTTCACTAACTACTCATTTGGATGTATTATCAATTATACCCGACATCTTCCTCATGAAGGTGCATTATTCTTATAACTAGGGGTCATTGCAGTTGTTTTGTGTAGTCTTGCACTTCTTTGGTGTCTTCTCTTGGTCATGTTGACTTCACTTGAGAGACATTCACGAGGGAAGTTGATTCTACACCAATGGTTCTTCTTAGGCAAAAACTATGTTTCTTGGTGTGCTCACATAGAACACTTGTTTATGAGAAAGAATAATACTCCATTCTTATATGGATATATTCCTACCCTTATTGACTCTAGTCAGTACATTAAGTGGGTTAACACTTGTGAAAAGGTTTTTGGTACCTTACTATGACATGTTTCTATGAATCTTCATTTTCCATGTCCCTGTATTGTTTAGAGCATTCTTCAGTTTCTTTTTAAAGATTCAGTTGAGATTTACATCACTTCTACTCCTCTTCCTATTGTCTCTTCAGAGACTATTGTACTATCTCCTCATAATCTTATTTCCTTTGATGACACATCCATAATAGATAATGCTCTTCCTTCTATCGAACCACCACTACAAGATGAGATTTTGCCAGACTTTTGCTGTCCCATTACAAATTATATTTTTGTTCCTATGCATGATGTCACTCTTCTAGAACCTTCATAATTTGGTATTTCAAAGGACTCTACTATTTTCAGTGAGAGTACACCTTGTGAGAGCATCAACAATTGTTCTCTTCCTATGAATATTCAATCTATAGATCCATGTGATTCATCTATATTCTCTTCTTCAAATTTGAGGATTGTTGAGCTATGCTCTCCAATTCAAATGAACATTCCTTCAGTGAATGGTCCATGCCATTTTTATTTATCAGACTCATCTATACTTAATGACACTTTTAAGCCTAAGCTCATTTTTGAGATTGAAAACTCATCTTTTATAAATGACTAAAGTAATGATGAAGACACGTGTCTACCATCTCCTTGTCACCTTCCAGATATTGAGGAGTTAGTTTTTGATCCACCTAACTTTGGTTTACTTTCAACTTTACATGGTGTAGGCATATTGATCCACGACTCATCAAACATTGGGTAGTCTATTTCATAGGTACATGGCATTCCATAGTTTGTTTCAGCCTCTATTTTCATTGCATCATTATTGCATAGTGTAGTTGGCCCTCTTACTATGCATGAAGAGCTAGGTTATTCAATTGGAGTTCTATCAGGGACTTGGTAGACCCATTCATTGTTCTAAGGTGATCCACTCTTCACTGCACCTACTTTTGATAAGGTCACTTCAAAGGCATTACATTCAGTTCTTGTGCATGATCTTGTCAAACCTATGCCACACTTCTATCTTGGACTCTACTCAAAGTTCTTTATATTGCTATCTCCTTCATATTCCATTGTGAAATTGGTAGACTTCTATTGCACCATTCATGTTCTTCTTTTGGCAAGGAGAAGAAACATTATTCTATTTATATGCTTCTTTAGTCTTCAAAAAAAGGATCTCATTAATGATATTCATCATTCTAGGAGATCTATTACAGGTACTTCAACATCTTCTATGGGAACTTCTTAGTTCTCCTCTCTATGTGCTTTTTTTCTCACTTGTGGATGTAGTTTTGGTTGTGCCCAACATCCTTAAAGCATGCACTTTTTCTCATTTTTATATCTTTTGGAAATGAGTTTTATCCTACGAGTTTTCTCCTTTTCTACACCTTATAAGAGTTGCATTGTATTTGGGTTATTCATAAGACCTTATTTTCTGGACTCAATTCTCTTACCCACCTAAGCTACACTTTAGGGGGATATCAATGTAGGCTTTTTCTCACTTTTGGTTTTACCTACATGGTTGTAGTCAAATTGCTCAGGATTGTTAAGGTCATTACAAGAAATACACTTTATGTATTTCCTAATTGTGAGTTGGGTGATTACCTTTTTGGTGACCTAATATCTCACTATATAATATACCTCCTTTCTATTTTTTGGCTAATCAACTAATGAACATTTATGAAGCCCACTTTTATGCTTTGCATTGCTCTCACCTACTCCTAAGGTTTTGATACAATTTGTGACGTTCAGATATCTTGAAGTCATCTAATAACATAAATATTCAAATCACAAAGCATGAAGACTCCATTCCATATCATCAACAACAATTAACTTCCCATAGATATTAGAATTTCCCATTACTATAATCAATTCTCCATCCATTTATGTTTTACATCATGCAATAAATTATCCATTCTATGCATCTCCATAAATATTCATCTATTTTCTTGATTTCCCTATTGACATGATCATTACACTTGCGAAGGAAATTATTACTATATGAATCAAGCCATGTAAGGTACAAAGTGATGCATAATATTAAACAAAATCATGGGATTATACATGATTAAAATCATGCATTAAATCCTCTCACGTATTCCAAAATCTTTATATCAATGTGAATGTCAATTCATTATCTTTGATAGAACTCAAGATCACTCTCATGACAAAATGATTAGAAGTACTACTCTTTCATGTAAACCCATAAATAACACCCAAAAGAATAGCAGTTTCCCTAGAGGTGTAAGTTATGTTGGGTGGGTAAATTATGATTTAATTGAAACAATGATGAACATCATTCTTAGTAAGAGATGATATTATAATTATAATTGGAGAAAATAAATTGTAAGTGATGATGTTGATGTTTCCACAACATGGACAAACACAAATTACAAGATAGAGAAGGTCGATTGCATGAGATCGACCAAAGTTCAAGTGTGAGATGTGGACTCTATGTCTGATATCACAAAACTCACCTATGATATTTATGCTCTTATTGGTTTAGAAATGCACAGTAATGTTTATAGACATATTATTGTTTAAAGGTGAGGGTTAAGCTTTGATATAATGAGATATATTTGGTTATTTTAAAATCAATGTTAAACGTGCAAAAGTGATCTGAAATTGGAAGTTTATTTGTAAGGGCTTATCTCTTTTTTATACAGTTTAGGATTTTGAATTTCCTTTTACTGGCCCTTTCTTGCTATTATAATCCCACATTTGTGGGTCAAAGTCATGATAAAGGCTTAAACCCAATTTTTAAAATGGTTTTAAATCAACATGTGGGTTTATTTATATGTAAAACGAAGAATTGATACCAGTATGTAATAGAAAATGTGATAATAATTAAGGAATAATAGCTAATCCAAAATGACATACATAAAATACTTAAGTGGAAAAAAATATAGTTTTAAAATAAAGAATTTGTACTAAGAAAAAAATTATATTATATATATTTTTTCTTATATGCCAATAGTAAAAAAGTTATATTTGTTGTAAATGTTGTGGAAGAGGTAATGCTCTCAATATTTTCTCTTCTGATTTTCGAAGAACTACCTATTTACTATCTTTCATTTTTTCAAAGTGCACAAATATAAATGCTAGGGAGATATGCATGTCATAGATTGAGCATACTCTCGATACAACAATTAATGTTAAACTTTGACAATCAACATTGCAAATATCAATTGTTGATTTATTAAGGGTCATTCCTTGTGCTTTATGTATGGTTAGTAATCATGCCATTTTGATAGGCATCCAATGACAATTACTTCATGTAATAGGAGGAATTAGTAGATGTGTAGGATTTCAATTATCCCTTTGGAGACCATAGTATTTTGTGAATGCAATAACTCTATATTTCTAGGTAGGGAAGGCGACTTTGAATCTAAATTATAGACAATGTGAATAATTTCCCCAATAGCTCCATTAATTAATCTTGTTTTCACCCATAGATTGGATGTTAACATAATTTTTTGTCCTTTACATGGAATCACGACTGGCTCAAATTGAATGTCATTATGGTTAGGTGTATTTATTTGCCTACTTTGTTCGGCTCTACATATTACGATTGGCTTGTTTAATGATTTTAACATTTGATTATTATGCATTGTTTCCAATATGTTAGTTGCATACAAATGTGTTGAACTTTTAAAATCTTTTTGTTCTTTTGGAGGCATGAATGATGTTATTCTTGACATTAACATATTTCAATCTTCCTCTATTGGGTCTACGTTTCTAATGTTGGTTAATAAATTTATGACTAACAACTCCTTGTTTGTGCATCCTTATTGATGAAAATTTGTTTTTAATGTTAAAACTGTGTCAAATGCTTGCCATAATGTGTGACCAAAAGACTTCCTTGCATATATTAGAATGTCATTTATAGGTAGAATCTGCCCTAGAACTCCAACGAGTATAATTTAGCAACTACCAAAGCCCCTGTTATTTTATTGAAGAAATGCCTCACACAATCGGCTATTTATTTTGTTGAGCATCTTTGGCCCTATGAAGCTCACTTCATTTATGAACACATATTCATTATGTCTCATTTCTTCTTGAAAACTTGTTAGTGCATGTCCCTCGAGTGATTTCATTTCTTGGATATGAATGTGGAGCCTTGAATGTATTATTGATACATTTATGTTAAATGTTGTGACACCAGTTGGAGCAAGGAGAAGTAGGGGAGACTTGCTTCTTCCTAGAATTTCATTTAGGCTATGTTTGATGTTGCTTATCAAGTAAAATTTGCATGTACTAGTTGTTCTTTGTATAATCATTCGTAGTGGTGTATATTGTGTCCTTTTATGGGCATGTTGTTGAACTATGTTGAAGGTTATCTATTGGTTAGTTGATAGTTCATTTAGCATTAGTTCGCTTGCATATCCAGTATATACATCTTTGGCAATTATGTGTTACGAATCTATAAATTATTGTGTGTTTTTTTGCACACTGAGTAATGCTTTAGAATGATTACAATTGTGGTTATCATGGTGGTCTTGATAAGTTGTGTATTTAATAAAATCCATATGTATACATTTTTTAAAGGTTTCAACCTTAGATGACCATTCAAAATTTTATCTCATGGAGTGCTCAGATTGCAGGATATGAACAAAATGGGCTTTGCAAGGATGCCCTCAAACTCTTTGAAGTAATGAACCAATGGAAAAATTCTTGACCACACAAGCTTCACTTGTGTTCTATTAGCATATAGCTACATAGCTCATGTCTTAAGCTTTCACGTCTTGAGGTTACAAGAAATTAAATACTCTGTTTGTTATATTATTTATTCTAATCTAAAGCTCATACATAGCTCATATATAAAGCTTTCACATCTTGAGGTTATGGAAACTTAAATACTCTTGCTCTAATATTATTTATTCTAATTCTCTTTCCTCTAAATACATAGATACCCTATAGTTATGTAAATTAAAAAGTATTACGTACTTTATAATACCTCAGGTCCACTATCTTAAGTTCACATAAATGACCATAACACTATAACAAATAAAAATCACAATCAATAAGAGAGATTATAACAAAATACATATCATAGTTGAGAAGAGCTTTAAGCATCACAATATCAATCAATATATGAATTGTATAAATGTTCATATGTACTATAGTAAGAAAATATTGACCTATTATTATATTCATAAATCTGCATAATGTTTGTTGCCTTGTCCACCTCACTCCCTGTTACAAGTCGTCAACCTCACTCCTCCCTGCTTCAACTGCCAATCTAGATGAAAAAAACTACATAAGTGAATAAACCATAAATAGAATGATATTGACAACACATATAAATACTATCAGCAAGAAAATATCAGTGTCCATATTTAATGATAGGGTGGTGGAAAATATCAACAATATATTTTGCAGACCTTATTTGCCATCTCTACCTTATTAATGGCCTGCAATAAATGGTCATTTGGTGCACATCAACATTTTTTTGGATGCAATCACTTGAACAAGTCTTGTCTGCCCTAACATTTAGTCTGTGGACATGGCATCATAAATTGTACATGGAAATGTATGGCATGCTTTCAACTATTGATGGGCATAGAAACCTACCAATCTCTTATGCAAAAATGCTCCTAACAAATCATTTTGGCAAACACTGAGCACCTACAATACTGTTAGTTGAATCTAAGGGATTCGACCCACAATGTAAGGCCTCTGGCGTAAAAAAAAGAATAATAATATAACTTTAAAATTTGGTCATAATATTCAATATGGTATAAATGTTGGTTTAGTTGGACCCATATAAATTAATAATGTTAAATATAAGTATTATTTGTTCAAATAATAATTTTACATAGTTTATTTCAAAAAAAACTTTTTCATTTCTATACTATGGAAAAAAACTAAACTTAAAAATAAGTATTATTTTTACAAATATTTTAGGAAGAGGGTATTATAAATTAAAAATAAGTATATATAAAATAAACATATATAAAATTATTAACTAGTAGAGATATCTTAAATACATTTAAATATGGAGATATATGAATTTAGATGCTCTTATTTTAGATTGGTCATATTGTTTTCTTTATTGAAGTGGTCCACATTGATTAATGACTTAAGTACCATTCTAAAAAATATATTGTTGATTGGTAATAGATAGTCTTAATATAGTTATACTAGCGTGTAACTTGAAAAAAACTTTTGAGATTTTTTTTCCAAATGTTATTATATATCCAAGATAAAATTATTTTTTTGTTGAAAATGTATGGAATTATATTAATGAAACAATATGCTATAGAAGCTAATCATACAAAAGTGAGTGAAAGTAGTCACACTCTAAAGTCAAATCGGTCAAAGCTGAGAAATATTACATCATAAGCTTAATAAAATATGAACAACTTTTCAACCAATAACAATGAGCCAAAATGATATAAAATCTACTGGAAATAATGATAATGATTATGCCAATATAGCTTATTCCTCTAACTCTTAGCACTTAGTCAGTTGTCACAAAGCAATTAACCCCCACTACACAGTTGGTGGTGCCACTGCCCATTGTTTCATCTCGTAAACAACAAATTTTTTCTCTATTCCCCAAAAAACTAACAATTTCTCAATCGTCACATCACCCTCTTAAGGCAAAACAAACATATGCAACAGACCATCTTGTGGTGTTTAATCATAAGTTAGTTTATCATTAAGAGCTTACTTTGTCTCCATTACGCAAAGATGGCAATTAAATGCAAGATAAACAATAGATTTTTAATTGAGATATTTTGTTTTAACCAAGGTGGACGAGGATACCACTATGAAAACAAAGGCTAGTTAATAATTGTAAGGGACACATGTTAGTTCTTTGTTAAATTATTTGCTTTCAAGGTGTTAAGATTTATGAGTTTTTGCTCACCTCTGTCATTAGAATGATTTGGTTGTTAGATGTCAATTCATTGTCTCTTTGGTTCAAACCCCACTCATCAGAGTATGTGGACCCTTTTTGACTTTAATGGTCGTTATCTTCATCTTCCCAATATTTACACCTCCAATGATGTTATTGAAAGGACAACCTTTTGGCATTACGTGACCGATTCACTTGCTCACACCAACTACATCATGTGTAAATTTCAATATGATTGATAAAATAATTTTGACTTACCTTTTCCAAACAAAAATAAAAAATAATCTATAATAATAAAATAAACATAAATAAATTCAATATCAATTATTTTTATTAACATCTCACACTATCAATATAATTAACTTAACCATTATCAAAATACATTTTTGAAACTTGATAAGTCAACTTATATTTATATTAATGACAACTTCATGTGCTTTGCTAAAAAAATTCCATTATAGTCAATACCATAATGAAATTGGTGGAGCTACCTTTGGTTATGTTCTACAAAGTCTGCTCAATATGACACCTCCCTACACAAGTTTGGATATATATTTAACTACCCAGTAAAGAGTTCGTAAGATATGGATATATAATAAATTATTAAATAACAAGCATAAAATAAAAAGGCCCACATAATAATAAAAATGAAATGAGCATGTTTCCCGACATACAACCAATGTATGCATATGTTGTATCCAACCAAGGTTTGCTTAAGATTAGAGGGTATCTGTCTAAGTTTGACTCAAGGTGTAATAATATGAAATCTTTTGGATAATTTGATTTGGGTTGTGATATCATGAAATTCTTTGGATAATTTGATTTGGGTTGTAATATTATGAAATTTCTTGGATAATTTGATTATGAAATTACTTAGTTATTCTCATGAATTTATTTTTTGATTGAAAAGTGTACTTTTATTAATTTAACAAAAAAATTATAGTACAATACTAATCATACAAAAAGACGAAGGGAAAAGTCACAACTACTTTATCGATGCAGAATGTGGTAAGAACTCAGAAGATTAATAGATTCCACAACATAAAGTTTGGGGCATTCTACCTTTGCCCAAATTCTCATTAGTATTGACATTACAAAGGAGCTTCTTGCACATGTCAATTTGAAAGTCAGAGAGTAGAAATGGGTTCAACTTTTCGAATATGAAGGCCTCTCATTTAGATGTCGTAGATACTTCAATACATGTCATTTAGTAATAAATTTTCAGAATATTAAACTCAAACAAATAAAATCTTGGTGGAAGGATGTTGTCCAAGAACATTTAATGGTCTAAGATATTAGTGAAGACGTGAGTGATAATGAAAGTGAAGTTCACGACCTAGTTTAGGCAACGTCGGAGGAGAATAACCCAAAAACTCCATAGGTAGTTTTGGATTCAGAGCAAGTTAAACCTTGTAAATTATCTTCAGGTCACATAGAGGAGAAGAACTCTGAGTTAGATGGAGCCTTGTCAAAGGTAGAATATGTTCCAAAAATTAATAGTGCAACTTCTGATTAGAATAAGGGTTTGTTGGCTAGGGTTTCATTTAAAAAATTCAAACCAATAAATGCATGTGAAGTATTCATTCCCATCTTCCCCAATTTAAAGGAAGGAGATTAGATGATTGTGAGGAACAAAAGAAAAGGTAGAGGTAAGAAGGTTTGAACCATTGAATACAACCCTTAGATCCCAAAAATAAAATGGTATGGGAGGATCATAAATTCTTTTAGTTTATTTTATGTTTTGGTGTAGGTTTGCAACGTATTTACAACATGTTTGTAGCCTGTTTTGTTTTTTGCTAGAAAGGGAGTCCCATTGAGCTTTGATTGTTTTATCTTTCTCTTCGTTATAAAAGGTGGGGCCATTTCAAAACCTAACTTTTACCAACAATAAAAATGATTGATTCAAAGAAAATATAAAGATGCATTTGATTAGTTAATAAGCCAATTTTTAAAACCGAAATCAACACAATGTATACACATGAAATCAACAAATAAACACATTTATAGCCCTACCACTATATTAGGTTTTATTGGCTTTACTTATATAAGAGTAGAGGATATAATATTTTTGATAAAATAAATTCATATGAGTATTTATTTCAAAATAGAGTAAAATTAATATTTGTTTAGTTTATATTCAATAATAATGTATACAAGTCAATTACAATTTATCATATAGATTACAATGGAATTAGAATTCTATACATAACACACCAATTTATTTTGTAGTAAATCAATTAAAAAATTAATAATAACAAAATCTTATTGATTGACCTTTCCATATACCATTCATTAGACTATAAATACAAGGTGCATTGGGCATTGAGTCATTCTTCTTAAGTTGTAGTTATGCAATAATGAATTACATTTAATTAAAAGCACGTTATTAATGTTTAAGTAATAAATGAAACAAGAATAGAGTGAATAAAGGATAGAAAGGGTGTATTTTGATGTAAAATATTGTCAAAAGTTTGAATTTAGAAACATGCAGCAGGGGTTGTTACCATTGACTATAACCCAAAAAATTAGATCTGCTTGGATAAGGTTACTATGATTGTACACTTTGCTCAGGATAGGTGTTTTGGAGCGTAAACTTTCAACTCTAGTAAAGTGTATTTTATATAAATATAAATATATATATATATATATATATATATATATATATATATATATATATATATATATATATATATATATATATATATATATATAGGTTTGTTCGCATGGTTCTAATCGTCACTTCTCTACATTTTTACACATTGAGATTTTTGTGTACCTACAATAAATAAATCTCTGACCTAAATTGTCAAAGAAAATGGATTAAGGACTTGTATTAGCTTGAATGGTTAGTATATACTAACTAGCCCTCTAACACTCGGACTCGCTAAAAACCCTAAAATCACATAATATGTTTCACATGCATTTAAGAATACTCTCAATTTTAAATGTCCAATGAACATTGCTTATCCTTAAATAAATCCCAACACTAATATATTTATAGGTCAAAAGGGCAATAAGCACATTTGACTAAAGATAAGTGGGAAAAAGACTTGAAGACTGCATGGTACAACCTAGAAAAAGTGTCAAGATTGTACAATACTAACCAAAGAAGGGGATGATATATTAATTAATGAGATGGAAGTTGTTCAATAGATATGTGAAGAAGATTTCAGGTTTTTAAAGTGTACCAAAATATCAATATTGTTTGGTTTGGATCAAATTTACTATACATAAACAAATGTACAAAACCAACCATTTTAATATAATACAGTTGTATATATATTTTTACCATATACAACCATCCACGATGTCTCTCTTTTGACTTTTAAGAATATTGTTACTAATTTATTGGATGTTCTCAAGCATGATAAATCTGTGTCCGTTGTGTTGTATAGTTGAATTTCATTCTGTCGAGACAAATCCTTACAAGTATCACCACGATGTCTTTCTTTTGACTTCCAAGAATGTTGTTCCTAATTTATTGGATGTTCTCAAACATGATAAATCTGTGTCCATTGTGTTGTATAGTTGAATTTCATTCTGTCGAGACAAATCCTTACAAGTATCACCTTCACCAGGTTTGAGATCTTTTGTGTTCTTGATCTGACAAATAATGTTGTAAGTACTTTTTTATGCTTGCCTCAATGTTATTGAAATACTGCTTCCCTGACAACTAATTGAATGGTTCTTAAATGGAGAAAATAACTTACTGCATGGAGTGTTTTTGGCGTAATACTAACAAACCATCTTAACATTCCTGACAGCGTTTATTTAGTTTTTGTTTGGATTTCACATGGAATACTTTTTATAAAATGCACCAGCTCTCAAGTGACCTCCGCTGAATTATGAACAGAAGTAGAGACCGAAATGAATAAATCAATAAAGATTCCAAGCATTCAGTATTCATTCTTCTATTGTAGAATTAAATTGCATTTTCATTCCCTGGGACTGAAGATAATGTCTAGTACAATACGCCAAGAAAAAGTGTCTACTGCACCTCTAAATAAAAATATAAGGTTGAACGATCAATACCAAATTCAAAATCAAATCAGTTGTGAAAAAAGAATTTTATAGTTGAAAATAACTTGAAGGCCAGAATGCCTTCAGTCTGATTGCTGCAGATTGTTTTGTAGCTTCTTGGACATGATCTAGAGTTTTCATCATTATTAATGATGAAGTAGAAGCACTGATCAGTCTCATCATATGATAAATGCGAGGTAAAGCTAGATTCCATTGTACCACCTATTGCAAAATATGGGAGGCAGATAGGAAGAAGTTATACTCCTAATTATAAGGACCAGTATCAGATTCGTTGGACTCAAATAATGTCATTTTAACCATTGTGATATGCAATTTGATCCTGACACAGGAGACCACCAGCTAACCCATAGATTAGGGCTGATTGTACGTTAAAAGGCTCACCCTCATATCAATATACTAATTCCAGAAATTAAATGACACATACAAGAGAAATGTCAGTTGAGTGGGAACAGTTTATATCATTAAAATTTTCATGATATGAATATTTTATGTGCGAGTTTTCAATATAGCCTAATGAAGACTTGAGAAAGTAAAACAGGTACAAGGAAAATGGTAAAGGGGAACAAGAGCTTAGATTCAGAAATCTGAAAAAGGAAAAGATTCTTGCCATTACAGAATACTTATAAAGGAAGATGAAATTAATTTCAGACTTTGTGAACTAAATTTTGAGAGCACTACATAGATGTGCATCTGAAATTAAGAAAACAAGAAAATGAATTCAAAATTCTTTTTGAATTCATTAGGACTTGACATGAGCAATCAATGTGATAATTAAAGAATGCAACCAAGATAGAATTTATGTTGCTATGTTGGGAGTCAATGCATTAACATGTGCAAAGGGATTGTGGTGTAATGGTAATGAGGAACACTTGTAAGAGTGTGATCTAAGTTTAAACCTCAGTATACTCAAGGGCTGCCCACGTTTAAAATCTTAAGATTACCATGATAAAGGTTTCCTATAACCTCACCCAAAGTATTTCAACAAAATAAGGCTCACCCAAAGTATTTCAAGAAAATAAGGCTGAACAGATATAAAATCAGAAATCAAGGCCGAAGAGATATAGTAAATACTATATATATTACACTCTATGCTTTATCCATCCCTCAAATCAAACAATCATTTCATGTACAAATGCTAGCTTTAACAGATATTAAAACGCAAATTCAATTGTTGGCAGTTGGCACCCATAAGACATATTCCAAAATACATAGGTTTTTCAAGTTGATTGTAACCCAGAAAAGGTCATTAGGGAAAACTGAAATACACACGGCATTCAAGCAGTTCTATTCTTATCCTCTGTATACTTTGGTACCTTTATGATGTCTTCATGTAAGGACAGACTTGCTCCTCGTAGTCCTTGGGATTGCCTCTGGGACTTTGAAGAAAGCGTTCAATAGAAAAATACTGCAAGTTCACCCCATGGGCTTCTCCTTTGAGGGCAAGATCTGCCATTATCCGTCCTACCAATGGACCCATTTTGAATCCATGGCCGGAGAATCCAGAGGCAATCAAGATGGGAGACTTGTCTCTTGACATTGAAGTCTTTGTCAATGGCAAAAAATCAAGTATGAAATCCTCATCTGGGGACATTGAATACATGCACGCCTCTGCAAGAACAGGGCTCTCTGACATGATATGCCCTCTAAAACCTTCAGCTAACCAAGGGCTTACCTTCTGTTTCAATGCATCTAAATCAGGAACCAAGGTCCTCTTGTCTGGATCACAGGGGTAACCTCCATGGATTGAAATTTTGAGCAAACCAGGGTATTCCAAAGAGGGTGTCCCATAAAAGTAAGGATCATTGTAACAAGCAAATGTGGGGAATCCTTTCTCAGGCGAAAAACTCTCTAAGCCCTCCCCAATTTTCCAATATGCAATGGTGGTATGCATAGGTTGAATAGGCAATTCAATCTCTGAGATTTCTTTTGCAAGTTTCCGAGCCCATGCGCCTGCAGCAATCACACATTTTTTCCCAAGTGCAGAGCCCCTCCTGGTGCACACCATGACCCCATTAGATCCATTCCTTAATTTCCACCCATTGCTAATTTTCATGACTTGGGCATTGTCCCTTAGAGTGGCCCCATTCTTCAAGGCTAAAGACTGAAACATTGCAACTGCCTTGGTGGCTCTCAGTATTCCTCCTCTATTTGTAACAACAGCAATCCAATCCGCAGGCAAATTCATTACCTTGAATCTTAAGGAAGCTTGTTCTGGATTGAGAATTTCATGGGGAATCCCTAGTTTTTTGCAGACAGCTATGACAGATTGGAGGCTCTTGTTTTGGACTGAACCCATGTCTAGCTGCTTGGTTTTGATGTGAACTCTGTACCCACTTTCTTGTTGGGCTTCTTCCCAGAGAGCAAATGCCTCCTCCATCATTGCCGTATAGTATTCTTCCGGGTAAGTCTCTCTGATGGTTCTGGATTCCCCATGGGAAGAGCCCCTGTGGTGCAGAAAATCATATTGCTCCAGGAGAAGAACAGACTTGCCCCTTTTGGCAATCTGATAGGCAATGCAGCTACCCATTATGCCTGCTCCTACAACTATCACCTCATACTCTCCTTCAATCTCACCCATTACTCGTGTTGCAACTTTGTTGGATATTCTAACTGGGCTATTACAGTTTCCAGTCTCATAAAACTCATCTGCTTATACTCTCATAATGAGTTTCAAACCTTGGATTTGTATATTTTATTCAGCTGACTGCTATAAGATTCTCTCTAGCTGTCCATCCATCTATTTGCTATTATATCCAGCTGACTGCTTCAAGATTCTCTCAAGTCTCCATCCTTCTATTTGTTTACCATTTAGTGATGTCATTTATAGGCATAGATTGAAGATTCCTCCACCATTGAAGTGTTGGGATGTTGTCTTTACCTTTGGATGTTGTGATTCCGTCTAAATGGAAAATGTGTTTTTTTATAAGTGATTACTTTTGAGGTCAAATTGCTCTTAGTTTTATAATTCCAACACTTTTGAGATCAAATTGCTCTAGTTTTATAATCCCAATGGGAAAAGAAAAATAAATCTGTATGGGACGTGAATTTCAACAAGTCATTTTATTGTTGCAACTTGCCTCCTCTTCTTTATCGCCCCCTCTCTCTTCGTTCGATCTTGTTTGGTTCGTTGCTTCCTCTCCTTTGCGGCTTAGTATATCCAAATCTGATGTAGGCATTGTTGTTAAGAAGAAAGGAAGACGTTTTGAGGCATAATTGTTGAGAATGGACGCTGAAGACTTGGTGTGCAACAACGCCCAATGGACAATGAAAGGCATTCTCTCAAGGCGTGAGAGAAAATAGGGTCTAGCTTGTGGTTGAGGCTATTGACTTTGATTTAGACCTATGACGTCCTTTTCAGGGTCTTGTTGGTGGGCTTCCGCTCTTTTTGGGTTCTCTTTGGTAGTTTCACTAAAGATTTGCTAAAGGGGCAAGGTCTTTTTTGGCTCTTTTGTTGACTCTTGGCAGAACTCTAGTGTTCTACAATTATTTTTGGTAACTCTTAGTCGAGTCATGTTACCCTTGTCGGAGGGGTCATATTAGTCTTAGTGGTTGTTTACTTTCTGTCACTTTTGTGTTTTTGCTTGTTACGAGGACTGGGCCCCTGATTATGTCCCAAAACCGGTTCATTGCTCTGGTCAAAAGCGTTTACCTTATCCAATAAAAAAATAAAAAATATTATTATTTTTTGATTAATAATAGTTATATTGACGCATTCCAATAGTAAAAAGTAATTTCATTCAGTAGTTCTTAATAGTCAATATGCCTCTTAAGTTCATTTTGGAATTGTCTTTTGGACTTTAAAACCCTCATTCATTTAAAAAATAAACTCCATATTGATTGGTGTTTTAGCTATGTTGTACACAAGAATAATTAACCTAGACGCGATATATTCAAAGTAACTTAGATCTATGATAATACAATTATGAACATTCAACTCTAAATTATGTCTAAACTAGTAATTAAAAGTACAACCAAATGATGACTAAGCAAGTGCAATGAATAAAAAATTAAAAGTGATGGAATCTAACACATTGGTTGTTATCTTGAGTATCTAAGTTTGGAATCTCAATCTGGAAGTGACAATATGCATGTCTAGCAAATCCGCCTCCAATGTCACTAGGACATAATCGACAATGTGTCAAATGTGTACATATTAGAATGGGACTTTCCAAATGTGAGCCCATTGTTGTTGTTGAATCTGTTTATTGTCGTCAAATGTGTCTTCTGCTCAGTTTCAGAGTTTATTTTTTTTATGTTGCTTTGTAAACTGGTAGTGACATGTACTATATTATTGCTTCTCAAAAAATACATTTTGATTCTTCTTTGATCTTGACCTAATCCAACACCAACATTGCAAGATGAATATAATAAAAGGGTTAGTTGTCTCAATGAACATCTTGAGAAGCTGCAACTACATGACCTGCACATTGGAATTAGAGTCAATGTAGTTCTAATATAGTGTAAATGGAATCACACCCAAGTGAGAGAAAGGGCTTTATCTTGTCTCATAAAATCCAATCCTTAGGAAAATTCATTACCTTAATTCTTGAGGAAGCTTTTTTTGGATTGATAATTTCGTGGGGGATCCCTAGTTTTATACATATAGTTTTGGAAAATTGGATGTTCTTGTTTTGGAGTTAACCCATGTGTAGTTGTTTGGTTTTTGTGTGAACTCTTTACCTAGTTTCTTGTCAGCTTTCTTCCTAGAGAGAAAATGCCTCATCCATCATTGCAATATAGTGTTATTCTAGGTAAGCCTCTCTCATTGTTCTAGGTACCCCATGGGAAAAGTCCTTATGGTGTAAAAAATCATATTTCTCTATCTCAGAAGAACATACCTACATATTTTGGCAATATGATAGGTAGTACAATTGTCCATTATGCCTACTCCTAAAACTATCACCCCATACCTTCAATCTCACCTATTACTTCTCTTATGTTGTAACTTTGTTGGATATTTGACTCCACTATTATAGTCTCCACTCTTATAAACCTTGTATTCTTGCACTCTCATAATGAGTTTCAATCTTTGTTAGATCCATTGCTGAAAAATAAGATTTTGTTTGGAAAAACATGTCGAGTTGGATGGACTTTGCCCATCTCTAAGATTCTCTCCAACTCTCCACCCATATACTTGGTTGCCCTTTAATGATGTCATTTGTAAATATAAATTCAAATACTTGCTTATAATTGCTCTATATTGGATATGTTGTACTTGTGATGTTGTGTATACCTATTAGATGTTGTGATGCTCTTTAACTGGGATATGTTTTTGGTAAATCAGGGAATATTTTAATCAAGATTAATGGTAGAAGATCTAACATTAAAAAGAATGGACAATTCCTAAATTTAATAAGCCAAACCTTGTTTTAAGTGTTGTTTTCACATGAAATAACTTATTATTACTTAAAAATATTAAAATTTTCACTTATTCATAAATTTCATAACTAATTACTTTTGAAGTTAAATTTATCCTACAAATCTTTGGATTTCTTAGACAGTAAAAAATTAACTTGAGTTAATTTTTCTTAGTAGTACTCAATCTCTACCACTTAACCCAACATAATTCTAACTATTATATCATATTAATACACTTTTTAAATTAAATTTGATAAATGCATGATGAATGTTTTCCCACCTCTATGGTAATGCCATTGATTGCCAAGGTGTGTTGTGATATGTAATGTGATGGTAAAAAATTATGAGTTTCCTATTAGTATCCATAGGATTGATCCAATGTTCTTCATTTCTTTTGCCAAGAAAAAATGGGTAACTTTAGAAGGCCATTGAAATTATAAATATTATATTTAACCATTATAGTATGTAGTATAGATATTGTTAATTATTTTAGTCACCATTTGGTTACAACATGGATTACAAGGTTTACCTAATCTTCATGATCTCACACCATGTTTATTGTTGGGAGTAAGATTATTATTCATAAAACACTATTTATATAGGCACTATCCATGGTTACTATTCACAATGATTGTGTATGGTGATGTGGCATAGTCATGATGTGGCAGAGTGTTGATGTGGCAGAGTGGTGATGCAACATGGCCCATAGGGAATCTTTCATGTGATCTGAGTCACATGGGCAAGCTATGGGTCAAATTTCAAAGGAGGCCCATGATTTTCATGTCTAGCAAAGGTCAAAAAGATGATTAAAACTCATTTTGGATCTTGTGTGCACATGGAGGTAAAGACATAATTTACTTTTATTGATTGGGCTCACATGTGGAAGTGGGCCACCATTTTTGGAGTCACATAGTGGTGGGTCTCTAAGTCAAAAGTGGGAAGCATCTTTTAACCTTGCACATGTGGGGAACAACATTCACTATTGATCACTCTGCAACACATGTGGAAGTGGGGTGAAATTTTTGAAGTCACATGCAAGTGGTTGATCTTGTCTACTAACATGCTTTAATTTTTTGAATCCTTTGCACATGAGGACAAAGAATTCATTGTTAATCACATGCATGACTTGAAGGGGTCAATTTTCTTCTCCTCCCTTGTCTTTTCTCTCTCTTCTCTCTCCTTATGCATTTTGAATGAAAGGGTGTGTGCCTTGTGGATGAGTTGAAGAACAAAACAAATTGAGAACTGTTTGTATGACATGTAGGTCATAATTTTGCTAGCAAAATAGTGCTCTTATTATTTGAGTATGAGCGAAGGTGAAGAGTGATAATCATAGGTCCATCATCAGTTGTTGAAGATATCAGTTAAAAAGTGGATGTGTTCATAGGTGTTGTTATGTCATCGCATCATCTAAGGGGGTTGCAGCCTCCTTGCAAGGTGAAACTTGGAAAAGGTCTAGTTGTGATAGCTTAGCTAGATAGGTGTAGTAACTCCTTATGGGATTGCAATCTCACTAAAATAAGGGATGGTAGTTCCTTGATTAGTTTTAGCTTATCTAAATTAGTTCTTGTTATTATATGATAGTAGTCCAATTGCAGGTTCTAATGGGTTTTCCCTCCCAAGAGGGTTTCCCACATATGTCATGTGTTTGTGATTGATCTTGCATTATCTCTCTTGCTCATTGCCATGAATGATGTGTATGCTTCATGATTTTTTTTGGTAATTAATTAAGAACATGAAAGGATTGAAATTAAAGTTTTATTTTCTAGGCTCACTAATTCACCCCCCTACCCAGTGATTGTATTTATAACAATTGGTATCAAAGCAGGTCCTTCTTGCAAGTTTAACCACTTGAAGGTGATCAAAGGTACAATGGATGACAAAGAGACTGTGGCTTATCTTCAAAATAAACTATTGTGTGGATTATCAAATGTCAATGCAAGCATGGATGGTGTGAAGATGCAAGTGCAAGATCTAGAGGCAACAATCAAGAATCTACAGGTCATGGTGAATAAAGGTCTCAATCAAAGGATGGAGCAATGTGAAAATAAAGTCATGAATTACTCAGATGTGCTCTTATCCAAGGATAAAAAGGATTTTAGCTCCACCAAAAGGATCATGAATGAAAATCCATTTATCAGTAATGGTCAAGAGAAAAGAGGGTCAAACATGAACAATGTCTTCAATGGGTATTGCTTCTCCTATAATCAATTTGGTCATAGATATAAGGATTGTGCTCTCTCTCTAGAGATCAAAATGGATATCATATGTTACAATTGTAACCCACAAGGTCACATAACCAAGAACTGCAATAAAGCTTTTTGGAAAAAGGATATATAAGTCATTGACACTATCAAATAGTTTAAGAAGATTAAGTCTAAAGAAGAAAATAAGCAAAATCCAAGTAGATCACTAAAGGAAGGGTCATTGTTTGTTTAATCAACTTTGCATACTTAATAAGATGAGAAAAAGATATGGTTCATAGACAATGGATGCTCAAATCATATGATAGGAGACGAGCAAATTTATCTCTCTCAAAAAGACCAACCCATGTGCAGTTAGATTTGGTGACAACAAATCTACTAACATAGTCGGCAAAGGTACTGTGAGTTTGGATAATGGTCATACTAAGGCTGAGAATGTCTTATATATAGAAGTTTTTAAACATAATCTTTTTAAGTGTGAGACAAATGTGTAAGCAAAGAAATGTTGTAACTTTTCATGATAATGTATGTGAAATAAGAAAGGCAAAATCTGGTAGATTAATTGCAAATGTTCATAAAATAGATAACAATATGTATGTATTCCATGAATCCAAGAAGGAATAGTGCTTCATAAGTCAATTGGAAGAAAGCTGGCTTTGGCATTGAAGGCTTGGACATATAAATTTTGATAATATGGTAAAAATTAATTCAAAGGGGTTGGTAAGGCATATGCCTAAGATTTCTACGATTCCTCATTCTCTTTGCAAGGCATGTCTTCATGGGAAGCAAACCAAGATAAGATACAAAACCAAGGAATTCTCCACTATAGAGCCATTGGAGTTGATCCACACTGATCTATGTGGACCTGTGAGAATTCAAAGTATTCAAGGTAATAGCTACCTCATGCTTCTCATTCATGATTTTACAAGGATGTTTTGGATATTCTTTCTTAAAGAAAAATTAGAATATTTTGCAAAATTTGTGGCATTCAATGCTCTTGTAGAAAATAATAAAGGTTCAAAGATCAAGTGTGTAAGATCAGACAGAGGAGGTGAGTTTTGGTCTCATAAGTTTGATTATTTTTGTGAACGACATGGGATAAGAAGATAATATTCTACTATTAGAACACCACAAGAGAATGGTGTGGTTGAAAGGAAGAATAGGATTGTTGTTGAGATGAGTAGAACCATGACTCAAGATGAAAAATTATCACAAGGCTTTTGGAAAGAGGCAACCAACACTTAAGTTTACATACTAAACATGTGTCAAATTAGAGTAAATGGTAATAAGACTCCTTATGAGTTATGGAAGAATATAGTAACTAATGTCAAACATTTCAAAGTGTTTGGGAGTAGGTGCTTCATCAAAAGAGATGAAGAGAATCTTAACAAAATTGATTCAAGGTCTGATGAGAGCATCATCTTAAGTTATTCTTCTATCAATACTATCTATAGGTGCTTCAACAAGAGACTTCACAAGATTGTTGAAAGTTCAAATGTAAGGATAGATGACACAAGTAGAGTCAAGAAGCCAAAATTGTAGGTAAATGATTCAACTAAGAATTCTATTGCAAATAATGATGAGTTATCCATTCATATAGATGATGAAGATGAAGAGGAGGAAGAAAGAGAAGACTCTAGAGCTCTATCTCAGAGAATTTAGAAAGATCATCCAATCGCTTAAGTTATTGGAAATGTTAATACAAGGTTGCAGACTAGAAGGAAAATGTTGATCAATCAAAATCAACAAGACTTAGCTCTGTTATCCATGATTGAATCAAAAACATTTATGGAATCTATCAAAGATGAAAGTTGGAATGATGCAATGGATGAAGAAATTGATCAAATAGAAAAGAATGAAATATGGGACTTAGTTCCTAGGTCAAAAGATAAAAATGTGATAGGTACCAAGTGGTTTTTCAAAAACAAGATGATTGAGAAATGAGAAGTCACAAGGAATAATGTTAGATTGGTGTGTAAAGTATATGCTCAAGTTGAAGGAATAAATTTTGATAAGACTTTTGCTCCTGTGGCAAGAATGGAAGCAATTAGACTATTTTTGGCATATGCATGTTTCAAAGGTTTTAAGGTATATCAAATGGATGTGAAATCTTCATTCTTGAATGACAACTTAGAATAAAAAGTGTACACTGAGTTACCTGAAGGATACTTCATGTCAAGTAATCAAGATTTTGTGTGTAAATTGAAGAAGGCTCTGTATGGTCTTAAACAAGCTCCTAGAGCTTGATATGATAGGCCAGATAAGTATATTTTGAGTCAAGGTTTTAAAAGGGGAGTAGCTGATAGTAATTTATACATTAAGATAAAATGAAATCATCAATTGATATTTGTTATATATGTTGATGACATAGTTTTTGGATTTGACAATGATAAAATGAGTAGAGAATTTGTCGATACTATGAAGACTGAGTTTGAAATTTCAATGTTGGAAGAACTATCTTTCTTCTTAGGATTACAAACTAATCAAATTGATGCAGGGATATGCATTTCATAAGCTAAATACATATAGGATATGTTAAGGAAGTTTGACATGATGGATTGTAATCCAATGGGTACTCCAATGATCATAGGATGTAAAATGAGTAAACTGGATGACTCACCAAAATTTGATCAAACTTTGTATAGATTCATGATGGAAAGTCTTTTGTACTCTATTACTTCTACGCCTGACATCATGCAAGCAATAGATATTGTAGGAAGGTTTCAATCTGAACATAGATAATCTCACTTGAACACAGTCAAAAGGATCTTGATATATCTCAAGGGCACCATAAAGTATGGTTTATGGTATCCCAAGAGTAAAAAATTCTCTTTAAAATCATTTATTGATGTTGATTAGGCAGGATATATGGATGATAGGAGTACCCGTGGTGGGGTTTTCTTCATGGGAGAATGCTTGGTGTCTTGGCTAAGTAAGAAACTAGCCTCAATGTCTCTATCAACTACAAAATCTGAGTATATAGCAGTTGCCTCTTGTTGCACTCAAGTCATGTGGATGAAACAAATTTTGGAGGATTATAAGATTAGACAAAATGGACCTTGTCCTATTTATTATGATAATACTAGTGCAATTAGTATCTTAAAGAATCATGTTATGCACTCAAAAACTAAACACATTCCTATTAGATATCATTTCTTGAGAGAACAAATGATTAATCAATGTGTTAAGTTGGAGCATGAGCCTACAAAAGAGCAACATGCAAATATTATGACCAAACCATTGTCAAAAGCTACATTTGAATATCGAAGACAAAGCTTGGGTGTCATTTCTTTCTCTGTGAATCAATAAAAGGTCTTTGGTTAAGGGAGAACAACAAGTTCATGAGCTTACTCCAGAGTTTTGTGGAGCTATAGTACATGGTCAGAATGGGTGTTTCCATGTGGATTATTAAGATTGGAGTGTCATGAAGTTTTGTTGGTGATTCTTGAGGTGGCTTGAGAAAAGAGGCTAGTAAACCCTGTGTGGTGATTCTTCATTGTGTATGAAGATGCTCAAGATATGCAATGGTTCAGATAGCTTAGGGGGAGTCCCTCTCAGATGTTTCTTGGTGAGTTTCATCATATTTCATTACTTTTTGTGTTCTTTCTTTCCAAGGTGTCAAAGCAAGAAGAGGTAGGCTCAAGGTAAAGGGGCAGTTTTTATCATCTTTCCAAGGTAGTCCTCTCCTGTTGTTGGTATTTTCAAGTTCTCGGGATTAGTTGGTGCCCACTTTGTCATTATGTCAAATGGGGAGAAGATTCCTATTGTGATTGTGCTTGAAAAGAAAGAAGGTAAAGTTGTAGATTGTTTTAATGGATGTTGACATCAATGACCAAGGGGAAGATTTTTGGAGAGTTTTCAATGATGTCATGGAGGTGTCTTAGTGAGTGGATGAAGTGCCTTGATAGTCTAAGTGACAATGACAAAGTGTGCAATGTGCTTGTCATAGTGTGCTTGAAGAAGGCTTGGTTGATCTTCTGTTTTGGCATTGTTTGAGATGTTCAAGATGAGTCTAAAGTATTGAGAATGTGCAAGACGTCCCATAAGAAATTTTCTATGCTTTGAGTGTTTGTGTGCATAAGTGGATTTCATCCAGTTGTCTATAACTTTCATCTAGACATTTTGGGTCTAATAGCAGAAAATCTGAGTAGGTAGTTTGATGACATCATAATTGACATGTGTGGATGAGTCAAGAGGATTTGGTCATATTCTTGTGATCATATTTGTGTCTAGTTGTTATATTCTAGATTTAATGTCATGCGATGAAGCACAATCAAAGATATGTGGGTGAAAATTTGGGTTCTTAGGCATTTTGACAAGTGTTTTCTATGTTTAAATAGAGTTGAGTAAGCATGTTGATGGTGTCATCATTCACACGTATGGAGGCTTCAAAAGTAAATGGTCACATGGGTTTGTTCAGTAATGTGTCTAGTTCTTATACACTAAATCTTAGGTCATGCAACTAAGCATGCCAAAAAATATGCAAGTAAAAATTTGGGCTCCTAAGCAGTTTGACATTGTTTTCCCATACTTAGCCAAATTTTCATGTGGCAAGAAAGAGCCGAGTAAGTATTTTCGTGATGCCATATCTCACATGTGTGGATATTAAAGAAGTTGATCATATGGGTTTGTTCATTTTTGTGCCTAGTTGATTTGCACTAAATTTCAAATCATGTGATGAAACACATCAAAAGTTATGCATGTGAAAAGTTAGCCTTCTAGGTAACTCTTGATATTGTTGGCTTTGTAGTAGAAAAATCTGAGTGAGCATATTAATGGTGTTATATCTCACACATGAAAAAAATTTAGGAGCAATTTGATATATGGTTGGATTCTCCTATGTGAGGAGATCATATGATCCAAATTTGAGAACATGCGAGTGAGCAAGGTAAAAGGTATGACTATACAAATTTGGCCTTCTAGGCAGATAGAAATGGTTCCCATACTTAGTAATTTTTTCACAAGGTAAAGTTCAAGCAAAATCGATGGAGCACATTTTTCCAAGAAGTCAAGAAGCAGTAAGATAGTGCCAAGTGTTCAATGTTTAACACTAAGCAAAAATAAAGATCGAGCTTCTTTCAAGGATCAACAATGAGCGGGTGATCATATAGATAGAGATAAATAGTGTATATTAAATTCAAGAGGTTAAAGTGATAATTTTATAGCATGACTAAAGCGAGGATAATCTCAAAGAGATCGATGGAGCATATGAGGTCAAAGTTGCTATATTGTACGAGATGAGGTCAATTGTTCAAAGTTTAACATTTGTGCATTGGAGCAGTATGCATTAAAGTTTGAAGAAGATAAATGGTGTGAATTTAATTTTAAGTAGCGAGGACATGAGATGACAAAATAGTGTTCGATGTTTAACTACAACTATTTGAATTCAAATATTTGAATTTTGCAAAGGGAAAGACCAATGCCTGGTTTTTAAGCCATAACTTTTGATCTATGCAAAATTTGACCATGGTGTAAAAATAAAATTTGTAGAGGACTCCAAGGTTCATATAGAAATATAAGTTTGAAATTTTTTAAGTGTGTACAATAAAATTTATGATGGTCCAAATTTGACTGTGTTCTACAAGTGACCCGAGAAGGATATTTGAGCTCGCTCTGATGGTATTTTTATGTCTCATGTTAACTAGTTAGGATTGTTGTGGACTCCATGAGGATGATATTTTTTCATTATAAAGGTTTGACCAATCATATGTAGTATGAATAAAGGTTTAGAAGTTGACTGTGTATTCATTCATGATGACTGTGTGCACATAATGTTGTTTGAGTAAATTATGTTTAAGCATAAGGGTACTATGTTGTTTTTTGTCACTTAAGGGGGAACTATAGATCATATGAAATGGGTCCATGCATTTGGAAGTGGTCCTATGTTCTTTTTTTGTTTGTTGAAGTGCTAAATAGGTGAATAGGTCTCCATGAGACTTATAAGAGCTACAAGGGCCTAATTGAAAGGTGTAGTTGCTTAAGGGTGACCCATATATGCTATGGCCAATCTATGAATATTGTATTGAGTTTTTTATTTGTATTATAATATGCCTTAAGGGTTAAGGCATGCCTAATGGCTGACCAAGATGTTGATAATCATGATAGCTCTATAAATGGTGAAACCAAATGTGTTGGTTTCTAGATTTGGAAAGACACTTGTGTGTGGAATTTGCATTTGAGAGTATAGTGTTGTGAATTGAAGGAAAGGGTGGGTACCCTATGGATGATTTGAAGAGAATAACATATTGATAATTATTTGTATGACCTGTAGGTCATAATTTTGTTGGTAGAATAGTGCTCTTGCTATTTGAGTATGAGCAAAGGTGAAGAGTGATAACAAGAGGTCCATCATAAGGTATTGAAGACATCAGTTCAAAGGTGGATGTGTTCATAGGTGTTGTTGTGGTAACTCATCATCTAAGAGGGTTGAAGCTTCCTTATAAGGTGAAACTTGTTAAAGGTCTAGTTGTTGTGGCAACTCAACTAGATAGGTGTAGTAGTTCCTTGTGTGATTGCAATCTCACTAAAATAAGGAATGGTAGTTATTTGATCAGTTGTAGCTGGTCTAAATTGGTTCTTGTTATTACAGGATAATAGTCCAATTGTAGATTCTAGTGGGTTTTCTCCCCCAAGAGGTTTTTCCACATATGTCTTATGTTATGTGATTGATTTTGCATTATCTCTCTTGCTCATTGCTATGAATGATGTGTATGCTTCATGAATGTTTATGGTAATTGATTAAAAACTTAAAAGGATTGAAATTGAAGTTGGATTTTCTAGGCTCATTGATTCACCTTGACCCCCCCTCTCAGTTATTGTACCTCTAACAAGTGGATAAAGTGAAAGATTCATGTTTTATTTTGATGTGGTAATTGTTCATTATGCATAGTTCTATACTTTTCTTTACTTAATTTGGTTGAGTATACATCTAATATGTTTTTATTCTTGTGTGAGAATTCAAAATGTGATACAGTTTGAGAGTTTTATGTATTAAACTTGTGAATTATTATTGGTTTAGTTAATAGGTCCTTATACATATTTTATAGGCAAAGGCCATATAGATTTGGATTTAGCGACTCATCCATTTTGTAGTATTGGATTTTTATTTCAACAATCAATCTTGAAATATAGTCATTGCTAATCCATTGAACATTAATACTATTTTTATATTATTAAAATCTAGGGCTTATTTCATTTATTTATTTGATTTTTTTTCAATTTTACATTTTCAGTTGTTTCATGTAAACATTATTGTTCCAACAAAGTGTGTGGCTCACATTTATGATTATAAACCAACATATATATTACATGCAATATTCTATTTGAAAATTTGGTAAATATATTTAACAAACTTTGGGAAAAGTTTCATCTTATGTCACTAAATTAGTAATGTCTAAATATGTAATGCCCTGCCTAACTTCTCCCATCATCATTTATGATCTATACCAAAAAAATCAATCACTTTAATGATGGCATAATATTAATGTTATCAATGTTGGCCCATTTAATAAATTACAACAAAATACATAAGGTGACATCAATGAGAATATTTAAGGTGAAATGTTTCAATATATATAAGACATAAAGGCATACAAATTGTCAACATCATAGAATATCCTAGATCAATTTCGTATAAGCATACAATGCCAAACAACCATACATCAAGCCATATAGGCATACAATAAAATGCCATAAGACATGATCCTAATCATCAAAATGTATCTCTCTCTTTACATTGATTGTATAATTGGCTCTCCCTTGGATGCCTTGCACATAGATGGAGGTATTTTAGGTGAATGACTATGGGTCCTCTTCTACGTAAAATTCATATGTTTCTCAACCTATTCATGTATAAATATTATTGTAAACTTTACATATTGGAATGAGATACTTAAAAATTAATAGGTTACATTTAAAATGATATAAAAATTATTCAGAGGTGAACTTACCACAATCTAGTGATCACAGTCAATTTGCATGTGGCTCTCAATAGGGTCAATGGTAGGTTGAGGCTAGAAAATATGAATGTGAAACAGAGAACCAATAGGAGACGGTGCCCTGCTCTTGACAAGGGAAGGGGTAAGACCCTACACATGTATATATACAAAATACAAATTTAAAATTAACTCAAACATTTAAAATAACTGACTAAATCATTAAAATATAATAGCTAAATTTAAAAATTAAATTGTTTTGTACCACATCATGCCTGCTAATCATTTGAACACAACTAGAAGATGCCATCAGAGGAGTCTGCGTATACAATTGTTTCATGAATTGGTTATTTACACAAGTATAGAGGAAAATTATATAAAAAAATCCATATTTACATTTAAACATTATAAGAACTCTCGTACCTTGATGAGTTGCTACATATATGAAATCACAACATCAACACCTATATTTTCTCCCACTTGAATAGATGTTGGAGTGTCGAACGTGGTCATCAACTGAAAAATAAAATATCATTGTTAGTCATTTGAGCACATATATATACAAGTACATACATGTAATGAACCATAACATTAATAAATCCTTAAAATTACCTCTCTCTCTATTTGTGTATGTGTGTGGGTGGATGCAATATGAGCAACATATGTGCTTGTGTAATGTCCACAATCCTGCTGCAACATAAAATATTACATATACCTTATTGAGATTTCTTTGAAAAACATTTATTACCTTTTAAATTATAAAAATATTTGAAATATAATAGGTCTGATTTTTTTTCACAACATGTAAAATATATAAGATACCTAATAAGCTATAACTGAGGTGTCTAGACCAAATCTATATGAATGAAACACATCAATGACATCAATATAATCTAGGCCCCCCAAAAGACTACCATAAGTGGGATGCATGAAATCTTCCTTGTCTTCATTAGGTCTAGAGCATACAATTTCAACGAAAAATGTAAATGCAATAAAATTCACTAAATTCATTTGTAACTGAACACAAATTCATTTTCATACCTTTCTCCTTGCCTGCCATTGTCTATTTTTAAGTAACATGTTATTTTTCTAAAATGCAAAATGAAAGGCATTGATTTTTTTTTTACTTACAACAACACTATCGTGTACATGGTTTGGGCTCGCTAACAACCAAGCTTATGATACAAGACCATATATGCACTTTTATAAACTACATACATGAAAACATTGAAATCATGTTAAACACCAAAAGTGTCCACTTTTTGGTCCCCGTCTTTGTGAACTTGCCCTTCATGCAACATGGTATAAGTATGATAGTATATTCCTAATGTATACTTACTATATATACATTTTTTATGACCATAAGTCTTAATTTAACAAGTCCACCTTGTCGCATATGAACTTAGTACATTATTGAGTCCTAGTAAGACTAATTAAGATTTATTCCATCAGTTAGTACTAACACTTTGAAGTTCATAGCTCTATCCCTAGGCCTCCCCAACCTACCCATCGTAATAATTTCATGGCTTTCAATTTCACCTGTAAATTAACACCATGATATTCGAAAAGTATGTATAGGATAATGTTTTGCATGGTTGTCTCATACTACCCATGTAAATCAGGATCTCATTCACACTTTGATGAAGGATCGTATGATTTTTTTTTTCGTATATTTATTTAAGTTTTAGTTGATAGATTAGGTACATTCATATCTCTAGAGATAATTTAAAACCCTTAGTGATAAACTGTGGAATAAATAATAAATCTAAGTTTTCAATCCTGTAGCAATATGATAGAGGCAATGGATGGACAAGAACTTGATAAAAAGATTTCCACTGTCTCAAGCTACCTATCTAGATGATTTTAAAGATGCTATAATAACCATTGATTGTTGAATAATATTTATACATATATAAGTATCCTTATTTCCATTTAATTTAGATCATTTTTCATTTCACTATATAAAAGGATACTCATAAAAGGAGAAAATATTGAATTGATTGGTAATCGACCTTCTTAACCGATGTAATTTATTTTTTACTTAATAAGAGATGGAATACGAGTGAATAAATATGTGAAATGCCTTCAATTTCTATTTATTTATACTATTGACTCTTCATGCATAATCCTTACTACATACATGTTTAAAATACCAATTATTATTAGATTTATTGCAAATTTAAAGTGTGATTATAAAACCAAAGGAATGCAAATGAGTGAGCATTATAATATAATTCAAAAGTGATAAAATCATTCTAAAATAATATTATTTTAAAATGCAATCCCTTACACTTCATTAGATATGACATGGATATAATACCATCATCAGTTTTTACTTTGTTAAATAACAAGCAAAAACAACAATTATGCTTTAAATCCCTCTTAACAATGATTTTTAAATTATGTTATATAGGATCTTCTTTTATTCTCTTTATTCCTATATAATAATTATAAAAGAGTTGTCTAGTGAATAATTTGGCAGGACAATTTAAGAACACTTTCAATTGAACTATGCACTATCTTAATCAGTTCTCTAATCTATTCTTAATGAGTTCCA
Organism: Torreya grandis; assembly: GCA_037957365.1. Classification (NCBI taxonomy): domain Eukaryota; kingdom Viridiplantae; phylum Streptophyta; class Pinopsida; order Cupressales; family Taxaceae; genus Torreya; species Torreya grandis. Next base: position 1,901,071 of record JARHVA010000379.1, read on the forward strand.
ATATTCCTTATTCTATCTTTTTAAAATTATTAATAAAACATAAAATACCATAACTGTAATTCTTAAGACTAAATAATTTGGTTAAACATAAAATCCTATTTTTTAAACCTTAGCTTTAGTATAATGTCATAAGTTATAATAACATTAATTCTTTCACACAATGTTAAGAATCAGATAATTGCCTGAGTGTATACTTTAATTCTAAATTGGTGCAACTGGCATGTTTTTAGATGGATATTCATTAAAGTGAATGAAGTCAATATAATATTTATTTTATTAAATATATTGGCAAGTGTTTGTTAGACACATATATTGGGTTGTTTGAGAAAAATTCCTAAAAGTGGTTTTATGGAATGTGGCAAGTATAAGAAGAAAAGCATTCTTGACAAGTCAATAATTTTCTTACATGTGTCATCTCATGGGATGACATGGTTTTGGATTATGAAAAAAATGGATTTGTTGGAAAATGACTTGCCATACTCAATCTAAATAGTTAAATACAGTTTTTACAAAACCAAAAACAATTCTTCAAAGCTAAACACAAATTTTACAAGGTTAAAAAATGACTTGTCATACTCAATCTAAATAGTCAAATACAGTTTTTACAAAACCAAAAACAATTCTTCAAAGCTAAACACAAATTTTACAAGGTTAAACATTGTCCAAAAGATCCAGGTGCATTTTTAAATGATTATAACATAGATAAAAAATATTAAATTATTTTTTTATTAAAAACATGACATAGTTCTAGTAAGTAAGCCACAATTTATAAAAACACAACATAGTTATTATAAGACAAATACAACCCACTAAAGAGCAAAGCATAGCTATAATAGTGAAAAATTAGTTTATACAACTAAAACACAATAAACAAGGTGAAATTCTATTCATTCAAGTGTAAGGTATTATATGATCATAATATAAAGTATTTTGACATCAAAACGTAATATATAAAAGGTATAATGTAGTTTAGATTAGCTTGATGTTATTATAATAAATCAAACACAATCTTCAAAGAAAAAAATAATATTTACGAAAAATAATTATAGTAATTCATGATTCAAACGTAGTTTATGATGAGAATTTTAAGATTGTAATGATTGAATTTTGGAAATTTTTTGATTAATTAAGAAGATTTCCATTAAAAAAAGACATAACAATATTCTAATATAATTAACAAATGGATTTACAGGGTATTATTATTTTTGTTAACCTCTATCAATCTTGTGTCCTTCTCTTCTTCTTTAATTTTGCCAAAGATGACGTCCCTCTATTCAACTACAAACATGTGGTCTTGAAAAATGCATCTTGAGGCTAGTTTGCCAAAAAGAGAAAGGCGTCCTCCTTTTATAGCTCAAACTTCATCTTAAAACATTAATTTCCTCCAACTATCCAACTATTACCATGAAAGGTACAACTGATAGAGTTTATTGTTTATTGGTGAATGCATTTAATACCTGGATATTTTTTATTTGTCTTAAAACTTTTTAGTTATTCATAACAACCCATGTGGAAAATAATCTAAAAATTTCAACCGCTCCATTAAATACTAGTCTAATCTATTTATGGTAGTTGTGTAGTCTTTTATGGCTATTTTTAAACTTATAATTAAAAATAATTGTAAGTAGAGTGCACAAGTTCCTATAACAATGTAACAAGCAAGAATTTTGTTTAACCATTCCTTTATTATGATTTTATGTGTCCACACAACATTTATTTATTTTGTAATTCATGAAATATGAACTTCAAACTAATGTTTATAGTGATGAATATCTTGATAGACATTATAGTTCAAATAAGGTCTTATTGATAATGATGGTTAAAATCTATCGATAAAATAGTGTTTTTGATGAAGTATTTAAGACTTTTAAAGGAAGTATTAATAAATTAATCAATATTGCTTCAAAATAAAATAAAATCATAAAATTGAGATGAGAGTTGACAAGTGAAAAAACCATTATATAAATAAAAACCTACACTTGTATTAAAATTTTACAACAAGAATCTCCAACTACAATAACATGAAGAAGGTAGGAGAATAATGGCCTTAGACCAATAGAGCATCAAGAACACAAGAGTAAGACTAAATAAATAAGAGTGTTGCGAGAGCGTATTAGCTATTGTAGAAGAATGAGAGATGAGAGTTTTTTATAAAAAACCAAGAGAGAAAAAGAGTTACAAGTGCAAGCTCTATTATGTATGTCATGTGTCCATAATCCTCTTACAAGTAGGAAGCATGTGTATGTCATGTGCGCAGAGAGAAGTTACATGCAAGTAACTCTAAATCCAATAAGTGGACTAGAGACATGAATGACACCTCAAAAGACTAGAATAAAGTGTCTTTATAAATACAATAAATGTACACACAAATAAGACTTAAGATAAACCTATAAACTTATAGTGAACTCAAATAAGAGTAATTTTCCAACGCTCCCTTTTAAGCTTGATTAGAGGTTACAAAAGTGAAGAAAACCTATTACAAACAAGGAAGGAAGTTGAAACTTCATAATACTCCCCCTAAAAAGAAACTCCCTTCAAGAGGAATTAAAAAAGAGTGAGAAAGAAAGAAGAGAATGTGCCACAAAAAGTTGCAAGGATGAAAGTGGGATTATAAAGAATCTCCAAAAATTCTCTTCAAATAATGTGGTCAATCTGCAATAGAACAAAGACCAAAAAAGAAAAAATAATTCACGAAACCCTTCAAAATAAACAAGCTAACACAAATCTTTCGAGTTAAATAATCAATATGCCAAAAATATGATCTACATATATATGTAATAAAAATAGATATACAACTAAGCAAATTTGAGCTAAAAATAACTTCTATTATAAAGTAAAAAAACCTGCATAAAAAGAAATTAATAAAAAAAATAATATAAAAAGCATATATTCTTTGCATCAAAAATCAATGAATGCCATAAAAGAGAATTAGTTAATTAAAATGGAGACAAAGAAGATGTGTTGCTAGCAAAAGATATGTCAAAAAGTAATCGAAGAAACATTACATGAATACATATCAAAGCCTCTAAAAGATCCATCATTTTATTTAGGAATCTAAATAGTTTTACCATTAGAGATAGGGGATTTAGTCATTTTTCAACAATACAACGTGTCATACATGATATTAACAGAATATTTGTATAGATGCAATTTCATATATATATATACACGATGACTGTGTTTTCCACAATATGTACAAGGTTTAATAATTTTAACTAAAGCATGAACATTAATAACAGTATAATCAAAATAAATTGCATTATAAGTCCTACAATGAGGAGGATAATAAGATGGCAAATTTTCATTAGAAGCATTTGAAGCATTATAATCAAGACTTTTAAAATTTGCATTTAATCTAGGTAAAATTGGTTCAAGAATAATATCTTCACACTTACTAAACGTACCACTCGAATAGCCCATAATGTGTATGATTTTTAAGCTAAGGTTGGTAAAATAGATTTGAGTTCGTTTAGAAATACAAGGAGATCCATCATCATTAGAGCTATTATCGTTACTAAAAAATGTAATTTTTTCATTTAGAACATCAATAGAGTTTTGCATAAATATCATTTTATTATTAAAATAACATTGTAAAGTATTTAATATCATGTTTTGGCAATGAATTTGGGGTTTAAAAGAAGCTATCTCATCATTTTTAAAGGCAAGAGTTTGTATAATTTTCTTAAAAAACCAAAAAGATAATTAATTTTAAAAAATATGTTTATAAATTCCACCAAAATTATATAAAAATCATTATTAAAAGGATAATACATTTATTAAAAAAATTGAATAAATATGAATTAAGTAAATTTCAGAACCAAATTACCTTTAAAACAAAAAAACAATTTAATCAACTTATAAATGTAAAGCCATATCAAAACACCACATTTGAAAAACCACTAAAAATAAAATAAAATAATTAAACGAATTTAAGATCTTGTACCAAAAAAATACAACTTTAAAAGTTTTAAAATAAAATTAAATTAAAAATAAATAAATAAAAATAAAAATGTCTTGTAAAAAAAACTAGGATAAAAGATTTGGTTTTGTTTTGATGTTTTGATCATAAAGTCATAAAAAGATATTAATTTATTATTTACACAAGTACTGGAGTCTACGTATACAATTGTTTCGTGCATTGGTTATTTACACAAGTACAGAGGAAAATTATATAAAAAAATCCATATTTACATTTAAACATTATAAGAACTCTCATACCTTGATGAGTTGCTACATATATGAAATCGCAACATCAACACCTACATTTTCTCCCACTTGAATAGATGTTGGAGTGTCTAACGTGGTCATCAAATGAAAAATAAAATATCATTATTAGTCATTTGGGCATATATATACAAGTACATACATGTAATGAACCATAACATTAATAATTCCTTAAAATTATGTCTCTCTCTCTCTCTCTCTCTCTCTCTCTCTCTGGGTGGATGCAATATGAGCAACATATGTGCTCGTGTAGTGTCCATAATCCTGTTTCAACATAAAATATTACATATACATCATTGATATTTCTTTGAAAAATAATTATTACCTTTTAAATTATAAAAATATTTGAAATTTAATAGGTCTGATTTTTTTTCACAACATGTAAAATATATAAGATACCTAAGCTGAGGTGTCTAGACCAAATCTAGATGAATGAAACACATTAATGACATCAATATAATCTAGGCCCCCAAAAAGACTACCATAAGTGGGATGCATGAAATCTTCCTTGTCTTCATTAGGTCTAGAGCATATAATTTCAACAAAAAATGTAAATGCATTAAAATTCACTAAATTCATTTGTAACTAAACTCAAATTCATTTTCATACCTTTCTCCTTGCCTGCCATTGTCTATTTTTAGGTAACATGTTATTTTTCTAAAATGTGAGTTGAGTTCTTTACTTGTCTAGTCACAGTTTGCATTGATGCAAAATGAAAGGCTTGATATTTTTTTACTTACAACAACACTATTGTGTACATGGTTTGGGCTCGCTAACAACCAAGCTTATGATACAAGACCATATATGCACTTTTATAAACTGTGTACGTGAAAACATTGAAATCATGTTAAACACCAAAAGTGTCCACTTTTTGGTCCCCATCTTTGTGCACTTGTCCTTCATGCAACATGATATAAGTATGATAGTATATTCCTAATGTATACTTACTATATTTACATTTTTTATGACCATAAGTCTTAATTTAACAAGTCCACCTTGTCGCATATGAACTTAGTACATTATTGAGTCCTAGTAAGACTAATTAAGATTTATTCCATCAGTTAGTACTAACACTTTGAAGTTCATAGCTCTATACCTAGGCCTCCCCAACCTACCCATCGTAAAAATTTCTTGGCTTTCAATTTCACCTGTAAATTAACACCATGATATTCAAAAAGTATGTATAGGATAATGTTTTGCATGGTTGTGTCATACTACCCATGTAAATCGGGATCTCATTCACACTTTGATGAAGGATCATACGAAAAATTTTGGGTATATTTATTTAGGTTTTAGTTGATAGATTAAGTACATTCATATCTCTAGAGATAATTAAAAACCCTTAGTGATAAATTGTGGAATAAATAATAAATCTAAGTTTTCAATCCTATAGCAATATGATAGAGGCAATGGGTTGAAAAAAACTTGATAAAAAGATTTTAACTATCTCAAGCTACCTATCTAGATGATTTTAATGATGTTATAATAACCACTGATTGTTGAATAATATTTATACATATATAAGTATCTTAATTTCCATTTAATTTAGATCATTTTTCATTTCACTATATAAAAATATATTCACGTAAGGAGAAAATATTGAATTGATTGGTTATCGACATTCTTAACTGTTGTAATTTATTTTTTGCTTAATAAAAGATGGACACACAAGTGAATAAATATGTCAAATGCCTTCAATTTCTATTTATTTATACTATTGGTTCTTCGTGCATAATCTTTACTACATACATGTTAAAAATACCAATTATTATTAGATTTATTGCAACTTTAAAATGTGACTATAGAACCAAAGAAATGCAAATGTACGAACATTATAATATGATTCAAAAATGTTAAAATCATTCTAAAATAATATTATTTTAAAATGCAATCCCTTACACTTCATTAGATATGGCATGGATATAATACCATCATTAGTTTTTACTTTGTTAAATAACAAGCAAAAACAATAATTATGCTTCAAAGCCCTCTTAACAGTGATTTTTAAATTATGTTATATAGGATCTTCTTTTATTCTCTTTATTCCTATATAATAATTATAAAAGAAGTTGTATAGTGAATAATTTGACAGGGCAATTTAAGAACACTTTCAATTGAACTATGCACTATCTTAATCAGTTCTCTAATCTATTTTTAATGAGTTCCAATATTCCTTAATCTGTCTTTTTAAAATTATTAATAAAACATAAAATACCATAATTGTAATTCTTAAGACTAAATAATTTGGTTATACATAAAATCTTTTTTTTTTAAACCTTAGCTTTAGTATAATGTCATAAGTTATAATAACATTAATTCTTTCACACAATGTTAAGAATTAGATAATTGCCTAACTGTATACCTTAATTGTAAATTGGTGCAACTGGCATGTTTTCAAATGGATATTCATTAAAGTGAATGAAGTCAATATAATATTTATTTTATTAAATGTATTGGCAAGTGTTTGTTAGACACGTATGTAAATAGTGGGTTGTTTAAGAAAATTTCCTAAATGTGGTTTCATGGAATGTGGCAAGTATAACAAGAAAAGTATTCTTGACAAGTCAATAATTTTCTTACATGTGTCATCTCAAGGGATGACATGGTTTTGGATTATAAAAAAATGGCTTTGTTGGAAAATGACTTGCCATAATCTAAATAGTTAAATACAGTTTTTACAAAACCAAAAACAATTCTTCAAAGCTAAACACAACTTTTACAAGGTTAAACATTGTCCAAAAGATCCAGGTGCATTTTTAAATGATTGTAATGTAGATAAAAATCATTAAATTATTTTTTCATTAAAAACATGGCATAGTTCAAATAAGTAAGCCACAATTTATAAAAACACAACATAGTTACTATAAGACAAATACAACCCATTAAAGATCAAAGCATGGCTATAATAGTGAAAAATTAGTTTATACAACTAAAACACAATAAACAAGGTGAAATTCTATTGATTCAAGTGTAGCTTATTATTTATTATATGATCATCATATAATTTATAAAATGTAAAGTATTTTGACATCAAAGTGTAATATATAAAAGGTATAATGTATTTAGATTAGCTTGATGTCATTATAATAAATCAAACAGAATCTTCAAAGATAAAAATAATATTTACAAAAACTAATTATAGTAATTTATGATTCAAACGTAGTTTATGATGAGAATTTTAAGATTACAATGATTGAATTTTAGAAAATTTCTGATTAATTAAGAAGATTTTTATTTAAAAAAGATATAAATTAATTACGAAGATTGATTAATTAAGAAGATTTCGTTAATTATATTAGAATATTAAATTTGCCAAAGATGATGATGTCCTCTTCTTCTTTAATTTTGCCAAAGATGATGTCCCTCTATTCAACTACAAATATGTAGTCTTGAAAAATGCATCTTGAGGCTAGTGTGCCAAAGAGAGGAAGGTGATGTCCTCCTTTTATAGCTCAAACTTGTGTCCTCTTCTTCTTTAATTTTGCCAAAGATGATGTCCCTCTATCAATCTTGTGTCCTCTTCTTTAATTTTGCCAAAGATGACATTCCTCTATTCAACTACAAACATGTGATCTTGAAAAACGCATCTTGAAACTAATGTGCCAAAGAGAGGAAGGTGTCCTCCTTTTATAGCTCAAACTTCAACTTAAAACATTAATTTCCTCAACTATCAAACTATTACCATGAAGGGCACAACTGATGGAGTTTATTGTTTATTGGTGAATGCATTTAATACCTAGATATTTTTATTTGTCTTAAAAATTTTTAGTCATTCATAACAATCCATGTGGAAAATAATCTAAAAATTTCAACCTCTCCATTGAATACTAGTCTAATCTATTTCTGGTAGTTGGGTAGTCTTTTATGGTAAACTTTAACTAAAAATAATTGTAACTAGAGAGTGCACATGTTCCTATAACAATGTAACAAGCAAGAATTTTGTTTAACCATTCTTTTATTATGATTTTATGTGTCCACACAACATTTATTTATTTTCTAATTCATGAAATATCATTAAATATGAACTTCAAAACTAATGTTTATAGTGATGAATATCTCGATATATATTATAATTCAAACAAGGTCTTGTTGATAATGATGGTTAAAATCTATCAATAAAATAGTGTTTCTGATGAAATATTTAAGACTTTCAAAGGAAGTATTAATAAATTAATCAATAATGCTTCAAAAGTAAATCAAATCATAAGATTGAGATGAGAGTTGACAAGTGGAAAAACTATTATATAGAGAAAAACCTACACTAGTATTAAAATTTTACAAGAAGAATCTCCAATTACAATAACATAAAGAAGGTAGGAGAAGAATGGCCTTAGACCAAGAGAGCATCAAGAACAAAAAAATGAGACTATATAAATAAGAGTGTTGTGAGAGCGTATTAGCTATTATAGAAGAATGAGAGAGAAGATTTTTTTTATAAAAAAACCAAGAGAGAAAAAGAGTTACAAGTACAAACTCTAGTATGTATGTCATGTGTCCCTAATCCTCTTACAAGTGAAGAGCATGTGGGTGGAGAGAAGTTACATGCAAGTAACTCTAAATTCAATAAGTAGACTAGACATAAATGTCACCTCAAAAGGCTAGAATAAAGTGTCTTTATAAATATAATAAATGTACACACACATAAGACTTAAGATAAACCTATAAACCTATAGTGAACTCAAATAAGGGTAATTTTTCAACACTTCTTTTTAAGCTTGTTTAGAGGTTACAAAAGTGGAGAAAATCTATTACAAACAAGGAAAGAAGTTGAAACTACATAATACTCCCCCTAAAAAGAAACTTCCTTCAAGAGGAATTAAAAAAGAATGAGAAAGAAAGAAAAGAATGTGCCACAAAAAGTTGCAAGGATGAAAGTGGGATCATAAAGAATCTTCAAAAATCCTCTTTAAATAATGTGATCAATCTGCAATAAAACAAAGACCAAAAAAGAAGAAATAATTTACGAAACCCTACAAAATAAATAAGCTAACATAAATCTTTTGACTTAAGTAATCAATATGCCAAAAATATATTCTACATATTTATGTAATAAAAATAGATGTACAACTAAGCAAATTTGAGCTAAAAACAACTTCCATTATAAAGTGAAAAAATCTGCATGAAAAGAAATTAATAAAAAAACTATAAATAAAGCATATATCCTTTGCAACAAAAATCAATGAATGCCATAAAAGAGAATTAGTTAATCAAAATGGAGACAAAGAAGATGTGTCCCTAGGAAAAGATATGTCAAAAAATAATTGAAGAAACATTACATGAAGACATATCAAAACCTCTAAAAGATATATCATTTTATTTAGGAATCTAAATAATTTTACCATTAGATGTAGGAGATTTAGTCATTTTTCAACAATGCAAAGTATAATACATGGTATTAACACAATATTTGTATAGATATACTTTCCAATATTTTTATATATACGATGACTGTGTTTTCCACAATATGTACAAAGTTTAACAATTTTAACTAAAGCATGAACATTAAAAGCAGTATAATCAAAAGAAGTTGCATTATAAGTCCTACAATGAGGAGGATAATAAGATGGAAAATTTTCATTAGAAGCATTTGAAGCATTATAATCAAGACCTTTAGAATTTGCATTTAATCTAGGTAAAATTGGTTCAAGAATAATATCTTCACACTTACTAAACATACCACTCGAATAGCCCATAATGTGTATGATTTTTAAGCTAAGATTGGTAAAATATATTTGAGTTCGTTTAGAAATACAAGGAGATCCATCATCATTAGAGCTATTATCGTTATTAAAAGATGTAATTTTTTCATTTAGAACATCAATAGAGTTTTGCATAAATATCATTTTATCATTAAAAGAACATTGTAAAGTATTTAATATCATGTTTTGGCAATTAATTTGGGGTTTAAAAGAAGCTATCTCATAATTTTAAAGGCAAGAGTTTGTATAATTTTCTTAAAAAATCAAAAAAAAAATTAATTTTAAAAAATATGTTTTTAAATTCCATCAAATTATATAAAAATCATTATTAAAAGGATAATACACTTATTAAAAAAATTGAATAAATATGAATTAAGTAAATTTCAAAACCAAATTACCTTTTTAAAAAAAAATCAACTTATAAATGTAAGACTATATCAAAACACCACATTTGAAAAACCATTAAAAATAATTAAATAAATTTAAGATCTCCTACCAAAAAAATTACAACTTTAAAGGTTTTAAATTAAATAAAATTAAAAATAAATAAATTAAAATAAAAATGTCTTGTGAAAAAAAACCAACATAAAAGATTTGGTTTTGTTTTGATGTTTTGATCATAAAGTCATAAAAAGATATTAATTTATTTTAACTTTTTAAAAAAAAAAAAAAAAATCAAAACACTAAACTATACCTTTAGATGAAGAATTAGGGCGTATCCCTCTTAATTTGTTTTTTTAATGGAAATGACAAAATAAAAAGGCAAATATTTGTTTTGTGTTTTGTGAGAATGTTTTATTTTGTTTTTTAAAGTGTAAATACATATAGCTATTTTTAAAAATACAAGTGCCATCTTGCATTTGACCAAAGTTAGAAAAAATTATGGTACGGCCACCAATTGTAAAAAAAAACATATATACATGTATAAATTCAAAAATAAAACACCAAAATTATGAATATAACAACTTTAACATTGGAAGACTGAAAATAATACTCTGACATTAGAAAAATGGCTTGGAAAAAAGAAAAAAATACTTTCGAGTAGAGAGGTGCGTAGAAGTTACTATGTGCATCGAAAATGTAGAAGAGAGTTTTAAAAAAGTCTCAAAAGGAAAGCAAGAAAGGTAAGAGACTTAGAAATATCACATTAATATCAAAGAGACTAAATGGAGAGGGAACAATTACACCTTTGTTCACAATAGATTAAGTATGTCAAGGGAGGAATGACCCCTAATAAGACACTGAACACAATAAAAACAAAGACTATGAAAGAGGGTATGAGCTGCCAAGGGAGATGGAGGAGGATGCTAGAAAAACACTGACTAAAATGTCAAAAAAATTAAATGATTTATCCAAAGGGAGAATTTAAACGGATAAGTCGATGAAGCAATTTCGAAAAAAGTTCCAATAGTATATATCAGGAAGAAAGATGTGTCAAAAAAATTGTCATAGATAAAGAATGAAAGCGTTGATGTATTGAGTATGCCAAAGTTAACTAGCAGAAAAAGCCAATGATAATGGATTTTAAACTTGCATCCAATACGAATATAGAAAGATGCTAAAGCCTTTAAAGCACTAAATCTTGATGGTTAATACTCAAAATAATAGAAAAAGTAGATTTATCACCAACAACAACTGATTTATGATTGAGTTAATGTTTGGAATGCAAAAAACGAATGAAAAACCAAAGTAATTGATAACATATCATTCTTATTTTGAATGCAAACAATTGATAAAAAAATAAAATTAGCTTAAAAAAACTTTTTGAGTAACCTATCAATACAAGGTTAGAGTGCAAAAATAACCAAAGTTACCAAAGTGTTAAGATTTTCAAAAAATTGCTCATATTGTTTATCCACCCATGAAGCTCCACATGTTCAAATATTCAAAAATTAAAATAGACTTAATTTGATACCATATTAGGAAATGGCCAAAATGTAACCCCTACCATCTAAAACTTGAACATTACATCAGTCTCCCTTTCCAAATGAGTTCTTTTGCAATGTAGTTTAGCAAAGTTTAAGGTAAATTTGAAAATATTAAGGTTAGTTTGTGAAAGTCAATGTATAAGTGATCCATGGAGGAAAATAATGAGGTGGTAATCATCTAAGAAAGCATAGTGTTCTACAGTGGATAATGGAGCTAGAAGCAAAATTGGTAAGATGGAAATATTAAAATTTCAAGTTTAGCAAAGTTTAAGGTGCTTTTGGAGATATTAAGGTTTCTATTGTTTTGTCTTTCATTACTTGTTGAAGTGTTATAATGTAACCACCTTGGGACAGAGCAAGTGTTAAGGTCTAAAACCATGCATAGAGGACAAAAAGGGTCTTTTTTGAGTCATTTTACACTTATGAAGATCATAGTATATGTATTTATTCCCATACACTTGGTCAAAGTGTCAAAATGTTTCTTTTCCAACATATAACTCACTTTTGAACTATGTTGTTCATTGTCTAATCCCTAAACATGTAATAATCCCACTAAGTTTGACTTAGAAAAATGTAATAATTTTTTTAATTTAATCAACACATTCTTTCATTATAATTCACCACAAGAATCTAATTATTGATCGAAATATAACAATCTAAGTATACCAACAATAAAATAAACATGTGGCATATATCTGTCACTGATCACTGTCAACATATGGAACACATCATAATAAAATATGGAAAGTAATTACAAATGTCTAGTCACAATTGGGACAATGATGTAACCCCTGCTGCCAAAGCATAGATAATTAATAATTACATCTCATCAAGAATAATATCTCAATAATAATAAATACAATATAATGTATAAAATACAAGATACAAAGCTCCACAGACCATGAGTTCCCAAACTCTAGTATCTTTGGCAATCTCAAGTGTCATCTCCAAGTAAGTATAGTTGTGGGGAGGGAGAGAATCATCAAGTACTTTTTCACACCAACTATGGACTATCAATACTCCACATATTTTTCCATCAAGAAATGACCCTCCCTTCATAGATGAGTAGATAGTGATGGTTCAAGAATGCAGAGAGACAAGCTAATACCCATGTGTTGTATGATTTCTAATAAAAAATTGCAATGTACCATAAAGAAACTCATTCTAATAAAATATCATACAAACATGTAAATCATACACATGAAATGACAATGTCTCAATAACATTACTTGGCCCAAATTTTTCAATAGTTATTGATCTTTAAGATCAATCAATTTCATACACACCACTTGATCAGATTAGCTTCATTTGACATTGTGATGCTAGTAAGCTAGTTAAGTCCATCTCATTACTTACTCAGTACCAACAATTCAAAATTTGATTAACAAATATATAACCAACAGATTCATACAAATTGCTTCTTAATAGTAATCACAAAACATGTTGATCACAGTGATAATTGGATGCATACATTTAGTCCATCAAACGTATGAATAAATCTCCATAATATCATTTATTACATAAATAATAACTAAACAAATTCAGATTATACCAACCAATTATATATATATATATATATATATATATATATATATATATATATATATATATATATATATATATATATATATATATATCACAGTGATAATCGGATGCATACATTTAGTCCATCAAACGTATGAATAAATCTCCATAATATCATTTATTACATAAATAATAAACAAACAAATTCAGATTATACCAACCAATTATATATATATATATATATATATATATATATATATATATATATATATATATATATATATAATTGGTTGGTATAATCTGAATTTGTTTGCTTATTATTTATGTAATAAATGATATTATGGAGATTTATTCATACGTTTGATGGACTAAATGTGTTTATATATATATATATATATAATTGGTTGGTATAATCTGAATTTGTTTGCTTATTATTTATGTAATAAATGATATTATGGAGATTTATTCATACGTTTGATGGACTAAATGTGTTTATATATATATATATGGTTGCATATTCTATTTTTCATAATCAAACATAATACAATACTTTCTATTAACTAACATAAAACATGTTAAACATAGAAGTGACTAAAATGCATACATTCAATATGTCAAACATATAAATGAATTTAGACACAACAATTAAAGTTTGTACCATTCAAATATAACATATATTTAGACTGTAGTTTTCAAATATAATACACTCTGACATCCTATAATATCATAGTTGATTAGACATGAGCACAACTACTCAAAAATAAACAATCAATATTAAAATTCAAGAATTAAATATCTCATAATTCTAAATAATAGACAAATAAATATAAATTATACCAACCGGGTATATCCTATGTTTAAACTGCACAACCTAAATTTTGTAAATAGATTCGAATATAATTTAGTATATGATAAGAACTATGCACATTACTTAATTCCAAATAGCCAATCATAATATAGAAGTCACAATTCTCGTGATCACATAATATTTTGTTGAACAACTTGTTATATTTTTAGGAGGCTATATGCTTATAAAATAATGTCTTATTCTTTAGGAAATTATAACTTAGTTTTTAACAATCCATAGAACTAGAGGCATAGGCACACACCCCTTTATACCAATATATATTATATTCTTATAAAAATACCTAAGTCCTCAGATAAATATTTTTCCTGAACATGTGTGAGGATATAATATATGGAATATTATAGTTATGGCCGTAATAGACATTTATACATAATATCACTATATACATAAAGGATCTAGACAAGATTTTACATAGACTTTGGATAAAACATTATCAGTCTACACTAGTGATCAAAGGGAGAGCATCTTAGAGACTGTTAACTATATGTTCATACATGCCACCACATGTAGTTTGTTAGTTAATCACACATAAGTTATGTAGATATCTAATTTATGGGATACACTTTTGCATTAATATTATCACATAATTTAGTGGAATCTACCTAAGTTTCATACTTTCGATCTAGGAACCCACATAATACTTTCACATGTATTAACTTTACGTATATTATGGGATATACCTAATATATATAGCATTCAAGGGATATGGCATATATCACTTTCAGGAAACATATCCTGATAGTCATAAAATACATATTTTAATTACTAATATGTCCTAGTGCCATATTCATATATTAGTATTATGAGTATGGTATTATTAATACCATATTATCCATATAAATCCACGTCTCTCTACCCTGTCTCTCTACTAAGACAAACTAATAATACCATACAAATAACACATGTAACATCAGTGATTTACATAGTTTAACCCCATAATTTAACCACATGATATTCTCTAATCAATTCATGAACACATTAGTGTAATAATAATAGACATTGGAAATAAGCATCGAGATAATGTGAATATGTGTATATCTAGAATATCATAGATGATCATTTACTCAAATCAATTAATAATGTTATACGTATTAGGGAATACCATATTGTTGTGTATATACTCTAAGTATACTTTAAGATATATTTAAAATGGTTGTAAGCATGTCAAAAAACAACACTAAGTAATAGAGAAATTAGATATCTGATACCAGTGACAAGTTAGATATCTTATATTAGTGTCATCTATAATAAGTGATAATATACATTCTATATCACCAAAAATATACTCTTAATCAAATGTATTATAATAAGAAAATATGTAATTATCTTATTGTCTTGCATATAATAATAATAAAATATGTAATCGCTATTGACAGGTTAATATATACCCAACTTAGTATATATACCCATATACTCATTGCTATATACATACATAAACATTGGGTATACCTGATTATCAGAGCTAATCATTTCATTTTGACACAAGATACCATTATTTGATATATATTCCGTTATCTATGATATCATACTTTGTCATACTCATCATATGCTTTGATGATCTATATGATGGAATATATATGATCAATTTTTAAATCTAGGAATGTCATTATATGTAGGTTTGCTATGGTTAATGTATTATATCATGCATGCCCAATAGGGTTGCTATATACATGTATTGCTATATACATGCATGTTTATGTACTATGTCTCATCATTTTTTTTGAAGCCACTATATATACCTAGCTTAGTATATATACAGAGGTTGTCTCAAATAATTTTTGTAGATCACCATATATTCAAGTCACTACATTTTCATGGGTTCTACTCTAACTACATTCAACATTGATCCATTTATATACAGTTGATTAATTATTTGTCTAAGTAATACCATGACTTACTCAGATCACCCTATAGAGTTTCATGATTTTCTGGTGGAATACACAATTCACTTTTATTGATTTTTAGTTTCAGTTTGAAAAATAAATGTGCACTTAGCCTATCATATATTTGATACTATGATTTGCATTTATTAGGACTCTCCTTTATTCATAAACCATTGTGTTATATATATTTCTAACATTTTAAATGAGTACATGAATTATATATTAATTTTCTTGACTAGCTATACATTCTATGCACCAATAGATCATTATGCAAATCAAATGTCAATAAATATAGGTTTTTTTTTATAAATTAAGGCAATACTAACCTTTTATTGGCATCAAGTCCATACCAGAAGATTTTCTCTCCTCTTTAAATCCTATCCCTTCCTCAAAACTGTGTTGTTTCTCTTCCCATGCGGCTCTCTTTCCTCTCTTCTCCCTTTTCTACATGTTGCACCCTCTTTTTCTCCTTACACTTATTCCCTTTTGTATGAAAATTGGTTTTTATTTTTTAATCAATCCCCTTTTTATTTATTTATTTTATTCAATGATTTTTTTTCTATTTTTATGTCATTTTTATCCTTCTACACCCCATCTTCTTTATTATTTTCCTATATGATTTTTTCTCTCTCTTTTTTTTCTTTCCTTTTTATTTTATTATGATTTTTTTTTATCATTTTTCCTAAATGACTTAACTTTACTATAATCAAATAAATCACTTCATACCATGGCAAACAATTAACTCGTTAATCATTAATTTTGGATTAATACCATTTCGATAATGATAGCTAATTATTTTAAGTTATTATAAATTAATATCAAGCCTTTATTTATCTTTATTAAGGCATGAAGCCCTATGATGATATTTTTGAGACACCATGATGATAATCATTTTATGTACTAAAACATTCCAGAATCATGAGAGTTAGGCTACATATAGGTTTATATAATTTAACCTTTCCAAAAACATTAACATTCATGAACACATTAGCACGACATAAACACACAAGATTAATTATACATCATCATTAACTAATCTATCAAACCATGTGTAAACAACTATCTAAATGCAAGAAACATCAAAACACACTATGTTAACCATTCTATTAAGCATTTAACATGTACTAGCTAATGTGGTGTGTACAAGCTTTTAGCCATTTTTTCTATCATCTTCCAACATCTCCATCTATGTCACCCTCTCTTATGACGCTATCCCTCTATCATGCTCTGAGGGATGAGTTTCTCCTACATCAAACTCACAACAAGTAGGTAGTTAGCCCATAACATCATGACATTGTATCATAAAATACTGTTGAAATGACAAGTTAATATGATCTCAATATAAAGAATATACACTACATCCAACACAAAGCAGTGAAATTATGAAATCTAAACAACATACAACTACCCCATAACAACATATGATTTATATCTTAGCTAGTAATAAACAAAACAAGTTAACAATTATATAAAATCCATGAATAATCAAGTAATTTGGCTTAACGAAGAATGAGATGTAACAAAACATAAGAATAATGCAATAAATGTATTCAATAGGCTCTTGGTACATTACAACACCACCATACAACTCAAGAGGGACTCCATTAGCATTTAGTTCAAAGCTCTAATGGGTTATTTTTGTAGAATATAACAAGCTTTTTTGAGGAAGATAGGTCTAGAAGTAAATGTGCAGCCTCAAGCTTGATCATAAGGTCTCATTGAAAGGATTTTAAAACTGATCATGGTTTTTTAAATATCTCCACACCTTCCTCCAACTTATTCAAGATCAAAAACATGGAAATATAGAAGTTGTATATCTAAGAAAGATAAAAACCTACTCAACTTCTCCATCATGTCACTTTCAAGAGAAGAAGGGTCATTTTCATGAGGTTATTTCATGGAGCAAAAGGTATCAAGACAAATTATATTATGGTATGTTGACCACCCTTATACCCTTCAAATCCATGGTAATAATTTTAGAATTAGGTGTCAGAGTTTTATGAACCATTCTTAAGATGTTAGTAGCCTCTAAACCCCTTCTAAAACCCCAATACCATTATTTTTCCCTTCAAGTGGCATGTATAAATCTTTTGAATGAATTTAAATTATTGAAAAGTGTTTATTTAAGTCAAATAGCCTCTAAAAAATCAAACTCAACTCAAACTCCCAATGATCATGTTGGCACTAACAAGAGATTTCAATGTTCTATTGTTTTGGACATGACATACAGGGTTGTGAGGTGTTTCTAGCATGAAGGTGATTGAAATAAAGTTTAAATTATGTTTAAATACCTAAAATACTACAAATTATCTATCCCACACCATCTTTAATAAAATATCCAATGCATAAATGAGCCAAATATCAAGGTACAGGTTTGTGGGATTTAAGAGTGTAAGTTTCATGGTTGTTTGACATTGTTGAGAAGGTTTTAGGTTCATGAAAGATGATAAAACATGTTAAATTAATATTAAATTAGCCTTAAAAATTCATTCCATGTTTCCCTAATATTTCATTCACATCTTAAGTGTATTTCATGTACTATTTCAACACACTGACCTCAAATAGGATAAATACAGTCATGTAGGCAAGTAAATTTGATGTTTGAGGAGTAATCCATATGAAGTAAGGATTGAATAACTCATGATATTTATATGGTATATTTATAAAGTAATAAAACTATATCATCTAATACATTGATAATGCCTCTAAAATCATCATTGATAGGAAGTTACAAGTCGCAGGCTCAAGGCCATTGGTTTAGTATGCTTGAGCAGGGTTTCAAGCATAGGAAAGCAAGTAATAGACCTATGAATAAAGGTTAGGTATTAAATTAATTATTTATATAGTAATAATAATTATCAAACATCTGTAAATTCCTTTAATAAACTAGCATATTCAAAGTGACAAAAGAGTATTGTAGATATACATACACTAGTAGACTGTGACAGGACCGCAGCTTGGAATGAGAGGTTCTTTGGCAAACCACGTGTGGTTTATCATTAGTAAATCATTAAAACAATTTAAAAAATCCCCAAATTTATCTCAATATTATTTGAGGTCATGAATGATAGTAGAATCAATTCAACAACAAGTTTTCAATAGGTTTTAGATTTGAAATGCACACCTACAAGATTGCATACAAGAATATGGAGAATATACATCTTTGTGTTGAACATGAATACTCAATAAGGTTATTTAGTGTGTGAGGGAAATTAAGGGTATTATTTAAGTTATATTTTCTTTTTGAGGAAGATAAACCATTCAAAGAAGAGCCATTCTCAAACTCTGGCGGGGTGATAGGTCTAATAGAAAACATACACATGAGTAGAAAGGTAAAAATATTGAATTTAAAATGAGATGTGAGTTTGAATATAAATTTGAATAATCTTATAAAATATATTATAAGTGTTTTTATTCCTTTTAAAGAGGAAAAATCATCAAAATATGGTAATTAGGGTCAAAACCCCTAAATTACCAAGAAACCACAGCGATCGCTAGATCAAAGCTTAAGGTCATTATCGAAGTCAAGTGGTTTATATAACTAATATAAGACCTCATGGATAATTAATAAATCTAATATAAGGTGTTTTATAAGTCAAAATAATCAATTGGGACCTTTTTTTCTCAAATAGTCCTCTCAAATGAACAACACACAGGCCTGCAAGCTCAAGAAGTCATTGTTTATCATGTGAGAAGTCAAATGATCAAGTGTATGGGGACAAATTCCATTATGGGAAGTTTAATCAGTATATTTCATCAAATTTTATGGCATTTTTAAATCAATCAAGGGATTGTACTCTATGAACAATTGTTAACAAGATGGAGACCTACAATTGCCCATTTAACCCTCAAAGAAGTCTAATGAAGCTAAACACCCTATAAAGTCATTATAATGCACCTAAATGTATTTAAATCACCTTTATGGTGTCTAAAAATCTCATGGACACATATTGGTTCAATATTATTTGCACATGTGGAGGATATATGCATGAAAATGGCCTAGAAACTGCACTTTCAAGCCTGTTTGTAGGTATTTAAGTTAATGACATATTCTTAACCATTAGAAGAGGATTTTACAGATTAGTAAGAGGTTTAATGAATTTAAAAAATCCATTTCATATACTTTAAAGGTGGAAATATAAGGTTTCAAACAAACAACAGGTCTAGATGAAGACTTTTCCTTGTTTCTAAGTAGAATGAGGTTGTAGACCTTCTCAATGTCAAAAATGGCATAAATAAACCTCATGACACCCCTATAGGCACCTAATGACATATTTGGGAGGTTATAAAAGTTATATGTAAGCCTAATTAAATTTTTATAGGTAGTTTTGAGAGCCTTTTCGTAGGCATTCCACTAGTCATGTTGTTGAGGACACTCAAAGAAGCATAATAGGCCTCTACCAACTATTCAAGGTTGCCTCAAGATTGAACATGCTCTTGAATACTCCTAAGAGGTTTTAAAACACATAAAACATCAGTTTAAATATGATTAAACATGTACAAAATACCTATATACTTCTCAAGCCTACATGGAGCATATATTGTAAGAATACCTACAATCCTCTCTAAACTTCTTGTCAAGTAAATATTGAAGACTCAATTGAAGGTGATATATAAGCTTAGACAAAGATGGTATGTGTACACACCTAAATCTGGTCACCGATAACCTCCAACCAAGATTTTGACCAATTTCCACCAAAATCACAATTTGGCCTAAAAACACTAAAACACATTAAATGAGTTGAAATTGATATATTCAAGTGCCAATTTTGGTCAGGGTATCATTAAATGGGGCAATGAAATTTATGAGCTAGCTAACTTTGATCATATCTTTCCGAGTCAAAATGCTAATTTTGCACCTAGGTGCTCTGGATTGCTCTTTCCTATCAAATCTCTTGCATGAGACACGTGCCTTTGTTATTTTGTGTTGACAACATCCTAAATAGAAATATAGTTCCAACACATCTACTATTGACTTCCAATTCCAATCTAGTCAAAATTCAAACCAATAACAAGGCATTTTGATCAATTTGAGTAATTTGTGCATAAAGTGCTTAATCATGATTAAGAGCTAATTAAACCAAATTAGAGCCTAGTTAATAATTCCATGGAAACTTGTTGAATACTTATTTTTGGAAATGAATATTTAATATCTACATCTTTAGGTGACCTCATTTCTTGGGAAGACATTCCTAGGCCATATATGCCATAAATATCAAGACTCATGCTTCCCATGCCTCATCAATGCCCTCCATGCCTCTTAATTTCTCCTCGATCCCAAATATTGATGATCCTATTATAGATTTAATTCTAAAAAATTGAATTAATCCTCAACCACACATCTTCATCTCAAGATAGACGGTTCAGGTTGATTATGAGAAATATCAAAAATATATAAATAGGAGGCCTTGCCTATTAAATTTTAAGCTTAATTTATGCAAATTTACCATGTCAAATTGATTCCAAGAGCTCTCACATGCAAAATTTATGATGCCAAAATATTGAGCCAAGCTAAGCCAAAGCCACAAGGTGCCAAGGAGAAGAGGAGATAGTCAAGCCCCCTTTGATAGAGACTTCATGAGCAAAAGCTGAGCAAGCCACTACAACAAGCATTTTAGAGCATCCAAAGAAGGTAAAAGAAGGTTTTTTTTTGCATTTTAGTTGTGTGTTTTATTCATGTTTGTTAATTAAGCTCTCCTTAGTGTCTAGGCCTAGAGATGTTATGCTAGTTAGTGTGTTTCTTTAATTTTGTTTTCATTTTGAAACAAACATAATACTAACCATCCTCTCTTGAGTCAAATTCCTAGTTCACAGTATGATCTTATTCAAGAACTACATGAAGTTTAAAATTCATTGTGTTAGTCTTCAATAAAATACTAGACTTTATATGAGAGATAGGCTTGTTTTCATCACATCCTTTTGAATCAAAGAAACTTTGACATGAATTTGTAGGTTCTAATGACTGAGAGCAAAATTTGAAGATTTATAAGCCTTAAGTCTCATTTTCACCAAGATGAGAGAGATATTGCAAGATCCAAGAATGGCATATAAATATGCTAATGAGGTTAAGTAGGACATATGTCAAGATAGTAACTTGTAACTCCTCAACCAAGAAAGTGTGATTTTAAGAGAGAAAGTATGGGGTATAAGAGATGCAGAGCTACTTCTACACCAACTATCATGAGGACATCATTAATCCAAGACAACACATTTTAAAGATGAATAATAGGAATTTTTTTCACCTTTTATTGGAATTATAATTGGTTTCATGATAGATGATAGTCATAATGAATTCCCTCCATGTCTACTCCCTCTCTCTTTCTCTTATCCATTATTATATATATTTAGCCTTGAATGGATTGTAAAAGGATCTTCCAAGTTAGTGTGGATAATCCCTATTCAACTTAACAGTTTTTCATTGCCTTTGGAATGAATATAAACTAAAATTTACCTTCTCAATCTTGCATCTCGTGTTTTTATGATGGATTATGTGATGAATGTTAGTGATAGTATCTTGAACTTCCTCTCATTTCTCCTTTTAATTATCACCTATTTGTAATTATTTAGTCTTATTAATTCATATTTAGTGTGTCAAATGGTGTTACAAGCTTAAGTGTGGAAAATCCTCATTAGTGTCTTCTATCAGACCTCTTGATCATCCCTCTTAGATAGTGTATTGACCATAGCCTTCATATTGAAATACTAATGTTAAGAGAGCTATTATTGAGTTGTGTAATCATATTTTAATCTTATTTCAATTCATAGTGTAGTCATAGTAAAGTGGAGGAGACTAATATTTGGTGCCTCACCCCTTTTCTATTTGTTTTCATCTTTATCTTTCCTTTTCACTTATAATTGAATAGGTTTAACATCAAGGGATACAACCATATATGGAGGTTCTCTTTAGATATAGGCCACCCATAGCCTTAGAGAGTTCTTATTGTGTTAATTGAGTGAGGAGACCTGAAACACCTCCTCAAAGGGTGCAAATAAAAGTCACAATAGTTTTTGGCATTCTCGATGGGACAAGTACTAAAAGTAATTCATCTATTAAATGATTTTTGATGTTGTCCTTACATATATCAACATTTGGAGGCATTTATACAAGTATCAATGGAGACTTTGAGTTTATTCAGTGGGTTTAAGCAACCCAAGTATTTTTTCCAAGTAATTACCCTTTGTTTTTTTCTCCATATGAATTTTCTTGGCTAAGTTTGAAGTAGGTTTCAACTTGGTATAAGTTATTGATCTACATCAACCCTATGAAGATCCATACCAATCCTATAACTACCCTAGTTTCCAATCATATGCCTCTAATTATACATCTAACCAACCTTACTAAGCTTTCAACCTTCATACCAACCTTTACAATCATGTCATCAAAACCTATATACCCATTTTTGATCCAAGTTAGCCTTCTCCTAATATTAGCCTATTGATGCCTAAAACTCTCACTTCAAGTTCAAATAGCCTCTGTGGGAAGCTTTACATATGTGAGACTGAATGCAATCTGTAGAACAACCTCTAGGGTTTTAGAAGCTAGATCTTTATTCTAATTTATAGGTGAAAAGGGATAGAATAAAAGGAACTAATAACATGAAAAGAAAATATATTCTAAGGTGATGCACTCAGAAGTTTGAAACATATACCAATAATTTCATAAAATAATGTAAACCTATAGCACTATAGACCATAAAGGATCCTGAAAGCATGAATTGAGATTCTATAAAGTGAGCAAAGATTTACACTATAAAACTAAAAAGATAGAAATAGTAGAAAAATATAATTTTACACTCCAAATTAACATAGAGCATCACATCCTCTTTATTAATAGATGGGAAATAGAATATAGAAGGATACAATGGGCACATATAAAATTTACACTAGCATATGTGAGGTACACCTGCTAAGGTTGCAGAATCAAGAAAATGCTAACTGCTAATATTCTAGTCTATTATAATGGATGTAAAAATGGGAATGTGAAAAAGAAAAATGATTTCTAGCCCCTTACAAAAGAAATGAGCTCTGAATAAATAGGCAAGGTGAATGCTAAAAGAAGAGACACCTAGATATTCCCTCTATGCAACCATGATGACACCATTATAACTAAAAAGAGGTCTCAAGCTCACGAGTGCAACTGGCCTCACTATCCCAGATATGACATAACTGCATCATTCTGTTAAGGCCATTATGCTTAGGATAAGTGAGGTGGTGCCATGCATATGCTCCTGGAGATGCCCTACCTATACTGTGCTCAATGGCCTTAGTCCCTTGAATAATAAATGGATTACACTTTAGGCTAATATTAAAGTGTTTCAAAATATTTTCTCAATAGGGGGACCCACATCGTCATCTAATGGTGCTACTTTGAATATTGATAAACAAACATAGTTTGCAGGTAAGCACAAATATGACATTTGTCGCATGGACACTTCTTTAGAGCTGTTGGGGGACTTCTTTGATGAGCTCGAGCATTGAAATGTCATGTGTCATAGGCATATGAAGGATAAGACCTCAAGAAAATTATGAAAGGGGGTTTGAAGAAATAAAAACTGAAAAGGGGAATCTGTTAGTAGGTGTCAAAGAACCATGTAACTACCAGTCGAGTCCAAAAAAAGAAATGAACTACTCCAAAAGTGAAGAAATGTGGATTTACAATCTACAGTTCTTGAAGACTCATAGGGGTGCCTACTTATGGGTGGGATAACCCAAAACTCTGATGCCTAAACTGATTTAAAAAAATATAAAAGAGAGAAAGGCATAGAAAACTACAACTTCTGAAGGGCTACCTATAAGGGTGCCCATTCTTCCTCCTTTGGATGAGTCTTTTTGTTGAGAGACTCAAAGTCTCTATCCAAATCTATCATCTTCATGAAGGAGATTTTTTCAAGGCCTTCAACCATTTCTATTGTCTAAAACTCTAACTAGGTGAGTGGTTGCAAAACCTTTTCCACCTCAAAGGTGTTGGGTCTTTGATCAAGAGACACAAAGATGGTCTAGTCACCCTACTTCTATTCAAGTAGTATCCTGATCTGGTCCTCAAGGAGGATGTTGTTATCTACTAAAAAAGGGAAGGGGAGTCTTAGTTGGACCAATTTTTCTATACTTCCCCACCTCTCTTAGACCATTTTTTATAATGCATTAATCAATGCCTTGCACTTATTTTTTGCCTTGTAGCTCAGAAACTCTTTTACCTTAATCGCTACTTACCTTTGTTTGGTCACCCCAACTATAATTAATGCTACAAGAGAAGAATTTTAGAGTTTTTAAATAAGGCTCTTCAATTATAGGACCTTTTGGGAGATGTAATCAATCCCCTGGTCAACATATGCGTTTACCTAAGAAGATAACTTCTACGCATCTATGATGAAGGTTAGTGTTGTCTTTAGGTTTGTCATTGCAGTCTTAATTCATTCCAAATAGGATCTGTATAGTTTTTGGACTATGGAAGGAGTTGTTTCTCCAAAAAAATTTACAATAAACTTGATCTAAAACATTCTAATGTCGAATTTATTATACAAATCGTCAAGTGGATGGATAAGACTAAGTGCCAAACTTAGGTAACAAGTGTTTCAAACAATGTTACACTACGTCTAAAAATTAAAAAGGCTGATAAGTATTTTGGAAACAAGGCTCAAAATAATTGTATAAAACAAAGAGGCACTTGCTAGGACTCTTGGAAACATAGCACAAGATCTATACTTACGAAGGGAAATTTGTAGGTCTTTTGGGAACAAGGCACAAAAACTAGACTTTTAAAAAAGTAGGTCTAAAAAGGCAAGAGATTAGGCTAACAGTTTGAAACCATTTGAATAAAACTTGGCATTCAAAATTAAACATAAACTTAATCATTTGGAAAAAAATATTGGAATTTAGGCACATGGAAGGTAGACTACTTCCCTAAAATTTTAGGCATAAAAATAGTCTTTAAATCACGCAAGGAATGGGTCTAAGTTACACAACCCAAAAGTGAAAGTTAAATTTCTAGGACAAAATTATACAAGGCATATGCATAAACTAATTAATATTTGGATCTAAACTTATCAAGACCAATTGTGAACTCAATTTAAAAATTTAGGTTCCTTAATTAGACAACAAGCTAGACAAAAATGAACAACATGACGGTATTATGCATAAACCAATAAATCACACGTGGTTTCAATTTTGTAATTTAAACACAAGGAAATAAGTCTTTGAAATAATTTGAGCAGTATAATGACATTATCATGCTTTAAATATATGATAAATGTTTTTTTCAACAATCTAAGGCATAAAACTCATAATGAAGTGGGCAACATAATGATGCCCTTTTGGATAAATAGCTAAGGCAAAATATGTGATGTCAAATAGAAAACATAATACCTCTTCAAACAAGGGATTTATGTGTAAACAAGTCTCATTTTTGATGTGGTATGACAAATAAATAGTTTTAACACAAGACTATGTAATTAAAAAGGATAAAATGATAAAAACACCTAAGTGTAACGTCCTAAATCCTAGAACTAACAAGGTGGTAACATACTGTCAAATTCCATCTATATACTTTATCTTGAGAGTATTTTAAGTTGTTAATCTAAAAAGTAAAAGCACATAAAAATTGGGTCTTTAGGCCTCCTCTTTTCTTAAGAGTTCATACAATGACATGGAACTTTAGGATACTCACCCTACATTGACAATATGTTTGTGGTAAGTGGGGTTGTCTAAACTATTCATTTTCATTCATTTATAAATGGTTCTATCTATGTAGAAAACACTAGGGCACATCATGTAATTTGGATCTGCATTAACTGATTTGTTTTGAAAAGGTCTTTTCCTTTTCAAAACCACTACATCCATCAATTATTTAGTGTAGTATGATGTGAGTTACCCCAATGGTCCAAGGCTAAGTACCACTAAAGAAGCTTGTTTAACTACTCAAACAAGAATCCCAATAGGTCACCCTCAATTTATATACCCCATCATTAAGTGGGGTTGAAACAATGTTGGGAGATGAATTCACGGGTCAATGTTTCCCTAGAGAACTCATGAGGAGGCGATGAACTCTCGCCTACAAGCCAAAATGCATAAAAATAAAGAAAGTGGAAGGACTTTAGGGTCATTTTAGGGTCACCCAAATTGTTTAAATTTTTGGGAGGGCCTTAGTAATTTTCCTTTCATGCTTTTGAACCAAAGCAACAAATGCAAAGAGTGATCATTTTTTCTCACCCAAGTTTCCTAAAGGGGATGGGGGGAGAGCATACATGCGACACTCATCTTGTTAAACAAACACTCAAACAAAAATCATAAAAATGAAAACCCTTATGAGTACTTAACTAAAGTATGGATTCATTTTTATAGAACCAAATGAAATATGTTATTAAGTTTGAACCCATTGGCATTGTGTTGAAAACTTTAAACAAAATGAAAAAAACTCAGGTAAAAAGATTTCTAAAACACCAAATTCAGATGTGAGTTTTATAACTTAGAGTATTTAAAAGTGTCTTTTCTTACTCTTTAGGTCCTAAAAAATATGTTAGGAGGTCCTTACACTTAGAAACAAAATATAAGTGGGAAAATGACTTTTCAATTATAGCTCTCAGGTTCCTAAAATTTTACACAATGTGAAAAATCATAGAAACATAGAGCTGATTTAACATTTTTGGGAAATAATGGAGTTTTATTCCTAATTTAGTTAAGGATATAAATTAATAAATTAGTACAAAATATAGAAATAATCATAGTCCTGATTTGTGCAATTTTTTTATCTTTCTAAAAATAGCAATAAATGAGACGAAATATAACTTATCTTGAAACTGAGCTAAGATGGTTGATACAGAGTTTGAAACTAGCTATGTAGGACTGGGAAAGTGTTGAAAAATTGAATCTAGATTTCATTTGATGAAAGGATAGGAACATTGAAAATGGGACACTTTAGTGTCTAGTGTTGTTATCCATTCCTACCACTATTGTCCAAACTCATCATAGAGATCTAAAAATTTCTAATTAGTTGTGTTATGCCTATGTGAGCCTACCTATGAAAAATTGAGTGCTCATTGTTGACATAACACATTGTAGATCTGATTTAATATTCAAACCCTAATCCTCCATCATGATTGATGAAAAAATATTTGAATCACTTGAAAAAGGGGATTAGTTTTTAAGATGTATTGAACGCGTAATCCATACCCCTTATGTGGGCATGTTGCCTACATACCAATACTTTGAAGAGGGATCAAGCCATATGTAGTTCTCCCACCTAATGTGTTTTACGTGATAGTGTGATATAGATGCAAAATGCCAAATTGAGAGTGTTTGAGGTGGCTAAGGACTGGTATGAGGGTTTGAGTATGTTTACAGCTATTTTAGTTGACAATATGCACATAATAGGGAAGTTTGCCTTAGTGATTTATTTGTATTCTTGTTTACTTTGTAAGATTTATCACCTCCCTTGTAAATGAGCTTTGAATGGGCTTTTATAGGGAATAATTGGTCATGGGTCAGATGTATTCACACTAAGCTGACCTAATGAAGGATAAGGATCAGATGGAAATGACTATCAGGGCTCAAAGTGCAAATGGATAAGAGCATTAAAATGTGACACTTTGGGGTCTAGTGTTATAGTCTAAATTTGGCACCCCTGTCCTACATGCTCAAGACCTAGGGGAATAGGATTGGCATAGGGAATACTATCTGGCTAAGGTGGAATCAAGGTTCAAAAAGTTTTGGATTACTGGTAATGATCAAAGAGGTGTCTAGAAGGGTCACAAGAGCATGTAAAAAGGACCTATGGATGGGGTCTCACAAGCCACACTCAAACGACCAATTTGGACATTTTATGTGACTACATTTACTCCCCTTTATTTTAGTGATACAATAAAGTGAAATAATAGGATAAAATAAAAATAAAAAGTATTATTGAACTTATCTATAAGGTTAAATCCCATGAAGATATGTGATGTTGAGTGTGCATAGAGAGAGGATAGCATGAAATGTATATCTGTAAGAGAAAACAAGGAGTAGATTAATTCTTACTAGACATGTTATGTCTAAAATAAGAACGTATAAAGGTTGGGTAAAATATAGAGGAAGAGAAAGAAATGAATACACCTCACCGAGTACACAAACCAATACAAAACTTGTTGTGATGTTAAGTGATGTTGACTAATGTTGACTGATGTTGGGTGTGTGTTGTACCAAGAGTAATATCATGAACATAGATGAGTACTCAGTTCCCCAAGGGTAGCTCAAGAATATAAAGGTTGGCCCTTTAGCTCCATCATCACCCATTATACAATGAAGCTATGTGACCATGCGTGTGTTTATCAATGTTTGGACTGTGTGTCTAATCCCTCTAAGTAGGTGGATCAAGAATACAAAGGCTATCTAGTCCTTTGGCTACATCATTTCTCACTAAGTGAATCTATGTGATCATGTGTGTGTTAATCTATGTTTGGATTGTGTGTCCAATCCCTATGAGTAGGTGGCTCAAGAATAAAAGAGCTAGCTAGTCCTTTGGCTCCATCATTTCCCACTAAGTGTGAAGTCATGGACTAATACTAGTATGAATATGTATCGTATGAGATGGATCATGAATCCCATGAATTTTATGTAATCTAAGAATTTGGTGTGGATAGTTGAATGTGTACTAAGAACTATGTCGATATTGGCCACTCTAAAAGGTGGAGATTAGGCTTGTATAAAATCCACTTCAAAACTGAGAACTAGGCTTATATGACAGCCACTTCAAAATGATTCTAAACACCTACAAATGTAATAAGGTACACAACTAATGAGAATACATGGGTAATGCAATGAACTAGAAATAAAATAAGGCAAATGTGCCACACACATTACCCCTAATCACGGGTGTCTATAACATGGATTATGATCTAAAAGTTATACCAGCTACCCAATCTGAAATTGGAAGTGAGAGCCGTCATATTGTGCATGATGCCCCTTATATCTAGATACTCTAAGTAAAACTATACTATGACTACTCAATTTTAATTAAACTTTAGCTAATAAAACTGTAATTAACCTTACCTTTCTATCTGTTTCTAAAAAAATTGGGTTTTTTGTTGTTTGGATAGGAGTGCTAAAAAGTGGACACATTGGTGTCTGGCGCTATATTCCAAATATGGTACTTTTAATCCTTTATTATTTTTTATGATAGTTTTGTATTCACCATTATTTTTCTAGTTTTTTCTATGTGTTTTAAACTCTGATTGTTGTTTTGAGTGTTTTGAAAACTAATTTTTGACTGGTAGAACGCTTTGATCTCTATAAAAAAACCATTGTTTATTGCCCCCTCTTTTGAGGGTAGGAATGAAGACATTAAAATGACTAACCTTAGAATAAAGAGTCCTACAAATGTGTTATGTTATGAAATACATGATATAGTAATGATAATCTAAAATGATGTCTCAAGGTATAACATAGTTTGTATTGAAGATTGTTAGATGAATAGGGGTATGCCTAGATAGATATAATAATGTAATAGCATGTGTAGTATACTGAACTAAAAGTAGAACTCTTGTTAGTTTTTATTTCTCAAGGAGGGATGGATCATGATGTTCATCATGGCATCCAAGAAGGCAAGATAATGCATGATGTGGATTATGAAATTGCAAAACACTAAGAAGAAAACAAGCACACAAGCACACAAGGAAAGAAGAATACAAAAGAGGCCAAGGGGCCAAGAAAACAAGGGAATGGGCACATGTCATTTAAAAAATAAATCAAGCACACTAGGCATGTTCAAATACCCACATACACATATAATTTCAAACAAGCAAGATTAGCACGAAGGTCACAATCACATATAAGAGTACAAGCAAAGGACATTGGCAAATGTTCGAAGGCACACACAAGTAACAAAATAGGAACTGAGAAATGCAATGACATCTAGCTACTCTAAGAAAGAAAGGAAGGAATGTAAATTCTAGAGATATTATTGCATCTAACTTAATCAAAGCAAGAAGTGAAAGTATGCAAAACATATAATACAAGACCAGGTAGATGTTAAGAAATATCCAAGTGCTATATACTAGTGAGTGTTGATATAATGATATGTGTAAGATAGTAAGTTATATAGATCAATATGATAGCTAGAGTGTGTGGTGTAGGAATGACTCAACCTAGATGGTGTAATCATGTGGAAGATTCCCTCGGTGGGTAGATATGTCGATGTATGTCTTGAATGTAGAAGTAGGATGCACCCTCAATGGGTAGAGTAAAGTAATCAAAGATCTGGGTGTCACTACACACACTCAAATAAGATCAAGTGAAGCATGGTAATGTAGATAAATCAAAAAATAATATCATAGAACAAAAAAATGTAAGTCTAACATGGTAGTAGAAATGTAAAGCATGGATAATGCATACATTTGAAATTTTTTTGGTGTTTTGAGTTATTTGTATTTATACATGTTATATTGTTTTTGGTATTTTGAAATATTATATTGTACAAGTAAGCAAAAAGACACTATGTATAACCAAGCTGAGAAATTATGTACAAGTAAGCTAAAAAATTATGTACAAGCAAGTTGATAAACTATGTACAAGTAAGCTGAGAAATTATGTACAAGTAAGACTGAGAATAAATGATACTAATCAATGATTCTCATAATAGACTCCCTATCACCGTGTCCTATATCAAGGAAAGGGATCATGCATGATCATGAAGCATGCAACTAAAAGGGGTAAAAATTTATTGAGAGAACAAGCAAAAATGAGAAATTATATGCCCAAGTCCTGTTCAAGAAGCTGAGCCAGAACAGAGGTTAAATCATCTAGAATCATCTGCTGATCTTGAATACACCAGTTTGGCCCATTCTCTGAGGCCCATTTGGCTAAACCATCTGTAACTCCATTCCATTCCCGAGGGATATGCTTAAAGGATATAAACTCAAAAGTATCACTCATCTGACGAATCTGTTTAATAATCAAAGCTAACTGCCAATCCACGCTATCAAAGTTACCACTATTCAATAGGTTAATAATGACTTGCGAATTGGACTCGCAAATAACACTAAGGAAGATCTTTTTACAGCAGCACTAAACCGCTTCCAGAATTGCAAGAGCCTCCATCAAATTATTGGTATAGTGTCCTTTATATATGGAAAATAAAAATAGGGTCGAACCACTGTTGTCTCTGCCCACTCCGCCAATCCCAGCAGGCCCCAAATTGCCTCTTGAGGATCCATCAACATTTATTTTAATAAAACCTTCCTCAGGCCGAGTCCACCATCCCAGGCAGTTGGTCGGCCGCAACTGTTGCTTATTCCTTGGCGCAGGCCGTGGAATGTGAGGGAGAGAGTTCGCGGCACCCAAAACAGGGGATAGCCACCTAAAGATATTCAATGCAGCCGGGTCTAAGTCTGCTGCCTTACCACATTTTGTCACAAGCATTTCATGAAGAGCATTTAGAATTTTCAACCAAATTTGTCTGTTGTCTCTACAAGTCTCCCAAAAGATCCTTCCATTTCTTTCAACCCATATATTCCACAGTATAAAAACCGGTCTAATAAACCAAGCGGTCTGCAATATAGACGCTTTAGAGGGAGGTCGCCCCAGGCATTGCCAGAATTTTGTTAAGGAGGAAATGTGCCAGCATGGTCTTTCCCAGGCATCCCACCACAGGTGCCATAATTTCTTTGCAAAGGAGCATTGGAAGAACAGGTGTGCCCCATTCTCCTCACTGCTGTGACAGAGAAAGCAAATTGAAGGACCTTGATAGCCTCTTTTACACAAATTATCCCATGTCAAACACCTATTGTAGAAGAGGGTCTAAATGAAAAAATTGCATTTCGGCCATGAGGCAGCGTTCCAAATTTGCTTTTCCCAAACAAAATCCACTCCACCAACCTCATTCTTTAAGAGTTCATGATATCCCAAAGAAACAGAATACTACCCATTGGCTTCCCTCCCCCAGGCCAGAATATCATTCTCCCTCAAGGTGCTACAAGTTCTACCTGTCAAAATTTGAGAGAGCTCCTGTCTAGTTTCAACCGTACCTCCCTACGGCCAGTCCAGTTGATCCTTCCATTTATAAGCAATACAGGGCCCCACCCTATAGGCTTCTTTATAGTGCTCCATAGTAGTCCAGCGAGCATTGATAAAGGAGTCACACAAAAAATGGAGCTAAGGATGGGAGGACCGAAGGGGGGGCTCCATTCCAAGAGTCATCCCAAAAAAGTGCTTCAGAACCTCGGTTACAAATCCAAAAAAGGTTCGGCTGCACCAGTTGTGCTCCAAGCTTAAGGGTGTTCCACACCATGGAACCTCTACCCTCAATCTTCATTCTAGGAATCTCAGTCAGGTTAACACCAGTGAAGTACTTGGATGTAAGAATACGGGCCCAAAGCTGAGATTGGCTGGTACACCACTGCCAATATAGCTTAGCCGCAAGAGCCTGACTAGACAAAATAGCCGATCTCAGCCCAAGACCACCCTCCTTGGGTCTATAAACAATGTTCCAGCTAACAAGGCTCCATTTCAAGTTCCTAAGATTGCCACTCCATAGGAATTGCCAAGCCAGAGCATCAAACTCCTTAAGGAAATACATCAGAGCAACCTGAACCATGCTTCTATAAATGGGCAGTGCTTGAATCATAGATTGCAAAAGAGTCACCCTTCCTGCAGTTGTGAGCCAACGATGAGTCCAATGATTAACCCTCTGCCTCAGTCTATCTAGAACATTTTGCCAAAAAAGTCTGGGCTGCCTACCAACCACAATAGGGACCCCCAAATAGGTGACTGGGAGAGTCTGAGCCTGAAATCTAAGGATAGCCACAATCCTCCTCTGGATAGCCTCAGGAGTATTAAAGAAAAAGATGGAAGACTTATGATCATTAATTTTCTGACCCAAAGCTGTAAGATAGAAATCCAAAGTACTTCAGAACGCTCTCGCCTCCTTAATCTGGGCTTTTCCAGCCAGTATAGTATCATCCACAAATTGCAGATGAGTTAGATTATCCAGTCTAGTTCCCCACTACCATCCCTGAATCATGTTCTATGAAGCCCACTTCTTAATAAAGCGTCCTAGCCCCTCAGCCAGAATTATGAACAAATAAGGTGAAATCGGATCCCCTTGGCAGAGTCCTCTAGAAGCACCAAACAATCTGGACGGCGTCCCATTAATGAGGACTGAATAAGAGGGCGTTGTAACACAGCTAAAATCCCAATTTACCCAGTCCTGCCTGAAGCCAAATGCCAGCAAAATTTTCCTCAAAAATTTCCAATCAACCCTGTCATAAGCTTTCGCCAAATCCAGGTTTATGAACATAGCCCTCTCTTGAGACTTGAACATCGAGTGGATTGCTTCCGAAGCAATCACCACTCCATCCAGAATTTGCCTCCCAGCAACGAAGCCTCCTTGTTCCTCTGAAATGATCTTTGG
The DNA here is from genome assembly GCA_037957365.1 of Torreya grandis. Classification (NCBI taxonomy): domain Eukaryota; kingdom Viridiplantae; phylum Streptophyta; class Pinopsida; order Cupressales; family Taxaceae; genus Torreya; species Torreya grandis. The sequence goes on from JARHVA010000379.1 coordinate 1,935,576, forward strand.
GAGCCAAATTTTTAGCCTTTCAGCAATAAGCTTAGTGATAACCTTGTAGACCATATTGCAAAGCGCTATAGGTCTGAACTGGTCCAGTTGATTAACCTGTTTCTCCTTTGAAATAAGCATCGAGAAAGTCGCATTAAGCGCTCTAAGCATTTCTGCATGATCATGAAGCATGATAAAAGGGCTAAGACTGTGATTCTAAAAGCTATGTATGTTGTAAGTGCTCTAAAATATCTATAGTGGAAACTAACTAGGGGGTACCCCTATAACTCTAAGAAGTGGATGCAACTATGAGGCTCTTAGGGATCCATCTAGTAGTAGAATAAGCTCTCTAAAAATGTGCTCTATGTGTAGAGGCATGAGACCTTAATGATACTACCCTGGGTGTGAATACTATAACTAGATATTATCTAGAGTCCTAAAATTATCATTAATGTAGTGGTCGCTCTAAGAGAGGCCTCCGTGGAAGTGTATGAACTCTTTGTGCTGGTGAGGGAGGCCTTAACTATGTTTGAACCTTAACTAGAGGAAGAATTATAACTGATGGAGGAACTAAAAATGGTGATTGCAGAGTAGGAGATGGATCTGAAGTGGGGAGTGGTAACTCATATGAAACTCCACTGACTATAATAACTTGATTATTGTGAATGAATTTCATGCATTTGTGAATCATAGAAGGTACTATATAAAGTTTTTATATCTATGGTCGACCAAGAAACATGTCAAAGACTCCTACACTAGGAACAATAGTAAATGGTGTGGCCACATGTGTTAGGCCAACCTATAAAAGAATTACAATCTCATTTAATGAACTCTATATATGCCCATTAAATCCATTGATAACTATGTCCATAAGAGTGATATCCTACTCTGAATATCTCAAATTTTGTATTAATGTCATAGTGTACATGTTCACACTAAATCCATTGTCTATGAGAACACTATGAATGGGATGGTGATCATTGTAGGCTCTGATAAAAAGTGTATTGGAATCCAAATAATTCTCAACTATATCCTACTCTAAAAAAGAGATCGAAGGTCTAGCTGGAACTCTTGAATTATACACACCAATCATGTTGCTTAAAGGATGTGACTCAACTGAAGGTGCATGGTATGTAGTTAGTGGAGGATGTGCATGATATGCATGGTGAACACCTGATGTGCCCTTTGTTTGCTATTTATAATATTGTGGAAAAGAATTTGAGAAACTTTTTAGAGCCTTGTCCTATGTTTTACCTAAGGAGGCTCAATTGGTGTGCCAAGATCAATAAAGTTTCCATCTATCAGATCTTATATCTTGTGTCATAAATTGATGCATCTATTCATTGTGTGGCCTGGTACCCTATGAAAATTATAGAATGCATTATGATCATATTGACATGGAAGAGGCTTTGTTATATAAAATTTTCAATTAAGAGGGAGAAATAGGATATTGCATTCTAATAGTTAATGTAAGACTCTGGCTGGAGGTATTGGTAGATTGGTAAAGGCTTGCTAAGGAAGTGTTGATAAAACCACTCATTGAGGGGCATCTAAATCCATATTAACTATAGGTTGATTTTGATTTTTTTTATCATTAACCTTTACTTTATATGGGACTTTGTTGTTACTCTTGTTTGTTGTTCCTGCTATGCTTATGTACTTGAGTTTTCCCATTGAAAGTAATTTGACTTCTTTTTCCTTTAGTGAATGACATAACTCAGTGAAGGAAGAAGACTTTTTGAACATTATTGACACATGAAAAGCTGACTGAAGACTATTTGAAGAGATCCAATAATTCTTGATCAACCATGGGGCTAGTCATTTTAGCCAAGATAGTCTTATATCTAAGAACATAATTTCTGAGATGCTCATTTGATCATTGTTTCTATTGATAAAATTGGGCATAAGAAACCTTGTCACATATGTTAATGTTGAAATGAGCTAGGAACAAGTAAGCTAAAGTATTAAATGCTTTTACCAACTAATTTGGTAGACTATAGAACTATTGTAGGGCATAATACTTTAAACTCCATAGAAATAGCTTGGTTAATAACCAATCCTTTGGCACATAGTCCAAGCATGTTAAATGAAAGGCTCTCAAGTGTGTCTCTAGATCACCCTTGCCATCATATAGAGTGAGCTTGGGTTGAACAAAACCTGATGGCAAGGGTGTAAAAGTAATATGGCATGCCAATGGTGTATGAAGTAGAGCAAAAGAGTCCAAAACCTATGTTGTTCTAGAGGCACCTTGATCAAGATGTAGCACCTTGGATTGAAGAGATTTTATATCTTACATAAGGGCAACCACATTAGGAGGCAAAGATGTACTAACCATAATTGGTGGTGCCATATAAGAAGGTTGGACTGCTATAGGGGGTTGTTGAGACATATTTTCCCCCATAGTTTCATTTGAAATTGGTTGTTCTGAAGGAATGGAAGACTCAACTTGCTTAGCCTTTTTTATTTCCATGATAGATTGTAAGATAAGGGAATTATCTCAGGGCTATCCCCATGTCTTTCTCTAAAACTTTGTAGAATCAAATCTTTGTTGATGACAACATCATTATTGACAATAAGCGGAAGTGGATCAATAACTCGATGTGGTGGAGTATGATCATCAGTGTGCATATCATCATTGTTATTCTCATACTACTCATTATATGAATTATCATCATAGAAATTAGTGTAATCTGGATGTGTAGGATCTATAGGAGGAAACTGTGCTAGTTATTTATCCATGGTATATGGACGGGCTGGAGGAATCTAGGTGATTCAGAAGGATTGCCACTAAGTCTTACACTTCATCTCAAAGGAAGAGATGTAAGGAGCTTAAGTGGCATAAGGAAAATGACTTGAAAAATGAAAGATAAGACTAAATAAATGTAATCTAGGATTTGAAAAATAGAGAACTGGAATATGCATAAAAAGGATACAAAGCTTACTAACATGTACAGTGATATCTCAAAGTATAGGGACCTAGTATATTCCACTAGGTTTTGAAAGAAAATGATATTTAAAATTGCTATGATGAATTTTAAAAATTAAATGTGAAATTTTGATTTATATAAGCAGAAAAAAATTATTGTTAAAATTAGCAAAGAATTTTCCCTAGGGTTTCTAAGGTTTTTATGCATAAATGAATTAAGTCAGGTTCACCAAATGATTTAATTTTTTTGGGGAATAATGGAGGTTTATTCATAATTTAGTTAAGGGTCTGGATTAATAAATTAGTTCATAATATAGAAATAATCAGAATCTTAAATTGTGCAATTTGTTTATCTTTCTAAAAATAATATTAAATGATAAAAAATACAACTTAGCTTGAAAATGGACTAAGATGGTTGATACAAAGGTTGAAACTGGCTATACAGGACTGGGAAAGTGTCATAAACCTAAATATAGCTTTCATTTAGCAAAAAGATAGGAGCATTGAAAATGGGACACTTTGGTGTCTGGCACTATTGTTCATTCTTGCCACTATTATCCAAACTAGTCACAAAGACCTAAAACTTTTTGGGTAGTTATGTTGTGCCTATGTGAGCCTGCCTATGAAAATTTGAGTTTGGTTATCGATAGAACTTGATATAGATTTGATTTAATATTCAAACCCTAATCCTCTATCATGCTTGAAAAAATAATATTTGAATCACTTGAGAAAGGGGGTTAGTGTGTAAGATGTACTAAACGTGCAATCTATACCCCTTCTGTGGGCATGTTGCCTACATACCAATACTCTGAAGAGGGATCAAGCCATGTGTAGTTCTCCCACCTAATGTGCTTTATGCAATAGTATGATGCAGTTTTAAAATGCTAGATTAAGAGTACTTGAGGTGTCCAGGGACTGATATGAGGGTTTGAGTATTTTTGCAGCTATGTCGAGTGACTGTATGTAAAGAACAGGTAAGTTTGACTTAGTTTATTTGTATACTTTCTTGCTTTGTAAGATTTATCACTTCCCTTGTAAATGAGCTTTGAATGGGATTTTATGGGGAATAATTGGTCATGGGTCAGATGTATTCATGCTAATTTGACCTAATGAAGGATAAGGATCAGATGAAAATGACCATTGGGGCTCAAAGTTCAAATGGATAGGAGCACCAAAAATGGGACATTTTGGGGTCTAGCACTATAGTCTGAATTCAACACTCCCATCCTATAAGCTCCGGACCTAGGGGAATATGATTAGCATAGGGAATATTGTTTAATTGAGGTGGAATCAAGGTTCAAAAGGTTATGGATGACTAGCAATAAGCAAAGAGGTGTCTAGAAGGGTCACAAGAGCATGTAAAAATGACCTATGGATGGGGTCTCACAATCCACACTCAAAATACCAATTTGGACATTTATACGAATAAAAGAGAAATATCACCACTTTTCTTGAAAAACCATAACTATTATCATAACATCATAAGTTTCTTGCAAAATAGAGTATCAACACAAAATTAAAATTATTATAACAATATCATATAACTTAACATAATATCACTATTCTTAATGCAAAATAGTAACTATACCCTTCAAACCATCATGGTTAGACAATATCACCGCTTCTCACATGAAATCACCCCTTATCAAGTGATATTACTACTTATAATGCAATAGCATGACTGTAAAGTCACGATATTGATAATATCACAATTCTTCCTTGTGAAACAAAAATAGTTAGTAAAACTATGGTGGTTAAGCACAATATCATGATAATTAGTGTAATATTTTAGAACTTATGACAAAATCATGAATACTAAGTCATAATATTATGCAATATCACAATTTCATAAAGCCAAAACATGACTACATAGGGTAACTTCATGATTTCCATTAAAACATCTATGAGCCTTCAATTTCTAATTTTTTAATCAGCAAGTTTGGATTTTGACATGAAAATTATTAAAAGGATGTCCTAAAATTATTTGAGAACAACATTTTGGGTTGAAATTCCCACTGGGCATGCCATCATGTGAACAAGGAATGCATATATGGGAGTTTAGTCTTGTCTTAGTCCAATAAAACAAAATCAAAATAACACACTAATCACTTGACACTTCTAGCCTAGACACTAGAGGGAGCATAGATAACAAATATATAAATGAAAGAGTAACTATAACACAAATAAAACACTATTTTACCTTCCTTGGAGCTCCCAATGGCTTATTAAAGTTGCTTGATCAATTTTTGCATCAAGAAATATTTGACAATGAAGCTTTATTTGCTCCTTCTCTCCTTGGCACCTTGGCTTGGCTACTTGGCTTATGAATTTGGCATGGTAACATTACTTGAAAGCTTTATTTGCATTTATTTGAGCATTATAACATTACACTAAGATATCTTAAACATTAATAGGTATGGCCTTGTATTTATGGCCTCCAAAAGTTAACTCTCATTTAATGTGAGTTTAAGTTGAGTTTAAACATGGAATGGGTTCAAACTAACCCTAGGTGAGTTGAGGCTAACTCCAATTGAGTTAATATTTGTCATGTAATTATGATTTTTAAGTACTAGACATGGCTCTCAAATTAGATATTTTGAGATATTTTAGGAGAGTTTGACAACTCATAAAGGAAATGATGAAAATACTTAATATTTTGATTTTTGGAATTTCTATTTTTAGATATTCATTAATTGCAAATGGATAATTCAAATAAGTTTTTAATCTTGTTTAATTTGTTAATTCATTTTAATTATAATTTTATCTCTTTTAATATTTGATCAAGTGCCTCACTTAATGGTTCCATAAGTCAAACTACCAGTTGTTAGGTCATAAGGTGATTGGAGATTAATCTATGAGAGTTTATTGTTGCATACAGTAGAATACCCCAAATAGGGATGCCTCAACATGATTTTAGGCTTTGAGAAATGATGCATAGTTGAAATTGGGGTATACAGTGATTTTTAGACTTATTTTACAATATTTGGTAAAAATCAGTCTGAAGTCCAACCAGAAGTTAGTTATGGTCAAAATTGGGTGTCTACAATAATGGCTTAGCGAGCATGGAACCTTAAATCATGTTGATATAACTACAATGACATATAGGTTTGGAATGATGGTTAGATGGGAGATTTTAAAACTTCATAAAAGAGGAGGCAAAGATAATAGGAAGCTCTATGAGAGAAATTAGAACTAAGCATATACATGGTAAAATATATGAAATATTTTGGTACAAATTTTTTGGGTTGCTCGCTGTATGGTTGTCAATAACTTAATACTACTGCTTTAGGCCAAGAACAATAGATCACTTTGTTTGGACTAAGGAAAAGATAGAAAAGTTATAAAATATAGACACATATTGGACGTACATAATAGATCATTGGATAAATACTACCATTGATGGATATATCATTGATTTTATTAAACAAGGGTACATCACATCTAAAATTATGCAAGATTTGGTAATAAGAGGAATCAAAATAATTTTTTTGTAATGACTACCTACTCTGCTCAAAATGTTGGTTGTGGAAAAGACCATGGTGCATATCTCAACTAAGATGGATTACTCACTTCACAAATTATGGAGATGTGTGTGATAAAGAAGTGAATAATGAATAACTGAGAGTAAAAACTTGAACCTAAACCCAAAATATAGAGGATATAGAGAAACAGAAAGAGAAGATAATTATAGGGCTAGAGTGAGACATGTGACAACAAAGTAGATGGAATAAACAAAAGAATCCTAATGTAGATATGAATAGGAGTAGATAAGGGATTTTAGAATATAAAGGAGTGGGAGCTTAGAGAGGAAAGATTATGAAAATGAAGAAATGAGAGGGCCCAAAAATGTATAATGTGTAGATGAGAGCACAGAGATGGATAGAGATTAGAAAAATAATTTAGAGATATGGAAGTGAGTTCCAAGAAAGAGAAGGGAGAGCTAGTAGAAGAGTAGCTAGAGAAATTAGAAGGTATCTTTAGGTCATAATTATAAAGGAAAATATTTTTTAGATAAGAGAAGGAATAACATTGGGAAGAAATTATGTGAAGTTAAAATATTAAATCAAGTTCAAGTTCAAATGAGTAAAAATTCACAGACAATGATCATTTAATTCAAGGGTACACATCCTAGGGTTTTTTTAGTGGTGAATCTTCATTAATCTATGAATATTCTATTTTTCAAAGTAGGCATTTTGAAATTTTGTGGAGTGGCTGACAAGGTGGGATCACCTAAATTTTTGTGGTCAAATTTAATTTTGAGGAGAGGTTCACCTAAATTTGAATATAAATTTCCTCATATAAATGTAATTTTTCAGTACCTTGAAAGCCAATCTAGAGAAATTTGCCACATACCATTGGGTGACTTTAGAAATTTTTTTAATGGTTTGTATTTTAGGTCTAAGGAGGGCTTCAGGAATCAATAGTTTCCAACAAGGTATGCAATGATTTTTTTACAATATAATTTCTTAGTAATTCTTAACTATAATTATATTTATTGTTCTTTAAGTTCCACTATGGAAATTAAATATGAGGGCATCTGATGATAGCCTATGGGCACCCGATGACATCTTATGAGTGTGGGTGCTTGATAATAGCCTATGGGTGCTTGACTACAGTATGTCAGTACTTAATGGTAGCATGTAGGTGGATGATGGTAGGTTGTAGGTGGATGATGGTAGGCTACGAGTAGATGATGGAAATATGCCTATGGAAAGATGATGATAAGGAATGGGCATATGCTAACAATCTATAAGTAGATGTTGGTATCCTATTAGAAAATGTTGGTAGCCTATGGGTAAAAGCTTACATCCTGCAAGTGGATTTCTATAGCTTATGGGAAGACACCTACGGCTTGATGGCATATCCTTGTAGATTGTGGGAAAATGTAGATGCCATCAGGCTATAGGCATCCACTCACAAGCTACAATCATCCACCTATAGGCTATCAGTGTTTGCTTAAAGGTTACCATCCTCTACTTGTAGGCTACCAACATCTACCCATAGACTATAGTCAAGTACCCACAGGCTACCATCGGGTACCAACAAGTTGTAGTCAGATGTTGGTAGGCCTTCTATTATTCACTACATGGCATCACATGATTCGCCTTTATATTGATATGCCTTCCAAAATTATTTACTACCATTACAAATCTAATTCACTTTGAGGCCTCCACAAATTTTTTTATATGGCCCACTAAAATGAACCCTGACACATCCCTTATGCCTATTTTATCAATAGAGAGAATAATAAAAAGTTCATAAGTTAGTAGAGATAGTAAGTGGTTTAATTATTTCATAGATAAATTTGGAGGACTTAGTGAATCCACTAAGAAATTGTTAGATATGAATAAATTGAATAGGGTTGGTTTTCATATGACATCAAGTTTTAAGACATCAGTAAAGTCTAGTCCACAACAATAAGTGGTTTTAGGTGTGAGTACAAAAATCATGGCTCTCACTATAGAAATTTTTGTCACCTTGGTGCCATATGATGGGTCTTTTGACCCTAAATAATACATGTTAACCGATGAGATGAAATCGCAGGTTAAAAGTCTATTTAACAGTAAAATCTAGATATGGGGGAATCTAGGGTTAAAGTGGTAGAGATATAGATTAGGGTATAAGGATGGTATAATATCTATAGAGTAGGCCAATTATTTGTGAAAATCATATAGAACATATATTATATTTATTATGTTGAGATGTTAAAGATAGAAAGTATAGTTATGCTAGATATTTTAATAATAATGAGGACAAGATAGTTGGTTTTGATGCTAATATATATCTAGTTCTGGGACAGGTAAAAAGTGGACTAGATTTAGATTTTAAGATAGTCACTTGATTTTGGAAATTATGCCTTTGTAATTGTAGACACTTACATCGACCCAAGATGTTGCATTGATGTTATTATCCATCTTAGACACAGGTGTTTTGTACAAAGTACATGTTAGAATTGAATGCGACCACCTAGATGTTTTTAAGTTTAGTGTCATCTTCATGTTGGTGCATTCAAATATGGGTAATGGACTATCACTCCTTATCAAATATAAAAACCCTAGTTCTTCATCTTCATTTTGGCTATGGGAAAAATAGGTTAGTGGGCACATGATGTAGAGTTGCCCCAAATACCCCTCTATCGATGAGTACTGCTTACATAGCTAATACTATGAGGAGGGTCTCAAACCTATGTATTTATCCCCATTATGTTGGATTGTGTGTGAATCACACAAGTGTGATAATAAAGTACAATAATGACCTAACTTGTAACTTGGAAAATATAGCTCTTGGATTTCTCCTTTAATATTTTAGATATGTATATGTGTTGTCCCTATGACTAATATGAAAATAGGATAAAATTAGGAAGCTTTGCTCACTTGAGTTCTAGATAGAATGATTTTGGTAATTTATCTTGGTCTCTCTAAGTATTTTCTTATTTTTTAATGAATGAGAGTTGATCTTGTATTTATACTAATCTCTTTGGAGAATATCTCACATTAAATCACTTAGGTCAACCATAATAATGCATTTCATTTGTAAATTGGATGACTTTATGATATTAGACACTTTTGTTGGATAAGACACTTGCATTGACATAGGTGTTTGACTGGAACACAAGTGTCTGGGTAATTAAAAAATAGATGTAGGTCCAAAAATTACAGAGATGGAAGATAAGCATGTTTATGACATTTTAGGAAAGATATAAGGTCTAAGTCATCTGAATAACATTAGTTAGACTAATAAATAAGTAATTATACATAGAGATATAGTATATGCGAGCCATTTGATAGTGGGAAAGGTCTATAATCTAAAGGTAAATCTATGATATATATTTTCCAAGTGTACAAGATTGAGTTGTTATATAATTTAGAAATAGCTTTTGCATTCCCCCCCTTTAATCTAGTAATTAAATTTCTAGTTTAAAGAAAAATAAATGTGTACTTAGGTGTATATAACACACCCTGTATATGCTTGAGTCCAAGTTGAGTGATTTGATGGTGACTAATCTACAACCAAGATCATGTTATAGTATATAATCAGTGCATATAATCTAAAATTGAAGCATTAAAATAATTGAAATTGAAAGAGAACAAGGTTTAGGAGTAAATCATGTGTATCAGTGCAATCGTCTTGCCTTTTGACAATTTGATTTGAATGATTTATCATTATGAATAACTAAAATTGATAATAATACAAATATAAATCTTGAAAGTGAATATATCTAAAGATATAAAGATATATATTGGAGGGCACATGCCCCTAACCTTGGAGAAAAGATGAGTTGTCACCTGGTAGTTGATATTAACTCAACTGTGTAACCTAGTCATACTTATAACCTATTGAGTGTGAGTGAACCAAGTTAAATCACACTATAAAATTGGTGAGGTTGGATTATGAAATCAATTCCAACCTATAAACATGGAAATATAAGTGATCTAATCACCTCGACTATACCAAAAATTGAACCAACTACTATAGTAGATTAGCTCAATATAGTTCATAACAGTCCAACCTAGTGGGTAGTGATAGTCCCTAAAAGTTTTTAGAATCTAAAACTGATTTGATTTTTAAATATTAGGCACACATTTCATAGCATATTCACCTTAGATATGTCTCATGGTGAAACTATGCATAAAAATGGTACCAATGTATATAATTCTACCATAAATGTGTATTTAAATCATATAACTATGTAATTTTGCTAATTTAAAACTATATAAGTGTAGAGAAAATATTTCCAAAACATTCCCCTATTATATATGAATAAATATTTAAAATTAATGTAAGTGCCAATGTAGAGAATGTGTTTCCATAACATACCTCAACTACAATCTGAATCTGAGAACTAGTGTAAGTGCCAATGTGGATTACATGTTTTCAAAATATGCCCCCACTATAATTTGGGTATGATACATAATTAATAATTTTGGATAATATGTTTCCAAAACATTCACCACACTAAATCTAAAATTGTGACAAAATATGAAATTCATGCCTCCATGACATGCCCCCACTGATATGCCCCATGTTGAGGTGAGGGAAGTTGCAACTGGTATTTACCTTACCTCTAAAGGATAAGATAACCATGAAAATATTAAAATTACCATATATCATATAAATTTAACATGTCTAGGTATATATATCATTGAATCACAAATAATTTTATCATACCAAGTCCTAAGATGCATGATGTAGATCATGGTAATGTCTAGATGGTAATAGTACAAGTTCAACAAGCAATCAAGCACACACACAAGAGCACTCAAAATCAAATAAAAAATACAATGGTCTAAGGATACCTCAAGCAATGGGCATGTTCAAATGCCACACAATCTAAGGGACATGACTTGGTCAAATATCCATAGAGCAATAAATGACATTCAAATGTCAATATACAATAATCAATGACATATTCAAATTTCAAAGAAGAAAACAAAGGCATGAGTGCCACAAAAAATGTATCATATTCAAATTCTCAAATAATCAAGACAATAACCATGAAATATACTTAAGGAAGTGGATAAATGAAATCATCATCAACCATCATAAACATAGCACACTAGTCCTTGGATATATGTGTTAGCAAAAAATGTCAAGTACATAACATATCAAGTACAATATGAAATATATAAGCATGGATAAAGGCATATGTAATTAAAAATAGGATCTCAAACATGATAATTTAAAGTGACCATAGAATGATATAACCTATATGTATCATGATAATAGAGGTGGATGCCCTCAACATCCTGGTGATGTGAGTGGAGGGAAATCCTAACATCCAAATTTGCATAGATCATGTATTTGTGTATGCCTAAATCATACTCAAAATATGTGTGAAACACATGTGTATATAATAAATATTAATATGACATATCTCAACATGAAATTGATAACATATATAATAGAAAATGTAAACGCTGAAAATATTTTTGGATTTTTGAAGTTTTTTTCTTTTTGTATTTTTGGGATCTATGAGATATTGAAACCTTAAGTTGTATATTTTACATTATTTTGATAATTGTTGGATAATTTTAAATGGTATATTGCACGTTCTTCCCAATTTTTTACATGTGCATTAGAATAACCAATGATATCATTTGGTATATGGATCAATTTACCTCCATGAGAAAAGGAAATACCTTGTTGATGTTGGTCCATTTGTGCTTCCATTTGATATAACCAAAGAGTGCCCAATGTAAATGCATATAGAATTTTTTGTGGCATAACCCAAAACCATGTTTGAATCACTTTAGGACCATAATAAAATAGTAGTGTTATTTTTCCCAAGAAGTCTTTCCAACCTCCTTTATTTTGTAAGTCTTTTAGGTCAAAGCCAATATGTTATAAACATATTATATTACAAGTAGTCTTTGTTTGTGTAGGATTAATATGGTTATGCCAAAAATAAGCACCACCCATGAATAATGTGATTGTCAAATATTTTTAACATGGATGCTTTGTGTGTTATTCATGTTTGGGTTTTTGTATAGGATGCGGACCTTGGATTGATCCCATATTGAGTAAATATTGTAGAGCGCACATATAATGATTAAGAACTCCATAATTTTTTTCATAATGTTATTTTAGTAATTCATCTCTCTTCTTTATGTGAGGAATTAAACTTTGGTACTTAGAATGGGATATGTTAAGCTCCTTTGGATGAGTAAGGATGAATGAAGCATATCTATGCACATCTACATATAAATGGGTAAATGGCTTATGTTGTTTATGCAATGTTCTTTCTTTCAATGGAGAAATAATAACGCTACTCAAAATAAATTTTAACTCCCATTCTAAAGATCTAAATGCTAGCTCATATGATGTACTTTTGAATCGAAGGTATTTGAAGGGATTCATCATCATGTTGTTTGAAATTGAGTAAATGCTCTAATGTAAGTTTTGGCACCTTATGGATAATTAAATCCATGAAAACTTCATCTTATAATTATTTGAAAGTGTTTAAGGAAATTTTTGGTAGGCTATATAACTAATTATTAGCCTCATCAAAAATGCTCATATGGAAAAAAAATAGTAATATTTTGTCATCTTTTTCCCATGGACCAAAAGAATGTATATAATTAATCATGTGGCCGAATGGGTCCTTGTGAATCAAAAAGAGAGTTATATTTTTTAGTTCAAAATCTTATGGATAAGGATATTCAAGTTTACATTGTGCAAGAGGTTGATGAGGTAACATTTGCATTAGTATTATGGGAAGCCATTTGCATTTGAATTATAGAAACCTATTTTTGAATATCCCCAATAGTGTACATAATAGAAATAAGACACTCCATGGGAATTGTGGTGATTAGGTATTATCATTGCTTCTAATCTACCATCTCTCTTGAATCTAGGCAAATGAGTATCATTGTTCTCATGGATAACAAGTGAAAGTTATAAATTATTGAATTTAAGATACTTAGGTAATGGTATTGGATCTCTAAATTGTGCTAACCTAGGTATATCATTTGAAGAGCTAGGTTCATTCAGCTTTAGTAGAGACATAGAAATTGGTATAAACCATTTTCATGACTAAATATTTTAGGAGATAAAGATTCATTGGTTTAAATACATTGATTGAAATAGTTGGAACATTATGAGCCTTTGGCACTTTAGGTTTGTAATGCTTCCCTCTTTTTGGTGTCTTAAAGATACTTGGTAAATATTCCATTATGCCTTGGTTAACCTTTTGAAAATTTTCAATGTCAAATGAAGGGAAAAGAGAATCACCAACCTTGATAAGGGGGAAATTATTTATAAATGTGGGAATTATGGGGGTTTGAATTAATTTGAATACCCCCTTTATAATTTATTTATAAATTAGTCATAATTTCCTTATGTATTTATCATAACTTTGTATGATCATATGAAGGAGCATATTGGTCATATGTACCGACTTTTTTGGTAGAATGTGCAGGAAGGGAATTATTAGTTGATTTTTATTATTGGTGCCTCATGGATTTTTCTAAAAATACTAAGCCTTGTTGATATGTATTATAGTTTAAAGATATAGGGTGGGTTATGCCTTTCTCATGTTTGCCCAACCCTTGTCTTTTGTATCCATATTTTATCAAATATCAGAGGCCAAAATCATACGATGGTGGTGTAGGAAGTAACTATAAAGGATTTATATCTTCCTTAAAATGGATTGACTCATCTCTTGAAATGGTGGGAATATGGGTCTGGTTAGAGGGATGCTAGATACCACCATTCAAATATTTAATATTATATGCTTTATCATTTATAAGAATATAGGAGTAATCAATTTTTACCCCTTCTTTGATAGAAAGTTGGAAAGTTTCATAATCATACTCATCAAATCAATCAATATCATCCATGATATGAAAGATAAAGAATATAAATATTAGGATAAACTAGGTAAGAAACATACTATATGGTATGCTTTGGCAAAAATGATGTTCAAAAATTGGGTTTACCAAATGTTTAACCCTAAAATCTAGACATGGAGAAATTTAGGGTTAAAGGGGTAGAGATAGCCTAGGGCATAAAAATGGTAGATTATCTCCAGATTAGACCTATTGTATTCAAAACTTAGATATAACATATACTAAATTTATTATGTTGAGATGATAAAGATAGAAAGTGTAATTATGTTAATTTTTACAATAACAATTAAAAAAAGGTACTTAGATGTGATGCTCATACAATGTGGTCAAAAATAGGCATAAATTGAAATGGATATGGATTTTTGAATAGTCACTTGATTCTATAAATAATGTCTTTGTAGCCACATACACTTGTGTTGTGGGATAATAATGTTGACACTATTGTCTGACTTAGATGCAAGTGTCCAATATGGAATATCTACTAGAACTGGATCCAACCACATAGATTCTTGTGAGTTCTATGTCACATTCAATCTAGTTCAATCATATATGGGTCATGGAATTTTACTCGTTAAATATAAAAACCCTAGATTGTTAGGTTGTGGAGCTAAAAGCTTTACCAGGATGCAAACAGGAGAAGTCACGGAGCTTGCAGAGGTTGCGGAGAGTTGCAGAATCAATTGCAAGGCAACCGACATCAGTCTGATCAGTCGATGTTGATCAGATAGCAATGAAGAACCAACCAGCATCGGTTACCAGTCGGCCAACATCGGTCATGGAGGAGTCGATGTTGGCAGCCTATACGTGAACATGCAGTTTGCATGTCAATTTCAGAGAGTTTATTTTTGGACTGTTAGTTTGCATGTTAGAGGCTAGTTGTAGTCTTGAGTTGCACATCTAATTATTGTAATTAAGATAGTCTAATTATTATAAGCATGAGATCTATATATGGACTCATGGGCTGTATTGTAAAACTTGTAGCTAGAGAGTAAGAGAGCAATATTATAAGCTCCTTCTGTGTGTCAGGTGAGCAATGGTGTGTTCCTCCTAGTGCCACAGTACCAAAGTGGGTACTAGTTTGGAGAATCAGCAGGGTTCTTCGTATTTGTATGATCTTAGTCAGCAGGTTAGCATGGCTTCTTTTGGAGATCTACAATGGTGAGTAAGGTCTAGTGATTTACAAGTAGCAGCAGAGAGCAGGAGATCTACTTGGAGTACGGTTGTGTACTTGACGTACTGGCAACGTGTTACTGACTGGTTGGAGAGGTGAACATCAATTCTGTATTGGAGTTGATTGTTGGGACCAAGAGAGAGAGGGAAGAAGGTCTTGAGGTGTGGCGAGCCTTTGAGGTGGAAGAAGAAGTGGCATCTTCTTTATTATATATTCTTCTGAGTGATTATTAATACAATTGTGTATTATCTCTCATATTCCTATGTTGTTTCATATTTCTAGTTACTTATTGATTCTGGTTAAATTCCATGCTTAGTTGCTAATACAAGAAGTAATCATATGTGCTCTATTGGTGGAGCAAGATCCTGACACGTGGTATCAGAGCATGTTTATTGTTCTAAGTTCCTGACAAGTGGTATCAGAGCTTTTGGTTGGGTTGACTAACAGGTGGTTTTAGATCTGGTAGTGTTTTTGATTATAGGTCACTCTCAGGGGTTTCAGATTGAGTGGGAGTATAGCAATGGCAGAAGATAGTAAGCTATGAATGGAGAAATTAAATAACATGAATGGTCTGATTGATGGAAAGAAAGAGCAGGTAAAGGGAGATTATTGGTCAGCAGAAGATCAGCGTGTAAAAGCAGATGTTGCAAGTGACGTTGCACAGGTTGCTCTGGATAAAGTAGAATCTTTGTTTACAAATTATTTTGCCTCTTTCCATGCAGCCCGAAATAGAGCATCTTTTCATGGGTATGTCTTTGGAGACTTTGGAGAGATTTATTTAGGGGTTGGAGAGCCTTGTCAGATTATTGACGAAGGGGAAGTAAAGCTGAAATTGCAGGCGGATAACACATAGGTGGTGAAGGAAGTCATGCAGGTACCAGTCTTGGAGATGAGTCTAATTTCTTCAAGAAATTTGGGTGATGAGAGATGCACTGTAACTCTCACAGCGGATACACTTGAATTAGATAGTGGTAAGAAAGTAGGTATCCTTTATCTATCTACTTATATTACTAATTCACCTTCTGTTGCAGAGATGTGGCTTTATGGGCTTGGTCACATATGTAGGAGGGGAATGCAGGCTCTTAAGTGAAACATAGATTTTTTTGACAAGCTAAAAGAACTAGAAAGCCTTGGTGTTCATGGAGGAGATGATAGACAGAGATCAGGTGAGGAGACTGAATTATTCTGAGCAGGGCTGTGTTGATTTAAATAGGATTTTGATCCATGGAGAGCTCGTAGGTAAAAAGTTATCACTCACAGGCGAACACAAGTATCGACGTCGGTCAGACAGTAACTGATGTCGACAGAAATAAGATCGACGTCGATTAGGAAAGAATCAACATCGATAGGGAGGACACCGGCGTCAGCCAGGGAAACTGACGTTGGCAGTCAGGGTCAGTGCAGGGAACCGACATCGGTCAGGAGCAGACTAGGAGATGGCTGAGATCGGTCACTGGAACGGATATTGGGCAGACAGCAAGCTGTCAACAAGTCTCAAACGCTCATATGGAGGTCAGAAAGGGTAAGTGAACCTCATAGTCATTTTTCACCTTCTTTATATTGCTTACTGATGGTCAAGTACTAGGAAAATGGAAGAAGCAATGCAGGTAGAATCCAGATACAGTGGGAGCTTGGCATGGACGAGGAGTGTGAGTCCTTAGAGAAGAACCAAACAGGTATTTGTTGGTAGAGTTGTCAGCTGGAAGTAAGCACTGAGAGACGAAATGGATTCCCAAGTTAAAGAAGAGAGTGGATGGATATGTGAGACAGAAGGCCAAGGTATATGGTCTTGAGGAAGCTGCAGGACAGTGGTACAGGTTTGACAGGTGGATGACTAAGCATGGCTTCAGTCAATGTCAGTGTAACTATTGTGTTTGTCTTACTAGGTGGATGATGAGTCGCGACATTATCCAGTTACTATATGTGAATGGTATACTAGTTATAGGTTCAAAGATACAGGGATTTGCTGAGCTAAGGGTAAGGTTAGTTTAGAGGTATGTCAGGAAGAATTTGGAGCAGCGCAATTCTTTGGCATAAAAGACATGGAAATTTTATCTCCAGTGGGAGCTGATGTGAAGACGGTGTTGGTGGGGTTCATGATGCAGGATGCAAAATCTGAAAGCACACCAAGGGCTGGACAGTTCAAGCTTAGCTTAGAACAGGGTTCGAAATCACATGAGGTCTAGTGTAGACCTGAGTTTTCCCAAGCAGTGGGAGTTGTCAGAAAGTATGGAGCCAATTCGGGGAAGGAGTACTGGAGGGCAGTTTAGTGGGACTAGCAGCAGGTTAACATGTTATGCAGGGTCAAGGTCTTCACTACATGGATATGTAGGTTCGGATATGGCAGGTTACTTGGATGATAGGTGTAGCATCACGGGATGTGTGGTGGTCAGCCTTCAGGATTGATCTTGGAGAGGAATACAAGCTAGGGAATAATTTAGACAGTGTACAGGGACAGGTACAAGTGCAACTGTTTATCTTCAAGTGGGAGATTGTTAGGTTGTGGAGCTAAAAGCTTCACCAGGATGCAAATAGGAGAATTCATAGAGCTTGCGGAGGTTGCAGAGAGTTGCAAAATTAGTTACAGGGCAATCGACGTCGGTCTGATCAGCCAACGTCAGTCAGATAGCAGCGAAGAACCAACCGGGGTCGGTTACCAGTCGGCCGACATCGGTCATGGAGGAGCCGACGTCGGTAGCCTGTACGTGAACATGCAGTTTGCATGTCAATTTCAGAGAGTCTATTTTTGGATTGTTAGTTTGCATGTTAGAGGCTAGTTGTAGTCTTGAGTTGCACATCTAATTATTGTAATTAAGATAGTCTAATTATTATAAGCATGAGATCTATATATGGACTCATGGGCTGTATTGTAAAACTTGTAGCTAGAGAGTAAAAGAGCAATATTATAAGCTCCTTCTATGTGTGAGGTGAGCAATGGGGTGTTCCTCCTAGTGCCACAGTACTAAGGTGGGTACTGGTTTGGAGAATCAACAGGGTTCTTCATATTTTAATGATCTTAGTCAGCAGGTTAGCATGGCTTCTTTTGGAGATCTACAATGGTGAGTAAGGTCTAGTGATTTTCAGGTAGCAGCAGAGAACAGGAGATCTACTTGGAGTACGGTTGTGTACTTGACGTACTGGCAGTGTGTTACTGACTGGTTGGAGAGGTGAACATCAATTTTGTATTGGAGTTGATTGTTGGACCAAGAGAGAGAGGGAAGAAGGTCTTGAGGTGTGGCGAGCCTTTGAGGTGGAAGAAGAAGTGGCATCTTCTTTATTGTATATTCTTCTGAGTGATTATTAATACAATTGTGTATTGTCTCTCATATTCCTGTGTTGTTTCATATTTCTAGTTACTTATTGATTCTAGTTAAATTTTGTGCTTAGTTGCTAATACAAGAAGTAATCATATGTGCTCTATTGGTGGAGCAAGATCCTGACACATGGTATCAGAGCATGTTTATTTTTCTAGGTTCCTGACAGTTCTTTATCTTTATATTGGTTATGGGAAAAATGGGTTAGTGGGCACATGGTGTCGAACTACCCCAAAGACATATTTGTCAATGAGAACCACCTGTTTAGTTAATGCTCAAAGAGGGCCTCAGACTTATGTATTTTTCACCTATATGATGTCTTGTGTGTGAATCATGCAATGTGTGATAAACAAGTATAACAGTGACCTAGCTTGTAACTTGAAAAATATAGTGTTTGGGCTACTACTTTAGTACTTCAGATGTATAGATGTGAGGTCCCTATGACTAATATTGAAATAGGATAAAATAAAGAATCTTGTCTCACTTTAGTATTTGATATAATTATTTTCATAAATTAACTTGGTCTCTCTAGGTCTTTTATATGTTTTGAATGAATGAGGGTTGATCTTGTATTTATACCAATCCCTTTAGATATCTCATATTAAATCACTTAGGCTAACCATAGAAAATATGTTTCATTTGAAAAGTATATGACTTTAGGGCACTAGACACTTACATTGGGATATGACACATGCATCAACATGGGTGTCTAACTATGATGAAAGTGTTTAGGCAATTGGAAAATAGGTGTAGGTTCAGAACTTGTAGAGATGGAAGATAATTAGGATTATAACATTATGGACAATATAGAAGGTCTAAGTCATCATAATAACATTGGTTAGATTAAGAGATAACTAATTAGGCATAAAGAGATAGTGTATGCTAGCCTTTTAGCACCAAGAAAAGTCTAGAAGCTGAAGGTACATCCATGATATGTATTTGTCAAGTATAGAATACTAAGGTGTTATATAATTTAGAAATGGCATCTACAAGGTGTAACTATGGATGATGCAAAGAGGTGCGAGCTTATAGGATCCCTAATAGGTAGATCCTTGTAATTCATATACAAAAGGGATGCTACCAAATTGAGCTTATAAGATGTTAAAAATTAGTTGATAGGAGAATTTAAAATGAATAAATGTATGAGTCAGAAAATCCAAGATCTCAAATAGATTCACCAAAATTTTGGAGAATCGATATTGGACTATGATCATAGGTTCTCTGATGTGATGAATTGAGTGTATTTTTTTATTTCAAGATATAGATAAGACCACATGGTTTGAATAAGGTTTTTGACCTTGGATTATGTTTTCTATTGCCCAAAATTAATTCAATTTTAAGGTAGATGCTCGATTAGCTACGCTATGAGTGAAGCAGATAGAGGATAAAAATGGATGCAAAGATAGATGTTATTTATGCAATATGGATGAGCTACATGAAAGTAACTAGCCCAAACTAGGCATATGGTGTATGGAGTGTGGAAAAGAGAAACACCACATGAATGACTACCCAAAAGTCAAAAAATAATTATGTGAAATTGTTGTGTAGTAGGGCATGCAACTACAAAATGTCAACTCTTACAAAAGTACACACAACAATCTCATATTCTATACTATAATTTATACAAGTCACATAATCATGATGATAAAAAATTTATATCTTTCCAAAAATTGAATGAAGACATCACCTAGAATGTCTTTGTATTAGCAGCATAGCAAATTCTTACTATGAAACTAGGGGTCCCAAACCCAGATGTAGAGATGACAATTAAGACTCAAACTTCTCTTGGATGGGTGCCAAACTCACCTCAATATCAACATTAGGGCCTAGCAGGTTGGACACTATAGGCTCTACAATGCCAAAAAATATGGACTCCACTATCTCCTCAATATCAACAGCCATGGAACATAATGTTTCCCTAACAACAGTTAATATGGACCTCTTATTCTCCCCAAAGATTATATGGGGGATATGATAGCCAACAACAACATGGGTGGGGTTTTCAATAGTGACAAAGATGATATAATTATCAATAGTAACAAGGTTTGGATTTTCATCAAATACAATGGGGATATATATTTGGGTATCGAGATAGATACTAACGTGGTAATCATAGACCAGATGAGAGATAGGGCTGAAAACTGATTATTTTTTATCTATGTGGAGTATGAAATCACTTTGCATGAAATTTTCCAACTAATCTAAAAAGATATATCTAATGTGATTATTATATATTTCCATGGAATCACAACATAAATTATTTCCCTATGTTATAAAACAAAGAAAAAACCATTGTGAAATTTAAATGTGGTAAATTCAAACCTAAGGGATCTTGTGTTCATGCAAGTAGTCACCCAACATCAGCATACAGAGAAAGGATTCCCACCCTTAGATATGCCTTAATATTAGCAAATTATATATGTGAAATAGGATAAATACATTGAACTTATAAGGGAAAAGGGTATCATGTATCATATATCACACATATTATAGAATATGCAACATTAAGCTACGGATAAAAATTATGTTGTGGTCATTAACACATAAATATATGGTCAAATTATGTGCATTATGAGGTAGGATGGAGTAGTTTCTATTTTAAAAAATTTACTCAAATTATTAAGTAATCTATGGAATGAATATATATCATATAGCATCATAATATTTTGAATAACTTGTTATACTGTGCACAAAGAGGCTAATAATGCATTGATAAGGTGGTATGGTAAGTAAATACCAAGAAGCCATGACATGTGGATTATCGAATGGATATCAAATGGATAAGGTATGAAGTTCCAAATTTTGTAGTTAAATTTGGAAGTAGAGTAAATATGATTCACCGATTAACATTTGAATCCATTTGATGACCTACTCTTAGTTACAACCTAGTTATGTTGAATCTCACAGAATATAGAAGGGTAGAACCTATTGGGCAATTGGAGGATGTAGAAATCAGATTTATTGATCTAATTTTTTGATGTGACTTTGAAGTCATAGATATGAATAAATACAAAATTTAATACCCTAAGTTAATTAGAAAAAATAGGGTATATGATGGTTAGATGATCATCAACATAATGCATAATAAGTTGGAGGCACACCAAGGGGATGAGATTACCATTATACCTCTAAATAAAGCTAAAAAACCCTATATCATACCTAAAGAGCCTGACTCACCCTATATCTATGGGGAAAGCAATTATTTTAATGTTAGCACAAAGTCTAAGCACCATGAATTTTTTATTATTAAAGAGCATATCTATATATTAATAAAACAAGAGTATAGTATAATGTTAATCATATAAAACATGGGTGGAGAAGTCACACCCCATGATCAAAGTCACACTGAGGGAAAAAACACCTTTAGAAGAGTCCAAAAGGTGGTCAATAAATGACCAAACAAAAAAATATCAAATCAATAGTTCAAAATAGCTAAGCACAAATAACAAAGGAGCATAATGCAATAAAGAGGACAATTAAGCAACTGCAACATAAAAGTCAAGGGAGGCAGTGGATACGGTGGGTCCCTGAGGCTTATCACCCCTTCTTCCTAGAGTGGGAGGATCATTGTCTATAGGTAAGGGATCCTAGCCATCAGTTTATTGAGATTCTAATACATCATATTTGTGCCTTTCAAGAGAGATTGCTAGAGCCAATTATGGAAATTTATCTTGGGGGGAGGACCCCAACCCCTATTTTCACCATCATGATTCATGGGAGGAGTCCCTAGCCCCTATCATCACCTTTAAATATAAAATATCCACTTAGACCACCATGTCATAGAGAATACCATTGAAGTGGTGACTAATGAGGAGAAAGAATCCTATGTCTAGTTCTAGAATGCTACCGATGTGTACGACATCCTCACCCTTAGTGAGGCATACGATAAAATGGTGGCTCATGAGGTTCCCAGCTAACTACACATGGGGTATTTCCCAAGTGGTCGACCAAATGCTGGAGATGATTAAGTTCTAGGTGAATTTTATCAGTCTAGATTTGAATCTTAAGAGTAACATTAGATATAACAACTTTGTTAGTAACATAAAAACTACATTCTAGAGCTTCATGATTAAAATAAGCATAATTTATAGCTTTCCATATTTTAAATAAAATATTAGCTTGAAAGATCTAACAAAATATATTTTATTTTACAAGAAATAGATCCAAGTCCCCCAAGAGATCCCTTTTACACATAAAAAACTCAGGTCAAAAAGGCTAAAAGAGGGAATGAATTTAGTGCCACATAGATTATGTATGAGAGCAAAACCAAAAAAAATGCTTAAATGTTTCAAGTTACTAACAATTTGGGTAGATGGGATTTGAAACCCCCAAATCATTGAGATGGTTAACCACATACAATCCCTAATAAAGAAGATAGTAAAGCAAATGAGTTTTTTGGGATCGATCACAGTAGACCACACCATGGTAAATCACTTAGCCTAAACCCCATGACTGGAATGGATATTCCATCAAAGGTTGAACATTTCATCTATAATGTGTTAAGGGGTTAACAAATTATAACCAATCCAAGGAGAATATCGAGTGAAAGGAGTGGTCACAAGCTAATGCCAATCCTTCCATCACGGAATAAGGGAGTTGACCCTTATCTTGTGAAAATACTCATCAGGGATGGAGCCTTAAATTTATGTTATAGCCTCTACATCTAAGTTATTTAGATGAAATTTGTTTTGAATTTATTGCCAAGTGAGCCAGGACTAATTCACCTTACATAAAAGGTCACCTATATTTTTCACACCTTTCCTAAATAGAATTTACCCTTTAACCTAAGGAACTAAGGCACCACACATTTCAAACTAGATAGTTCATCTTTTTCCATCTAGAGACAAACCCACTTCCATAGTTACAATAACCAAAGTAACCTTCATCTAGACCTCTGATAACAAAGGAAAAAAAGCTACACACTTATGTATAGTGGAATGAAATTCCCCGTCTATGAAATCACCAACAAATTTTAAAGTAGATTTGTTATATCAAGTGGGTACGATAGACATGGAATACATCAAACTAACTTAGGAAGGTGTTTTACCTTGGGAAGTTGTGTCTTTAGTAAGTGGTGATTCAGATACCTATTTGATGAATTGGGTGAGAGGAGACCATGAGTTATGACCAATGCAAATGAACACTATAGAGTGACAATTATCTCAATACTTTAAAATCAAGGACTTGGGCTAATTTATTTCCATATTTGAAAAACATGTTCCAAACCTAGACCATAGAGTTAGTGCACTAAATTATGCACTAAAGGGCATTGATGCGACATGGTGGGCAATGCAAATGTCAAATCAATTACACTAGAATGGTGCTTATGAATTGTTGAAATCTTGATTTCAAATAACACCTATGATCATAAATCAATGGCCATTTTTACTAGAATGGTAGTACCCTAAAATTCATATTCAAATATGTGTCGATATATGGTCTTCATAGGTTTTGGAAGCCAATTACTATGTACATGTATTCAAGTATACACTAGAACCTCTTTCAACAACCTAATACATGCACCAAGATCACATGTGGGAAACTAAGACTTGGACACAAGTCTAATAAGATTTTATTCAAACCTTTGTCTTTGAGGATGAGAATCCTATGTGCATCAAGCTTTACAAAAACCATGGGTAAGCACAGGGTCTAAGCAATATATAGTACTACTCTTCATAAGAAGAAGCAACTATAAAATTGAACACAAATCTGAAATATTACAAGGCCATTAAGCAAAAAGAATATTTTTTGATGAAACCCTACATTGGGATCATGGACAATGGAGAATAGAAAGAATCTAGTGACAACAAGGACTTAGATTTGAAGGCATTATTTGAACCTTAGTGAGAGGCTAAGGAATGGAAAGATAAAATTATAGAGAAAATAAAAGATGCACAACTATGAAGTGTAAACATTTAGGAGAAACAAGTACAAAGAAAATTGTAAGACTCTATGTAAAGTGGGTCCAATAAGATATATCAGGAGCTATTAAATAAAATAGTACGTAACATTGGTACCAAGTCTATGCCAAAGCTTGTGACTTTGAGTGACTATTAGACATAGTAAGAGATATCAATGGTCTTCAATTGTTGATAGATTATCAAGATGTGTTACCAAAAACATTTTCAAAATTCAAGGGTGTATAACTTTCATTATGAGAGATGCACATAAAACTCAAAGAGTACACATGACCTATCAATAATCATCCATATAGGCTAAATCCCAATACAAACCTTAAGGTTAAGGTATAAATTCATTGGATGTAAGAAACATGGATTATTTATCTGATAGAAAAGGTAAACTAGGTATGTCCAATGGTGGTCTAACCTAAAAAGTTAGAAGAAATTAGAATCTGTGGGGACTACAAGGCATTGAATGATTCATGCATTAATGAGCCATTTCCAATTCCCTTCATAGGTGAAGGGTTTGAATTATTTACAAGTGACAAAGTCTATTTATTCAAAGATGGATTCAATGGATATCATAAGATACCAATCACAACCAAATATTGGATAAAATCATCTTTATAATGGAATGAGGCTCCTTTGCATACAAGGTAATGCCCTTTGGTCTAAATAATGCTCATGTTGTTTGTTTTAGGTCCATAATCACTATGATATAAGAAAGCCCAATATAAATTGCACACAAAAATTTAATCATACAAAAAATAATATTCTCTCTTCATGTCAATTTGATACAATACATTTGACTATTATATAGCCATAAAGATATCACAACCACTTCCTATAACATAGGATCTAATGACCCAAAATAGTCACAAGTGACAACAAACCTTACGAGAGCACATTTCCTAATAATAACAAAAAAACTAATATGCTATAATAGGTTTAAAATACTTAAACCTATATAAAAATTAATAATCTTATGAATATTAAATCTTAACATTTACCCCCTTAACATTATTAATTCCTAGCACCCCCTTAATTCAAACACGATAAAAAGTTTTTACACTCTCCGTGTAGCCTGCTCATGTTTGAGGTGGCATGCCATCTTTTTCGCTTCATGGTCTTGGTGACACCTTTTTTCCTTTTAGGATTACCACTAACCTGGAAGTGATAGGAGTACATCTCTTTTCTTAACACCTTCAATGGTTTCTTAGATTACCATGAACCCCTATGGTTTTCTATTTGTAGGTTGACCATGAACCTAGAGGTGACAGGAGGTCTCAACTATTTTATACACTTCGATGGTTTCTTGTATTTCCACAGACCCTTTCCCAAGAACCAAGCACTACTTTAATGCTTTTGCTCCCCATAATTTTCTTCATTAGGAGGTACCAAATTGGAAAATAATGCTCAATATTTTAATTGAAAAACACACTACATAATAAAAACACACCACACACAACATAAAAATAAACACACTGAAAAATGTCACCATAACAATGATGCAACCCCATCATAGGTGACTCACGAGAGGATGCAAATTGTCCTCCAACCTTCGTGTATCCTCCAGCCTCTAGTTAGTTGTTACTTATTCAATGGGTTTGGATTTGAAGCTCAATAGACATTGTGTACAAGCGATATTGTGTCCTTTAAAATATTAAATTTTTTTTACATTTTTATAAATGATGACTCAACAAATTTTTGACAACAACAAAGACTCATAAAGACTATTAATAAAAATCCAATAAAAGATTGGATTTGATAGACTAAAAATAATTTAGAGTTTTCAAACTGATAACAAAACTAAAGAGAAATGTAAACTAAATAACTTTATAAAAGATAGAGACCGAAATTGTAAAAAAATATTCTTTAGAGATACCTATATTGACATATAATGAACTACTGAAAGTAAAAATATGTGACTCACATGACTGATTTCTATAGACATATATTAAAATACCAAACAAACTTAGGACTTAAAACTTATGGACTAAGACTTTTTCGAGTGTGTAATGTGCAACAATATCTATGGCATTTTTATCCTCAAGATAATAAAAGAAACATACAGCTTATTGGAGAAGGTTCACACTGGAAGATGAGCATGTCCACTTGGATCAAGAGCTCATCATAGACCGAGTCAAGATGAGTGAGGTGAAAGGAGTAGAATACATTGAAGACCAGGTAGATGATACTTTGATAATAAAAAAATAGATCTCTACTCATTGTACATTGTTTGACCAGAATGGTAGATGAATGAATTATAGGTAGAATTATACATAGTTAGAATGATCACAACAAGATTGAGATCCTTTGATTTATACAAATGTGTGGCTAATAGATGTTGTTTTTCACTAGCTAGTACCTCTATTTCACATGGGCGATGTGGATGTTGACTTTACAGTGACACAATTCACACAAAGTATGTTTGTTACATATAGTGAAGAAGCTTATAATATGCACATGAGGAGCATGATCTAAACATAGGGGATGAGTCTCCAAAGGCCAAACTGAGTAGTGATAATGGATATCCTTGAAGGTTCAAAACACTTATATAAACTCCATTTTGAGAAGATGCAATAATCTTCCAATGATAAAATAATCTATGGTGCTGAAACTAACCAAACAATCAAGGCCTGAACCCATATAATTGACAATGGTAAGATGCATGTAGAGAACTATAATAGGTCGTATAAAAGCAAACACAAAATATCCATCAATAGGGGCACTGCTTAAATGATTTTTTACCATAGATTGGGGCAATTAACAATAGCAAAGTTGTGGCCCCTGATCACTCACTAAAAATTTACACAGGCTTGTATTATAGGCATAAGACCCAATAATAAGCTCTGATACAATTGCACACAAAAATTTAATCATACAAATAATAATATTCTCTCTTTATGTTAATTCGATACAATACATTTGGCTATTATATAGCCATCAAGATAGCACAACCACTTCCTATAACATAGGATCTAATGACTTGGAATAGTCACAGGTGACAACAAACCTTATAGGAATACATTTCCTAATAATAAAAAACAAACTAATATTCTATAATAGGTTTAAAATACTCAAACCTATATAACAATTAATAATGTTATGAATATTAAATCTTAACAACGTTCAATGATTTTATCCATGATTTTTTGGAAGACTATCTTGATGATTAGGTTGTATTCTATTTATTTAAAGAACACTTATCCAAGTTATGATTGTGTTAGAATGATGTTGAGCTTTGTGCATCATGTTAAATTTTAAAATATGTTTGTTCTTTACACCATTTGGTGTTCTATTGGGTCACATAGGATGCCACGATGGTATTTTGGTTAATCAAGCTAAAATCATAGTCATTGTGAGTATTCCACCTCCTGAAAGCTCTGCTGAACTACAATCCTTCCTCAGACATACATGATATTACCACAAGTTCATAAAATAGTACATATTTATATCCACACTAGTGGATAAATTATTGCACAAAGATACAAAGTTTGAATGGAGTATTTAGTGTCAGGGAAATTTTGTGGATTTGAGGCAAAGGTTAGTAACAACTCCAATATTAGTGTTCCTAGATTGGAGCAAGCCATTTCATGTGCATGTAAATGCTTTGGGAACTATAGGAGTTATACTGGATCAACTAGGAGACAAGGTTTGGATCACCCCATTCAATTCACAAGCAAAAAATTGATAGTAACTGAGAATAATTATGTTACAATAAATTGAGAGGCCCTAGATATGTTTTTTTTGCTTCAGAAATTTAGGCATTGTCTCTTAGAAACACCATTTAAGTTCTTTATAGATTACCAAGCTCTATGATATCTAGTGAATAGGTCTATGTCAGGTGAAATGATGTATAGATGGCTAATGTTATTTTAGTAATTTTAGTTTAAGATCAATTTGAAACCAGGAAGAGAAAATGTGAGACCAAATCATCGTAGATGAATAAGGAATGGTGATGAACTAGAAGAATTGTAAGATGAGTCATTATATGCACACTTATTAGTCTTTATGATTACATAAAATATGGAGGATAACTAATTCTTGGAATAAGGAGTTTTTCCTATGCACTATGTTGAACAAGATAAAAATAAACTAACCACATGAGACATACCATTCAAACTTATTAATTGGCTTTTGTACAGGATGGATAAGGGTGATGTGTTACATTGAATAGCCCTTGATCACGAGCAACCATAAATTATAGAAGAAACATATCAATGAGTTATAGAAGGATGCTTCATATAAGAATCTATTGTGAGGAAAATATTACAAAGTGGTTTATGGTGGCCTAACCTATTATAAGATGCAGATAGAGTCACAAAGCACTACAACATTTGTCAAAGAATAGGAAGGCCAAATCAAAGGGTTGAAATGCCTTTGAACCCAATGATAGTAGTGTAATAATTTGAAAATGGGGAATTAACTTTGTAGGACCTATTAATCCACCAAGAAAACATAGTCATGCTAGATATATAATAATTAAGATGAATTAATTCACAAAATAGCTAGAAGTTGTTGTGACACCAAGCTACAACATTAGAGACAACCAAATTCTTATATGAGAACATCATAACTAAGTTTAGATGTCATGTGAAGTTGGTGAGTGATAGAGGAACACATTTCCTTAATAATAATATTAAGACTCTGATAGAATAATTTGTGATATTTCACCATAAGAGCACAACTTATCATCCTCAAGATAATGGGCAGGTAGAAGCATTCAACAAAGTCCTTGAGAAGATGCTTGAAAAAATATGGAATGTGTAGAGATATGATTGGGAGGATTAGATTCCTATGATCTTATGATCATACAAAACTAATTATAAGCATGTGATAGGGTTAAATACATTCCATTAGTTTATGAAATAGAATCAATTATGCCTATCCTATGGAATATATAGATCCTAGTTTGCAAATCACATTGATAATGTGACTGGGAGATTATGATTCACTTTAGGTAAGGTTATAGATCTAACTCAAATGGAGGAAACTACGCAAAGAGAAAATTATATGTAGGAAGTAAATTAGTAGATCCAAAAAACATGGAATGGTTACAATTTGTGATCTAAATATTTTTATCCAGAGCAGACAATATTATTGTATGGTAATATATTACATGCACATCTAGGAAAATTACACATTCAGTGGAAAAGATTATATGTCATCCATAAAGAATCACAACAAGAAACAATAGTACTAAGGGATATTCAATGAATCATGATCCTAGAGCATGTAAATGGATGCAGGCTTAAGCCTTATGACAATGATCTCTATTAATCTCATGTTGAAAAATTGAGTGGGTGTCAAGTAGCATCGTGTAATTAGGGTTTGCATTTCATTTATTATTTTCTTATTTTTTTGGGTTTTTAGAGTAACTATGTATAGTTAAATCTTGATATCATAGGAAATTAGAACATAGCATAAAAATCTAAATGTCACAGATTATGAAAGGAAAACAACAAAGCAATGGAAAAGTAATACAAAAAAGGGTCAACTCGACATAAAGTAACTAAATCTAAGAGTGAAGTAGTAATAAAAAGGGTAAGGAGGATAGACAATAAATGGTCATTCATAAATCAGTTAATGACAAAGCACTTCAAAGATTACACATTTCCCAAAATAGATAAGGGTGTCAGACTTAGGTAATGTTCAATAAATTAATATTTTATAAGAAGAAAGGTGATGCATCACATTAAAGAATGTTTTTATCCAAAGAAAGAAATATATACATTGTAGTGTAAAGGTCACATCATAACAACCAATGGAATTTAAAACCAAGAGAATAACAATGTGAAAAAGAACTCAACATAGCTCTTTTTGAAGTGTTAGATGAGTGGAACAAATAAAATCTTTGAATGCATCTCAAACCTCCTAGAACACAATATCCTTTTACAATCTAAGCTTTAGTTATTTACCTAAGTAAAAAAATGTCCAAGATTTCAACACATCATAGAAATAATGAGTTGATCATAGCTCCTCACACCATTGAACAACACATAAAAGGAGGAAATGAGAATAGGGTTAGCATTGAGGCATACAAGGTATCATAATATTGAGCCCTTTGATTTTATAGATGCCACATAGATAAATTTGCTAGATTTGGCCATTATAGTGTAACTAGGAGCTTTAGCCATGAAACATTAGCTATGAGGTTCATATGCAAAGTGATTGATCAAAATCCCAAATTTTGGGTAACTAGACAAGGTGGAAATGATGCTTCTAAGTTGATATAATGAGGGGGTAATACACTTGTTCAAGGATGTTACCATATACATCAACATAGAAATATTGGTGAGGGAAACATGGCTTCTAGCTTGAGGCAAATCCCTCTTGACATATACAACCAAGGGCCCTCCGATTCATTCAAATATAAGAGATAATTATGTTAGAAGATCTAGGGGAATCCCCCTTGATTCAATACATGATGATGTAATTTGAGTACTTGTTAATTGTATTTCACGTAGATTATGGCAAGCCAAATAAGTGCATGCCAAGAAATGAAATGGGTCATCAACATAGCATATCACATGTTTTGGCTACATGAGAATTTTAATTGGTTAGAGTTATTGTGGCCAAGCTCATTTATAAAATGGAAAATATTATTTCAAGTGTGTCACATAGTTTCCAATACCATTCCTAGTATTATTGATCTGCTTTACTCAATGGAGGTCTCTTGATGGTTCTATTGTAGTGGATGGATATTTTTGGCCTATAAATGCATTGTAGAATCTAGTCTAAAATTATAGAGGGCAATACTACATACAATCAGGCCACTTCAATCAATGATGAATTGAATTATATGCACTCATTGCATCACATCATAGAGTGCCCACCAATGTGATTCAGTTCCTCATACCACACACATAGATCACCAAAATTCATGATGCAGTACATGTGCAACTTCATGGGCTGGCTAAAATACCACACGTCTCCTTGCCATTCTTCATCACCATGTTAGATGCTCAAGCATAAGTTCAAAAGAAATAAGCATTATTGGTAAGAATGATGGATTTGTTAGAATATTATCATTGATATCAAAGGAATTATAATTAATGTAATAGAAGTCAATAGAATTGTCATTGGAAGTATCAATGGAATTGTTAATGAAATTGTCAACAAAAATGTCAAAATGTTGACATAAATGTTAATGAAATTGTTGATAGAAATGTCAATAGAAATGTTGATGGAAATGTCAACAGTCACATATTTTGGTGAATAGGTGACTCTTGGATGGGACACCTCCTTTGTGAAGAGGCTTTAAAGGCTATATAAGGTGGATAGAAGGTCGAGAAAGATATGAAAGTTGAAGTGTGAGATATGTGAATATTTATAAAGAAGATAAGGAAGCAAGTGTATGGAGAATAAAAAGACATATCATACAAACACATATAGATTTAAACAATGGAATTAATTCTTTCTATCATTGGAGCATAAACATATTTTTGTGGAGAATAAGAAGAGGAGATTAAATTTTCCGTCATTCATTGATGAAGCAACAATAGTAAAGTGGAAGATTGCTTTAGTGGAGGTCGATGCCTTAAATCAAAGAGATGGGTGTTTATTGCTAAGTTGGTGCTTAGCAGTGGGGATTGGTGTCTCCAGTAGGTTGGTGCCTACAAAGTGCTTAGCAGTAGGGATTGGTGTCTCCACTAGTTCAGTGTTAATAAATTACTTAGTAATAGGATATTGGTGTCTCCAGTAGGTTAGTGCCTATGAATTTTTTAAAAATATTATTATTATATGATTGGATTTGGATGGTAAGTTCAAGAAACTATTTATTTGTGGTTTTTCCTTGAAAGGGTTTCCACGTAAATTGGGTATCAATCTGTGTCATTTCTATGTGAATGCTTTGATTGTGAATATTAAGTTTCATTAAGTAAAAGATAAGATTATAATGATTCACCTCCCTCTTAGTATAAGTGTGTGCTTAATAATTGATATTAGAGTGGTTCATTTAGAAACAACCTAACTACTAGAAGGTAGATCTCGAGAACACACATGGCTGGACAAGAAGTTTTATCCACAAATAAGGATCTATCATTTGATGAAATAAATTAGACTTTTTAGAGTATATGAATGAGAACCTATTGAGTGGATTTAGGGTTTGATATTTGGAAAGTAGTAGTAAATGGTTATACTAATCCATTATCTCCACTAACAAATACAGCTGAAAAGAAGCCTAGTGAGAATAATGCCAAATCCATGAATGCTATTTTGTGTGGCTTATGAGAATCAAAGTTTTTCAATATTATGAAATGTGAGTTAGCAAAGGAAATGTGGGAAAAACTTTAGAACATCTATGAGGGTGACAAGAAAGCGAAGAAGGCAAAACTCCAAACTCATAAGAGACAATTCGAGAGCTTTGAAATGAAAGATGAAGAAAATGTTGCAACATATATTATTCACTTGGATGAGATTGTTAACACCATAAAAAGACTCAGTGAAAATGTTGAATATATAATAATTATGCATAAAGTATTAAGGTCTCTCCCGTTAATATTTGATGCCAAAGTCTCCATCATTGAACAAATGAAAGATATAGACACGCTAACAATGGATGAATTGCATGGGATCATCATGGCATATGAAATGAGGACCAAAAATGAGAAATATTATAAGAAGGAATCAACATTCAAAGCTTTTAAGAAATGGAAATATAAAGAGCCTAAATCAAGCAATAGCACTAGTGATGAAGAAGATAAGAAGGAGGCCCTGTTTGTCAAAAAGCTTAAAAAGGGATTTGACAAATATAAAGGTAAGCTACCTTTCAAGTGTTTCAATTGTGGTAAAATAGGGAATTTTTCTACTAAATTTCCATATAAGGATGATAGTGATGATGAGGAAAGAAATAAAAAGGAAAACAAACCTAAATACAAGAAAAACTTCAAACAAAATGAAAATAAGAAAAAGTTTGGTAAGCACAAGAAAAATCTATATTCTAAAAAGGATAGAGGTTTAGCTAAGGAGAGTGATGAGAGCATTTCAGGTAATGATAGTGAATAAAATATATTCATGGCTATAATGAATGATGTATATACAAGTGAAGACACCTTGAAAGAGGAGGAAGATGTTGAAGATGAAGGAGAAGTAAATCTTGAAGAAGAACTCATTTGTGCTTTAGGTGAGATAAAAGTTCTTAAGAAGAAACTAAAACAAAGATTACAGATTTAAAAATATGAATAAGAAAATCATGACCTAAAAACATAAATGTCTCATAGCCTTGAAGAGTCAGAAAAGGTCATAATTAGTCTAAAGATTGAAATAGAAGAAGCCAAGAAGACAGAGGAGGAAGTAAGAGTCCAACTTAAGGCAAAAGAAAAAGCAATTTAAAGTTTGAAAAAATCACCAAAGTACTAGATGAGATTATCAATTGCCAAAGGCCATCATGCATCAAGACTGTTATTGACTATGAAGGAAACTAGAAGATCATTGAAGAAGGTCAAAATTCAAAAACTATAGAACCACCAAAGAAAGTATATGTATAGAATCCCAAGAGCTATGTAGATGTACTCAAGGGGTCCATGAATGGTGGAAGCAACAAGAAGAAAGATCATGACACTTCTCCAAAACATAATAAGGATAAATTCAGAAAGTCCTTTCCTCTAAGGCAAGCACACATGACTAGGTTCCAGAGTTCTTTTTATGGTTAATGTTGTTTTTGTAATCATTTTGGTTATAAATCAACAACTTTGGACATATATCACACTTATATATAAGTGGTTTTATGAAACCTCTTAGGAAAAATAAGAAAGTGTAATCCATGAGTAAACAAAAGGAAGAAACTTTAAAAGTATGGAAAAAGAAGCAAGATCAAGAAAATAAGGAGAGACCTATGCTTGTGCAAATTGCATTTCATGCACAAGAGGTATCACTAAGCTCATAATAAGAAAAAACAATTATGGGGGAGATAATCACTGTATTATCTTTCAGATTCGTAGATTATTTGGTGATATGCATTCAAAAGTCAAAGAAAAACATCAACTAATGAATATTCTTTGTGAGAGTGATTCTGCAAGTGATTGTACTATTTTTAGAAATAAGTCATAGAAGTAGGAATAGGGAAGAATGAAATCAATTAGGGTGCAAAATAACTTACAACAAACATGTGCCAATGTCAAGTGCATATTGTAGAAAGTAGCTCAGATCTAGTAAATGATCAAGCTGAGAATGTTAATGAGCATATGGAGCATGATATGCAGATAGAAAGGGAAGTGGAAAAGAGGAGTTACCACTTGAGCAACTAGAGATAATCTAGATGGATGTAGATGATATCAAAAATCCTAAATTTGATCAAATTCAAGGAAAGCAAATGAGAAAATAAGTCCTTATGCAAAAGGATAAGGAAGAGAGGAAAGACAATCATTTTGTTGTGGTGATGTTGAAGAAGATGACATGGATATTTCCTATGATTTATTTATGGATGGAAGTATAATGAACATCCCTTTTTCATTGATGTCAAAGGGAGAGAATTAACGGAAGGGGGAGCAAAGGAGGAGAACTATAGCAAGGGGAGTTTTTCTACAGATTTACCATTAATGATAAATAAGGAGATTGTTTGAATATTGTCATTTATGTCAAAGGAATTATAATTAATTTAAGGAAGTCAACATAATTATCAACATAAATATCAATGGAATTGTCAACAGAAATGTTGAAATGTTGATGGAAATGTTAATAGAATTGTCGACATAAATATCAATAGAAACGTCAATGGTCACATCTTTTGGTGAAGAGGTGCCTCTTGGATGGCATGCCTCCTTTGTGAAGAGCATTTAAAGGCTATATAAGGCAAATAGAAGGTTGAAAAAGATATGGAAGTTGAAGTGTGAGATATGTGAAGATTTATAAAGAAGATAAGGAAGCAAGTGTGTGGAGAATGAAAAGACATATCATACAAACACATGCAGATTTGAAGAATGAAATTAATTCTTTCTATTATTCAAGCATAAGTAGATTTTTATGGAGAATAAGAAGAGGAGATTAAATTTTCCATCATTCATTGATGAAGAAACAATAGTAAAATGGAAGATTGTTTTAGTGGAAGTCAATGCCTCAGATCAAAGAGATGGGTGTCTCTTGCTAAGTTGGTGCTTAGTAGTAGGGATTGGTGTCTCTAGTACGTTGGTGCCTACAAAGTGCTTAGCAGTGGGGATTGGTGTCTCCATTAGGTTGATGCCTACAAATTGATTAGCAATAGGAGATTGGTGTCTTTAGTAGGTTGGTGCCTATGAATTTTGTAAAAAGATCATTACTATACGGTTAGATTTGGATGGTAGTTCCAAGCAACTATTCATTTGGGGTTTTTCCCAAAAAGGGTTTCCACATAAATATGGTGTCAATATGTGTTATTTTTATGTGATTCTTTGGTTGTGGATATTAAGTTTCATTAAATAAAAGATAAGATTATACTTATTCACTCCCCTCTTAGTATAAGCATGTGCTTAATAGGCTTCTCTACATTTCATGGTCCTTGGAGTACATTAGCCAGTGGTGCACCCACAAAGAAAGGCACAAGCACCATCAAATACATCTATGACCCTGACACAAACTAATATAGGGAAAAGGAAGGTGCCAATGCATAGGACAACACCACCTCCACCACCAAATAAAAAGACTGGTAGCACCAATCCCTGGCTCATTGACAATAATGTATCAAAGATTATTTCTGAGTATGAGTCACTAAGGAATATTGTATAAGTGTATGTTGGAAGACATAGACATAAAACTCTATGAGGAAGAATTTTGTTTTTTCTTCTGCAAATTAGTGTGCACTCATCAAGTGTGAAACAATGTTCTCAAAGGCATAAAGGTCTAAATTCCCATGCCTCCCATGTCAATCATAGTCAAAATTATATCAAAAGAGGAAGAGAGTAAAGGAAGAACAAAAACCATATTACAAGGAATATTAAGAACATGATCCTCAATAGCATAGACAACTGACAACAACTAGGGGTAGATCAAGGCTCAAAGCAAAAATCAATCCCTCAATCGCTGATCATGCATAGAAAAAGGGCACACACAATGTTGTAGACCTATCCTTCCATTATAGAATATATGGGTTCCTTTATCACATCAGAACCATTGAAGGAGATAGATTATGAAGAATAACATGCAGTCAAACAATAACTTGATGTGATAGATCATACCTATAAGTACCTGAAGAATATTTTGGTTCCACTTTCCCATTGAAAGGCACCAATTAGTAGGCACATAATGGTGATGTATTCTCTGTCTCCTTCAATAGTTTATTTAACCCCTTCACCCTCCATCTCCCCATTCCCCATCTTTTCTAAAATAGGAGGACACCGTAGCCCAACATGAAACAACACTGGCCAAAATAGATTAAGAGCAGGCTAAAAAAGAAGTAAATAAAAAGGCAAAGAAAGAAGAAATGAAATAGAAGAAGAAAGAAGAAGTCGATCACAAGGCTCAATAAGAAGAAGAAAAAAGGAAGAAACAAAAGGAAAAAGAGAAGCAAAAGGAAGAATAATTTGCATAACAAAAGCAACATGAGGAAGAAAGTACTACAGATAAGAAGAAAGATGAAGAAGAAGAAACTGCACAAAAGAAGGAGAAGGAAGAAGAAGAAGTGAAGCAGAAGAGGAAGTAAAAAGAAGAAAAAGATGTGAGAAAGAAGGAGGATCAATATGATAAGGTAGTGTAGGAGGCACATAAGAATAAGGCTTAGGCTGACGTAGTAGCCAAAGAAGAGGAGGAGGAGTAGAAAGAAGCCCTACAAAAGTAGGAAGAAGAAAACAAGAAAAAGGCTAAGGAGTAAACAACCAAGGAGACTATGCAATAAGTAGAAGAGAAAGTAAAGACTTAGGCTGAGGTAACTGCCAAGTTAAAACAAGAGTTGGAGACAAAGAAGAAGGATGAATTCACAACGGATACTCATAATTTTGAATAACATGAGCAACCTATGAATCCAACAAAGGAGCTCAAATAAAAATCAAAATTTGATGCCCCACAACCTTCCAACACATCACAAGGATCAAGATCGACACTAAGAGGTGCACAAGAAGAGGCATCATAGGAAAAATTGCATATAACTAGCCAATGGTTATGGGGTGTGCAATCCCTACCCCTATATTGAACAACCTCTACACTCTTTATTATGTTAATTTACCACCAATCAGCCCTAACCATAACCATTGTGACTTCTCTCACTTTGACCACAACAAACCAAGAGACATTACTTGATGTGACCCAATTAACATTGGCAAAGTAGATTGAGGGAGTGGTTGTATTTCAAGAGTCTATAGCGTAGAAGGTCAAGATAGATCAGGACAACCTCCAGTTGAAGGAGGAAAACATATATTTACATGCTTGATTGGTCAAGGCTTGAAGTATAATAGATGATATTTATGCAGTGCTAGTGGTACAAGTCCTAGACAATCAAGTGATGTCTGAGGAGAATAACTCATTACTTTACTCACTCAACTCACCAAAGATTGGGTGGTTATGCAAAAACCTTAACATCTCTGAATGCAAGGTCAATACATCAAAGCTGAAATAAAAATCATCTTCAACCTCCTTGAAGAAAATGATCAGGTGTTGGATGCTACTACATAGCAAGCCACCTAAATTGCTTACAATATGCTAGATTGGAAGCAACAATTACAAGATTCACTGGGTGACATGTAATCATATTTAACAAAGGTAGACAAGGCCAAGACCATCATGGACGATCAAATGACCACACCATACCTCATGGATGTTACACTTAAAGAATATCTTTGCTTAAGAGATAATGTCATAAAGAAGATGACTGAATGACAAAATGAGATGCTTCAAAACATGTTTACTGGGGTTTAGACCTAGAGGTATGTAGATAGGCCGGAGGAATTATCGCAAGACATTCAACGAAGGCTCTCACAAAATAGGGATATCATTACAACCACAAAGGATGAAGACATTCAAGGAATCATGCAAAGTCAAGCCCCGTTGTGCACATTGATCAACATGCTTTGGGATGCATTAGTTAACTGGAAGCAATTCAAGAAAGATCTCTCACACCTAGATAACTCAATTACTACAATTATCAATGAGACCCAGTTCATTCCATTGACCTAGCTCATGTAAGAATTATAAAATAGGAAGGTAGACAAAACAATGCAACAAAAAACTCCAACACCTAACTCTATAGCTGCATCAACTTCAGTCATAATTTACATAATGCCATCTTCTTCAATAATAACATCTTTTGACACAATACTAGTCATATCGCCATCTTTACAACCTCCTCTAGTTCCAACAATGCACCCCATGCCCCCTCCATCTCTCTAGGTATTGTGCAATTATCAGTTTTGTATATTTTGAAGAATTTTGAAGTAGGGAAGGCCAGAAGCATTAGGCACGGGGCCAGGGTGGTTGAAAACCCATAAAGGGCAGCGTCTTGGTTATGTCAATCTATTGAAAACTCACAAGGGGGAGATTGGTACGCAGCTTAATTGAAAACCCAAAAGGGTGGCTAAATAGTGTGTAAGAGGTGAAATCAGTAAATGACACCTTGAGTGATTATTGTAAATAATATTTTTGGACCAACACCCTACCACAGAAAGTTCCACTAGCTTCTACACCATACACATTTCCCTAATGTTGTCTTGAAATGAGAGAACTATTTCTGTCAAGAAAGTGTTGGTAGTAGATTTAGGACTGTAAAATCACAATGTAAATGTGTGACAAGAGTGCGATGTATAACATATATCATTTTGTGTGTATTTGAACTATGTACATATATCGAAAGATTGTAAAATACGAAGAGACTCC
Organism: Torreya grandis; assembly: GCA_037957365.1. Taxonomy (NCBI): domain Eukaryota; kingdom Viridiplantae; phylum Streptophyta; class Pinopsida; order Cupressales; family Taxaceae; genus Torreya; species Torreya grandis. The sequence continues at coordinate 1,974,992 of JARHVA010000379.1, forward strand.
TTCGAAGGAAGAAAGGTAAGGTTATAATACGAAGTGATAGAGCATTATAAGTCTATAAATAGTTACTTGATGTAAAGGAAAACAATTCCAAATAATAAGAGATTGATATAAAGACCGATTCATGTTTCTTCGAATGTCTTGTGTATTTGTTCCATGTGCAATTGTATTATGTTATGTTCAATTCTATTTAATCTTATAATAAAAATGAATACTTTGTACAATTAAATCTACGTTTGAATGGATAATCATTAACTTTGAATAAAATAAATAATCAATTTATTATATACATCTATTATATACTTATGAAATTATTTTTCACTTTTCACATATATAAATATAAATAGTAACATGTTCTAATAGATTTTCCAAGAACCTTGCTAACATCTTTTTTTAATATTTAAACTTTTAAACTTTAATTTGATCAAAATTTTATTTGTTTTCCCCGAGAGCATCCCAACATTAATCCGTAAAGATGACATGACAAGTAGAACCCATCCAATGGAGGAGGGATGTTAAATTTATATCTACAAATGACGTCATTAAATGGTAAGCAAGGATAAGGATGGAGGATTGGAGAGAATCTTACTTTTCAGCAGTGGATCTAGCAAACATTGAAACTCAATATGAGCGTAAGCATGCAACGTTTGTAAGAGTGGAGACTATAACAGCTCAGTCAAAATATCCAACAAAGTTGCAACACGAGGAGTAATGGGTGAGATTGAAGGTGAGTACGAGGTGATAGTTGTAGGAGCAGGCATAATGGGCAGCTGCACTGCCTATCAGATTGCCAAACGGGGCAAGTCCGTTCTTCTCCTGGAGCAATATGATTTTCTGCACCACAGGGGTTCTTCCCATGGGGAATCCAGAACCATCAGAGAGGCTTACCCGGAAGAATACTATGCAGCAATGATGGAGGAGGCATTTGATCTCTGGGAAAAAGCCCAGCAAGAAATTGGGTACAGGGTTCACATCAAAACCAAGCAGCTAGACATGGGTTCAGTCCAAAACAAGAGCCTCCAATCTGTCATAGCTGTCTGCACAAAACTAGGGATCCCCCATGAAATTCTCAATCCAGAACAAGCTTCCTCAAGATTCAAGGTAATTAATTTGCCTGAGGATTGGATTGCTGTTGTTACAGATAGAGGAGGAATACTGAGAGCTACCAAGGCAGTTGCAATGTTTCAGTCTTTAGCCTTGAAGAATGGGGCCACTCTAAGGGACAATGCCCAAGTCGTGAAAATTAGCAATGGGTGGAAATTAAGGGATGGATCAAATGGGGTCATGGTGTGCACCAGGAGGGGCTCTGTACTTGGAAGAAAATGTGTGATTGCTGCAGGCGCATGGGCTCGGAAACTTGCAAAAGAAATCTCAGAGATTGAATTGCCTGTTCAACCTATGCATACCACCATTGCATATTGGAAAATTGGGAAGGGCTTAGAGAGTTTTTCGCCTGAGAAAGGATTCCCCACATTTGCTTGTTACAGTGATCCTTACTTTTATGGGACTCCATCTCTGGAGTACCCTGGTTTGCTCAAAATTTCAATTAATGGAGGTTATCCATGTGATCCAGACAAGAGGGCCTTGGTTCCTGATTTGGATACATTAAAACAGAAGCTAAGCCCTTGGTTAGCCGAAGGTTTTGGAGGGCATATTATGTCAGAGAGCCCTGTTCTTGCAGAGGCATGCATGTGTTCAGTGTCCCCTGATGAGGATTACATCCTTGATCATTTGCCATTGACAAAGACTAAAATGTCAAGAGACAAGTCTCCCATCTTGATTGCCGCTGGATTCTCCGGCCATGGATTCAAAATGGGTCCATTGGTAGGACGGATAATGGCAGATCTTGCCCTCAAAGGAGAAGCCCATGGGGTACCATTGCAGTATTTTTCTGTTGAACGCTTTCTTCAAAGCCCCAGAGGCAATCCCAAGGACTACGAGGTGAAAGTCTGTCCTTACATAAGAACATCATGAAGGTACCAAGGTAAGCAGAGTATAACAATAGAACTGCTTGAATGTTGTGTGTATTTCAGTTTTCCCTAATGACCTTTTCTGGTTTACAACCAGCTTGAAAACCTATTAGGTTGGAAAATGTCTTATGAGTGCAATTTAATTTGGCAATCTACGTTTTAATCTATGTAAAAGCTAGCATTAGCACATGGCATGGTTGTTTGATTTGGAAGGATGGATAGAGCCTAGAGTATACTCGATATAGTACTTACCATGTATATCTCCTCGGCCTTTATTTCCTGTTTTTCAATTTGGTCCGCCTTGTTTTCTTGAAATACCAGGATACGGTTATGGGAAGCATTATTATGGTAATCTTGCCCTTGAATATACTGAGGCTTAAACCTGAGTTACACTTTTATAAGTGTTCCCATTACCATTACACTACAACTTTTTTTTTTCACATGTTAATGTATTGATTAACATATCAATATAAATTTTATCTTGATTGTATTTCTCGATTGTCGCATTGATTGTTCATGCCAAGTCCTAAGGAACTCAAACAGAATTTTGAATGTAATTTTTTATTTTCTTAATTTCAGATGTACTCATATATAGTGCTCTCAAAATTTGGTTCACAAATTCTGAAATTAATTATATCTTTCTTTACATGTACTCTAAAATGACAAGGATCTTTTCCTTCTTCAGAATTCTCAATTTAAACTCTTGTTCCACTTCACTCTTTTCCTTCTTCAGAATTCTCAATTTAAACTCTTGTTCCACTTTACCATTTTCCTTGTACCTGTTTTACTTTCTCAAGGTTTCATTGAATTTTATTGAAAATTCTCAAAATATTCATTCCATGCAAATTTTAATGACATAAGCTGCTCCTACCCAACTGACATTTCTCTTGGATGTGCCATTTAGTTGCTGGAATTAGTATATTGATGTGATGGTGAGCCTTTTAATTTACAATCAACCCTACTCTGTGGGTTAACTGGGGTCTCCTTTATCAGGAGTGAATTGCATCTCACAATGGTTAAAATGGCATTATTTGGGTCCAATGAATCTTATACCGGTCCTTACAATTAGGAACATACCTTCTTCCTATCTGCTTCCCCTATTTTGCAATAGGTGGCACAATGCAATCTAGCTTTGTCTTGTATTTATCATATGATCAGACTGATCAGTGCTTCAACTTCATCATTAATGTAGAAAATTCTAGATCATGTCCGAGGTACAAAACAATCTGCAGCAATCAGAGTGGAGGAACTTTCGCCTATTCAAGCTATTTTCAGCTTCTGAAATTCTCTTTTCATAACTGATTTGACATTAAATCTGGCATTAGTTATTCATTCTATATTTTTGTTTAGAGTTTCAATAGACGCTCTGTCTTAGCTTATTGTGCTAGATATCATATTCAATCCTAGGGTATGCAAATGCAATTCCACTCTACAATAGAAAATGAATCCTGAATTTATCTATTTTTTCATTCCAATTTCTACTTTTATTTATAATTCACTGGAGGTCACTTGAAGAAAGGTTACATCTTATAAAAAGTATTTTATGTAAAATATTCTATTCTACAATTAAAAAATGAATCCTGAATGCTTGGACTCTTTACTTATTTGTTCATTTCAGTCTCTACTTTTGTTCATTATTCAGTGGAAGTCACTTGAAGAGAAGGTGCATCTTATAAAAAGTATTGAAGAGATGGTGCATCTTATAAAAAGTATTTCATGTGAAATCCATTAAAAAACTAAAAGCTGTCTGGAATGTTAGATGATTTGTTGGTATTAAGACAAGACACTGCATGAAGTACGTTCTTTTCTCCATTCAAAGACCATTCAATTAGTTGTTAGGGAAGCAGTATTTGAATAACATTCAGAGAAGTATCAAAAACGTACTTCCAATATTATTTGTTGGACCAAGAAAAAAAAAAATGATCATCTCAAACATGGTGAATGTGATACTTGTAAGAATTTATCTTGACAGTATAATGGACTTGGATTTATCATGTTTGACTTTTAAGAAATTAGGAGTAATATTTTTGGAAGTTAGAAAATCTATTGATTTTGTATATTTGTTTTTGAGTAGTTAATTTGGTTTAAATCGAACAATATTAATATTATAATTTACTATGAAGCTCTGAAATTCTTCACAGATCTCCAAAATACTTCCATCTCATTTGGTTAATATCTTTGGTTCCCCTCTCTTAATAGTATTGTACAACCCTGACAGTTTTTCTAGGTTGTATTATGTGTCCCTAGTGTCCTTTTATTGCTTCATCTTTAGCCAAACATGCTTACTCCCCCTTTTTAGCTTTTCTCATTTCTAACTATTGGAAGTTGGCATGTACGTCAATATTTTGAAATTTGAATTCAAAGTCATCTGTAAAAAAACAAGTGTTGAGATTCATTTAAAGACGAGCTCTATCCATTAGACATCTAGCATTGAACATATTCTTATTGCATGCAAAACATATCATATGATTCTAAGATGAGGGTTAGTTAGGGAATCACTAACCATTCAAACCTTAATGCAAATCTCTAATCCATTTTTCTTGACAATCTAGATCAAAGAGTTATCATTATTCATAGACAAGAGTCATAATGTGTAAACTTGGAATAAGAAAATGAAGAGTAGATATGTGTAAACCTGTAAATAAGGCCAATAAAGTGTAAAATAAATTCCAAAGGTGAACACCATCCATAAAATGAACCAATGTTTATAGAAATAAAATAAAAAAATATGATGAATCATAAATTATTACTTATTTTCCAATCCATAGCAATTGTTATACATCACCCTCAAAAAAGCAAGGGCCGCGTATCAGTGCCTATATTGTATCAATTGTGAGTGATAATGCAATTTATGATTATTAATATGTATTGTTGATTATTAAAATTAGGTTATTTATAGCCCCATGGGTTAGCTCGAGTGGATGGGACTCACCCAAGTTTCATTTTAAGAGACCATATTAGAAACACCCTTAGGTTTATTTACGCGAATCTGATTCGTATCTTTGGTGAATATTAAAATTTCAAAAAATAAAAATTGCCTTCTTAAGTTTTTCATACAGTCGTCCGTCTACATAGTTAAAACATATAGGCTATGGGATAAATTTAAAAATAATATTAAAAAAACTTTCATAAACTTTAATATTATTGCATATTGGATTCCTTTCGAAGAGCTATGCAATTTCAAAAAAAAATCGTCTCAAACCGAGTCCATATGCAAAAGTTTTGGCCTCCAAAAGTTGGTGCTTAGTTGCACGTATCATGTTGTCGTGTGATGGTACTATGTCGCATGATGACAATATGTCGCACGACAGCGTGCCAAAATTTAGATTCCTATTTTAAATTTATACAATTTCAAAAAAAAAAAAAATCGTCTCAAACCGATTCTGTATGCAAAAGTTATGGCCTCCAGAAGTTCGTGTTCAACGCCATTACATCATGTTGTTGCATGACAGCATTATGTCACACGATGGCATTATGTTGTCCAGAAGCATGCCAAAATTTGGATTCCTCTTTAAAATCTATACAATTTCAAAAAAAAATCGTCTCAAACCGATTTTGTATGCAAAAGTTATCGCTTCCGGAAGTTGTTAAGTTGGATAACAACATGCTACCGGGGGACAACGTGTTGCCGAACGACAACGTGCTGATGCTAGCAGCATGCTACTGAGTGACAACATGCTGTTGAGAGACAACATCATGATGCTATCGAGTGACAACACCATGACGCAGTCGGACGACACCGAATCCCAACTTTCCAAGGTCGTAACTTTTGTATACGGACTCAGATTGAGACATTTTTAAAAAAAAATTACATCTCTTCGAAATGAATTCAAATATGCAATAATATTAAGGTTTAAGAAAGTTTTTGAAACTCTTTTTCATTTATCTCGCAACTTATGTGTCGGGGACCTCAATATTTAACATGGCAATGAGGTAAATAATAAGACTTGGATGGTAAACCCTATGAACATATGTACCATATATATAAGGTGAATCATATGAATGGTTCCATAATTATTATAAACGATTGGCAAGCCGACCCCTAAAAAAATTTACATCCCGAAAATTTAGGCGAATGGGTCTTATGTACTACTCTCGAAAAATCACCAAATACAATTTTTCAAAAATTGAATATTCATGAATTAACGAATATTCACCACTAAAATTTACCTTGGACTCATCACTTTGGTCGCCTAGGTCGAGGGTAGTTGCCTTCTAAAAAGGTGGGATGTTGTTGGCGCGACTCCCAGATCGCTGAAGGTCCTACTCGATACCTCAGTATATATAAAAAAAAGGGTATTTTTCGTTTGAAAAAAATATGCAAACAACAATAATATGATTATTAAGGTTATAATTATATATTATGTATTATATATTAATATTTATATATATTATATAATTATATTACGATTAATCGTAATATAATATACTATTATAGACTTTTTATGAGGTTGTCTTATCTTTTTCAGTTGGTGGTGGTTATTATTATTATTATTATTATTATTATTATTATTATTATTATTTCAGTTGGTCATTGGCCTCTTCTCCATTATATTTTGGGGTTGTGGGGTCTACTCTCAATTCTGGGTTTGATTGGAATTATGTTGGATCTTTTTTTTTACCTTGGTTTTTACATGAGCCATAAGATTTTAGTCTTGTTAGTTTTCTTGGTCGATACATACACGATTCGGTCTCTGTTTATATTTTGGTTAGACACGCTCTTTGAATATGCCGAATGGGACAAGACAATTACGAGCCCTAGATATTTTTGGTAGAAGAGATACCCCTATCTCTTTGAGTTTGACCCAAATATAACATCTCTTCTGAAATATTTTCCACAAAACAAAATTATACTATATTATATTATCATATACAATATATATTATATATTCTATAAAATTACTATTACTTATAGTATGATGAATCGTAATATAATATATTAATATAATGCTATATCATATTATATTTCAATATATATTACTATATATAGAGTATAATATACTAAGATAAAATATATAAATAATACACTATTATATATTTATATTAATTATTATTATTGTATAATATATTATAAAAAAATATTATTTAATTATTCTTTATTCTATATAATAATATGATAAAATATTTTATATTATAATATATTATTTAACAAAAATAATAAATTATTATATTAAATATTTATATTAATAATAATTATTATATAATATATGGATAGTAATAGGAAATGAGCTCCACTAGAGTTAGATTCTAAAATTCTTTGGTACTTCGTCTTTAGATTTCAGCGCTTGTAATAATCCAAATTGATTTGTAGTTTCTTCAATAAATCTTTAGGGGGTAGGGGTTCCCAAAAACATAAATTTAAACAAATGGTGGTCGGAGCGAACAATCCGGTCATAAAATAATATTTAATTATTTTTTATACTATATAATAATATAATATAATATTTTATATTATATTATAATATATATTATTAGTATATTACTTAACAAAAATAATAAACTATTATATTAAATATTATATATTTATATTAATAATTTTTATTATATAATATATGGACAGTGATAAGAAATGAGCTTCGCTAGGGTTACATTCTAAATTTTTTTGGTACTTCTTTCTCTTAGATTTCAGCTCTTTCAAGAATCCATATTGATTTGAAGTGTCTTCAATGAATCTTTAGGGGGGAGGGTTTCTTAAAAACCTACATTTAGACAAATGGTAGTAAGAGTGAACAATTCGATCATAGAAAATGAGATCAATGCTCTGATGGCGACGGTAGGGGGAAAAAAATACCAGATCCCAAATCAAGAGCAAAGAAGACATGTATGTAAGCAACAGACGGAAATTTGATTGCCATGCTAGATCTAGTTGAAATTAAGATGAATATAGTGGGATTGCATCGAAGAATATTGATCTGCAAGTTTTTTGGCACCCAACTTACTATGGAGGAATTATATGCATAGATGAAGAGTTGGAAAACTTATGGAGAGTATGAGATAAAAACTTGTGCGAGGGGTTATTTTATTGGGGTCTTTGCCAATGAATCTGACATAGACAAAGTGTTTGGAAGAGGCCCATACTTTTTTACAAATGTTGGTTTGTTTATAAAGCTTTGGGACATGACATTCAAGCCCACATAGGAATTCCCAACAACAACACCCACTGTTAGGAATAAATACAGAGATTGATGCAAAATAATTTCACAGAATCGTAATAATAGATATAAGCAGAGATACAGAAAGAACATAAATAAAATGCACAACAAGAAGATCAGATATAATGTGGTTCACCCAATATGGGCTACATCTACTAAGAAATACTTGCTCATATTTTATTACAAGCCACGAGAGTACAAACCACTCTCAGAGCAGTGTTCTCACAATTACAATGCACAAATATTATTTGGAGCCGCACTCAACAAACCCTCCTGAATTCACATACTCTATTCTTCCTACTCAAACCCTTATTCTCATGATATATTACCTACGAAATATTCATCAATACATAATACATCAACAAAGTGGTATTACAAAACAACGGGTACCAAATCATGGACAAAATCAACCCAAAATGGTTTCCCATTAAAATTGGGGACCAAAAACTTTTTCGGGGGCCACCACCCCCGAACCCCCATTTGTCAAGGGTAGCTGCGGCTGAATCCCATTTGGGCGCTGCCACCCCCAAACCCCTACTTGGGGCCCGACCCAACCTCGAACCTCGATGAGAAAAACATAGTGTACAGTACATTTAAAATGTATAGTAGTTAAAAATACATTATAATTCAGAAATAGGTTCCACAACACAACAATCTCTCACTTGGAAACTGATTTGCTCTAAGCACGGTTTTCAACCGTTCACTATCAACTGTGAAGGCCAACCAAAACTAAACATAGTTTCAGGGTCTCTTTTGTGACCGCCTTGGTCATCATGTCTATAGGATTTTGATTGGTATGAATCTTCTCCAGCTTCAACTTCTCTTCCTCCAACGCTGTCTTGATGAAATGGTACCTTAATTATATATGCTTCGTCCTAGAATGGAAAGCAGAGTTCTTTGTTGGATGTATAGCACTCTGACTATCACTCTATAGCTTCAAAACATCTAAATTATTTTTAGGCACCAATAAAGTATTCAAAACTTAACCACTAACAAATTTGTGCATTTTTCTATTTTAGGTCCTGCAACTTTTAGACGATTTTATATATATATATATATATATATATATATATATATGTACATATAGAGGATTATGTGTTTATTTTAATGCACCAAATTGAAATGTTCATAAAATTTATTCTCCTTGATCTTAGTTGAAAACTTGTAAAAAAACTTTCACAAACAACTAAGCACAAAACATCTAAATTATTTTTAGGCACCAAATAAAGTATTCAAGACTTAACCACTAACAAATTTGTGCCTTTTTCTATCTCAGGGCCTGCAACTATATATATATTCCTCTATATGTAGATACATATATACACACATATATATGTATATGTATATATGTGTATATATATACACATAAGATATATATATATATATATATATATATATATATATATATATACACACATAGAAATCCTCTATATATATATATAGAGAGAGAATTTCTATGTATATACACACACATAGAAATCTTATATATATATATATATATATATATATATATATATATATATATATATATGATTTTTATGTATATACACACAGAAATCTTCTTTCTCTCTCTCTCTCTTTATATATATATGATTTTTATGTATATACACACACATAAATCTTCTCTTTCTCTCTCTCTCTCTCTCTATATATATATATATATAGGATTATGTGTTTATTTTAATGCACCAAATCGAAATGTTCATGAAATTTTTTCCCTTTGACTTTAGTTAAAAACTTGTAAAAAAAATTTCACAAACAACTAAGCACAAAACATCTAAATTATTTTTAGGCACCAAATAAAGTATTCAAGACTTAACCATTAACAAATTTGTGTGTGTGTGTCTCTCTCTCTCTCTCTCTATATATATATATATATATGTATATACATACACATATATACATACACACATACATATGTATGTGTGTGTGTGTATATACACACACATGCATATACATATATATTTAATTTTGAAAAATCAAAACTTACAAAATCAAAATCTTAGAAAGCTCCCAAATACCAAATATCTGCAAGTTAGAAAAAATAAAAAAAATAACTTGCAAACTTAAAACAAAATTAGAAAACAACTAAAACAAAAATTAACAAATAAAATGAATTGTTAATAACATGATAATATGTAAAAAAAACTATAAGCAATATTTTAAATAAATTTATAAATAACATAGATAACACAAATGTGCACCACTTGTAAAAAATTCAGCAAAAAATAATTTATGGATTAAAAAATATTAAAATAGTTGTTTATTCAAAAAACTTAAACAGTCACTAAAAGAGTCATAACTTTTAAACTATAAATCAAATTTCAATGAAATTTAGAGAGAATTAGTATGAATCCATTAATAACAATATGTTAAAAATTAATTAAAAAATAGTAAATGGATTAAAAATTATAGCTATTTTAACAACTAATGGTTTTAGCAGGGAAACAAAAAATAAAAGTGGCAGTCAGTGTTTTGATCATAACTTCTAAACCATGTACAAGTTATTTACAAAAATTTTGGAAGTTGTTCATAGATTCAAGATGCACCTATATTAAAAATACAGCTTTTTATCATCCGTTTTTATTAAGAAAATAGAAAATCCTAACAAAACACACTAAAATCCATTATAACAATCTCATTATCTGTCCCCCCAGGGGTGCCATTTGTGATCATAAAAATCTGTAGGGAGAATTTAGTATTATGTTATTAAGATAAAATCAAATCCAAATAAACACACTGAATCCTAACACCTCTAGCCTATACACTAGGGAGAGCTTAGGTAACAAAAACTAGATGAAAGAATAACAAAAACATAAAAGACACAAAATCCTTTACCTTCCTTTGGAGATCCAAATGCTTTATTGAGTGTCTTTCTCAGCTTGTGCATCAAGAAATCTTTTACAAATGAATCTTGTTTTATCCTCATCTCCTTGGCACTTTGACTTGGTTGTTTTTACTTGGTTTAAGATTTGGGCATGGTAACATTACTTGTATGAGGCTTATGAAGAAAATCTTGCATAAAAACTCTACAATATCCAAGCTTTTGATTATTCGACTCTCTTTAGATTTGCATTATAACTTTGGCTTATGAGAGATTATTTTTTAATTAATGGATACAATATCCAATGTTATAAATTAATAGGTATGGCCTTATATTTATAGCTTTAGGAATTAACATTCACCAAAGATGAGTTAAGGTTGAGTTGAGTTAAAAGTTGTCATGAAATTATGACTTTCAGTTACTAGTCATAGTTCTCAAATTAGAAGGTTGAGTTGAGACTAACTCCAGTTGAGTTAAAAGTTTTCATGCAAATATGCATTAGTTATTAGTCATAGTTCTAAATTTAGACATGTTATAATATTTTAGGGTATTTTAACAATTCATAAAGATAATGATGAAAGGCTAGGATATTTTGATTTTTAGAATTTTCTTTTTTAGATATTCATTAATTTCAAATAGATAATTCAACTAGGCATTTAATATTGTTTAATTAATTTAATTGACTTTGATTATCTTTTTAGCTCTTTCAAGATTTAATTGTGTAAATTCCCCACTTAATAGGTCCATAGGTCAAATTGACAGTTGTGATGTTGTAAGGTGGTTACAGATGAATCCGTGAGAGGTTATTGTTGCACATGGGATGGTACCCCAAATAGGGATGGCTCAATATGATTACAAGATTTTATGAATGATACATGACTAATTTTACGATATTCAGTGATTCTTAGGATTAATTTGCAATGTTTGGTAGGAATTAGTATGAAGTCTGGTTGGAAGCCAGTTTGGCCAATTTTAGGTGTCTACACATGTAATTGAATGTTGTTTTTGCATCCTGATTGTTGAGTATATTTAGGGCAGCCATTGGTTTTTCTATGGTCATATTTTAGTGTTTTGTTTATGCATCAAGGATGATGTTTTTATGAGGGGGGAGAAGAGGAGAATGTAGTGTATCCCCTATATTACATCATTAATTAACCCTTTGATAAACCTTGCATGTTTAAATATAATTACTATAGGGTTGGTCTTGACTATTACTATTGTGATCGGCATTGTTTTACCACCAATTTTACACACTAAGTTACTTGGAATGAGATATGTAGATGAAATAACAAGTAGGATCAAATAAATGGCCATCATTGACATAAGGCCAATTATGCCCTTAGTTTTGTTGTGAAACATCCTTTTTAATCTAGTGTCTTAACCCCATCCACAAATAGATCTCACCTTATTATTTGGAGACTTTCAAATTCTACTTTGTTTCGTGATGTAATTTTGAGTAATTATATGAAGCCTTTTTCTAAACTTGATTGATAACCTTGGTCGTAGATAATTTATCTAGTTTGTTTAATATTAGGTAATTTTTTATGGCATCTCTTTTTTACCTTTTCTAGAATATAACCCTTGTATTAATGCAATGTTTATACCTTGACCTATTAGGCTTATTTTCAGATAACTCAACCTTGGTGTATAATTAAATCATTGCAAATAACATTTAGGTAAACCTACAATACTTTGAGTTAGATCATTCTAGTAATTATAAGATTTTTTTATAGGACATTTTTATTACACCAAACCCACACTAAAAGGTAATTATGAACGAAGGTTGTCATTGACCTAAGGGGAGGGCTAATTGTGCCTCTTAAAAAAATTCTTTTCCACATTAAACAGGTTCGTGTTTAGTGTAATTAATAAGTATAGTTAATCGAAAAAATTAATAATGGTAAAAATTTATATCATAGACATGTCTTAAACCCCACTTAATTAGTTTTCATTTAACCTTGGTCAAGGGTATGTACAATGGTCTCCAACCTAGTTTTTTTAAAATCATATAATTTTAAAAATTAATAATCAAAATGGGTAATCAAAATAAATGCAACCCCAAAGTGGATGGGCCAAAATCATTGATATGACTAGTTGAAGGATGTAGTTGGTGGCCATCATTGATGGCATACCAAGATTTGGAGGCTATAAATTAGCCTTTTGGGTTATAGCATGGCAAAATTAAAGAGTATGGAGGTAGTTATGGAGTGGAGGATGGTCAACAACCATGGAGGTGGACAAAGTTGGTAGTAGTGGAGGAAGAAGATGGGTGCTTTTAGACAAGTGGTTCTCTACCCTCCTTCTTGCTTATAAGTGGAATAAATAACCATAGTTATTCATGTTTTGATGGATGCAAGTGTTTTTTGTTCCTATGATATTCCTACTTGATATAAGTTATTTAAAAAAAACCTAGGTACCTTCACCAATTGTAATATGTGTATGCTAGTTTAATGTTGTTCTATTATGCACTTTTGTTAAAACTATGTTGAAGTATTATCTTGTTATTGATGGGGTTATACAACTATAGTATAATCTTACAAGAATGTCTTCTCCTTGCCTTCAATATTAAATTTGATTATTTTATAACTTTATTGACTTGTGTAATCTTATTTATTTCATGTATACCCTAGTTTCTGTGTAATGTTCCACTTGCTCAGTGTTAAACTAACACTTTTATTCATGGGGTTAAATACAGGGTTTAAAAAGAGGTTTGATCATTGGATAAATAAAAGTAAATATTTTACTTGTGACCTTTGTAGATGAAACATATTTTGTTTTTGTAAATTACTTTACCTGATATAAAAAGACACCTACTAGAGTAGGTTTACAAATGAAGAAAAAAAGAAGTGTATATTGATCATTTTGATTTAAAATTTTATATCTTGAAAATAGAAATATTTTTGAATCTTTATCTTCAAGGTGGCCAAGGACTCCTTGGGGGTCATTTAGTATTTAGGGTGTGGAAACAAGCCTTAAATGATATCTAGGGTAGTTTTTACATAGTCATTGTTGTATGTCACCATTTATAATGAAAATCTTGATTTAGTAATATTTTGATTGAGTATACTTAACCGTTATAATTATTTGAAATGTAGATGTTGAATATAATCATATAGGGATCTTGTCAAGTGTATTTTTCTCATTAATATTATGTGTGTAGTGTGTGTGTGTGTCTATACACACACACACACAATAGTAATGAGAAAAATACACTTGACAAGATTTATATATGATTATATTCACACACACACACACACACACACACACACACACAGAGGAACTAATAGTAAAGGTTGGGTTTGAGATAAATGAGTTTCACTAGGGATAAAGTTAGAGTATGAGAGCATGACACATAGTAGTAAATGAATATATGGGAAGTAGATACATTATAGAGAATGTAACATTGTTTGATGATAATAATAAGTAACATGTATGTGAAAATTGTTATCTCAATAACAAATTTATGCATGTAATAGCTGTATGTGTTATAAGGGTTTAATACTAACAAGGGTGTAACATGAGCAAGATGGGTTAAAAGCATATATCATGTAAGGGTTAGTTACACCTTGTCCTTAGGTTTCAAATGTATAATTGTCCATCTTTATTTAATCCTTGATCCCCTTCATAGTAGATATACATTTGGTGAAAGATAACCTTCGTTGACTAGAATTTACCAGCAATGAATCTATATTTATTCTCTTGTAGCTACGAGGCTTCTTATAATAAGAATTGCCTTCAATGTAATCCTAAAAATTTATTTCGATATCTATTATTAAAAAATTGGTATAGTAAGTTTTATTGTAGGTGTCAAGTGATAATTTTATCCAACTTAGCCTTGTATTTCATTCATATAACTGGAATTAATATATTTTTTATTTTGTTAGGGTTGGAACCCATAATTTCGCTACTAATACACTATGTAGGTGATAAATTTTATGATTATATTTGTCTTAGTCCCAAGTAGGATGTTAACATAAAAGTTTAGACCTCCTCATCCATGAAACCTTTCTCTAGTAATACTTTCCTATAATGGTCAATTTTAGGTTGTTGAGGATTTTCCTTGAAGTAATCTTTGGAACCACAACCTTTTTTCTTGATTGTAAAGTGTATTCTGGCGTAATATTTTGGATGTCTATCTTTAAATGTATGCATTGTAAAAAAATACTAAAATTTTAGCTAAACATTTTAGGCATTACATTTTGGTATCAGAGATCCTAGGTTAAACATTAGGAACTTAGGAGTTAATATGGATGACTCATCACAAAAAATATATTGTATGCTCTTATGTTTGTGAATAGGATTTGTTAAGCCTACCTTCTCTTTTAGTATTCGTAAACCCCAAGTTTTAAAATGTATAAGATTTCTTGATCTAAGATATGTTTGTGGAGCACTGGGTGCTATGAGTAGGATGGATGTGTGATATTTTAGTTAACAGTAGTATTGGTGAATAATTGATGCCATTTTGGATGACATATGAGCATTTGATTGGGATGATGAGATTCTTGGACCCTTGTGTATCGCTATTGATTGTGTTTATGTGTTGTGATGTGATTATACCCTTGGAATGAGTTAAAAAAATGTTTGATTTGAACATGCACACCCTATCCTCTATGGTTCATTCATACACGTAAAACTACTATATATCGTGTAAACCTTATGTCATATGTGAAGTATAAAACCATAAATGGGTGTTTCATATATAAGTCATAAGTATGGCCTTGTGTTTTTAAGCCTGTTATACTTGAGAATGGTAATGTGGTATAAACCACTTGTGAGATGTAACTTCCACTCTGGAAATCAACCTCTGCTAATTGAAAATTGTCAGGGTGTAGTGTTGTATTATGTAGTGTAACCATGTATCTCTACTCTAATAAATGAGCACTGATGCAAGTGTGAGGTATAAATATGTCCATATTAATCTAGATTGGGTTATGGGATAGGAATTGGAGATTCTCATGGGTTGAAAACCCACTTTTCACCTTTGCACGAGGTAGTCACTTGATTATTTTAGGTGTATGCACCATGTGTGACATGAGCACTGTGGAATCTTCATGCATAATGGTCACCTTATGTATTATGTGTTTCCTTGATTGTCTCTTGGAGGTTGTTGTAAGAACAAACCTTATGAAATTTCCCCTGATGCAACTTTATGAAGACTTTTGGGAATCATATGGAGTGAGATGTTTCTCTTACTTCCAAGAGGTAATTGTGGTTTATTTATTCCTTCTCCCCTCATGTGGATTTCTTAGCCACATATTTCAAGTAATTAGGAATTTTATGTTAATGTTTTGCCAATACTTATTTCTTTGACTCCCATTTTTGTAGTTTTAGAAACTAACATGTAGCTTTTATTTCATTTTATGGTCACTTGTTTAATTATTTATTTCATTGTAAGGAATTTGGATAATTTTGTCGTGAAATGTTGGTTTCCTTTTGTGTTCGTAATGTGGCACAATGTGCACGGTATGGGGGAGGAGAAGTATCCTAAAAAATGGCTATTGGGATGATATGAGAACCTATCATGCAGGTTCATGATGACATCCTTCCCACCCACTAGATGTGGTGGTTGTAGGATGATATGTTGATCGGAGGTCTAAGTAGATTTACATGGGAGGTCTAATGAAGTTGTGTGCTCATATGCCTGATTTTTCTACAAGATTATAAAATATACCTTAATATGTTTTGGAGGATCTAAGGAGGATATATGATTGTAGTCATAATTTGGCCATAGCGTCTATTGGGAGGTCTACAGAGATACGATGCTTGGGAAGTCTAAGGAGACATGATGCTTGAGAGGTCTAAGGAGACATGATACTATGATGTTTAGGAGGTATAAGAAGGTTATTATTTTTAACGCAGTGGTTGATTTGTTGTTTAGAATAGATAATGATCTTTTATATTGGCATTGTATGAGTGTACAACATTACTATGTTGATAATAAAAAAACACCTTAAATTTTAGATGATTTACCATAGTGGTATGATAGTAGAATACTTGTGCATGTGATTGAATGTTGTTCCATGCTAACTATTGAGTATATTTAGGGAAACAATTGGTTTTCCCATGGTTGTATTTTGGTCTTTTTTTTATACCTTTAGGATGATTCTTTTATAAGTGTGGGTGGCAGGGGGCGGGGGGCGCGGCTGGGGAGAATGTAGTGCCTCTGATATATTAGATTATATACCCCTTGATAAACCTTGCATGTTTAGCTAGAATTTCTATAAGGTTTAACTTGACTATTCATCGTACAATCATCATTGGTTTACCACCAATTGTACACACTAAGTTACTTGGAATACAATCTATATATGGAATAACAAGCAAGATCAAATGAAGGTCCATCATTGGCATAAGGCCAATTGTGCCCTTAGTTTTTTTGTGAAACATCCTTTTTACTCTAGTGTCTTAGCCCCGTCTGTAAATATCTCTCACCTTATTATTTGGAGACTTCCAATTTCTACTTTTGTTAGTGATGTTATGTTGAGTAATTATATGAAGCCTTTTGCTAAACTTGCCTGATAACCTTGGTCGTAGATAAGTTATATATTCTTTGTTGAATGTTAGACAAATTTGTTTTTTGATGTCTTCTTTTTATTTTTATAGACTTTAACTCTTCTATTAATGTAATGATTATACCTTAACCTATTAGGCTTATTTTTAGATAATTTAACCTTGGTGCATAATTCAATCATTGTAGATAACATTTTGGTAACCCTCTAATCATTTAAGTCAGATCATTCTAGTAATTATAAGATTATTTTTGGGACACCATTATTACACCAAGCCCACACTACAAGATAATTATGTTCAAAGGCCATCATTGACCTGAGGGGAGGGCTAAGTGTGCGTTTTAAGATATTTTATTTTCCACAGTACAAAAGTCCTTGTTTTAGTTTAATATATAGGTATAGTTAATTGTAGAAATTAATAATGGTAAAAAATTAAATCATAGTTATGTCATAAATCCCACTTAATTAGTTTTGATTTAACCTTGGTCAAGGGTATGTACTGTAGTCTCCAAACTAGTTTTTTTTAAATCATTTAATTTTAAAATATAATAATCAAAATGGGTAATTGAAATAAATGTAACCCTTAGATGAGACAAAATTGTTTCTCTTACTAATTCAAGGACATATTTAGTGGTTAGCATTGATGGTGCACCAAGATTTAGAGGCTATAAATCAGCCTTTTGGGTCATAACATGACAAAATTAAAGAGTATGGTGGTAACTAAGGAGTGGAGGATGTTCAACAATCATGGATGTGGACAGAGTTGGTAGTAGTGGAGGAAGAAGAAGAGTGCTTTCAGGCAAGTGATTCTCTACCCTCCTTCCTAGTTATAAGTGGAATAAATAACCATAATTATTCATGTTTTGATCGATGCAAGTGTTTATTATTTCTATCCTTTTGGATTGTTTTTTTATGGTAATTATATTGGCTCATTATCCCGAGTAAATTCCTTGGAATAAGTTTCAAATATATATTCAATTATATCGTAATGGTAAAGGCTTAAATCACAATGCTAACTCTAGCTAATCAAATCTTAATATATCTAGAATCTTTATTTTCTTCACATTTAAATTTGTATTTTATACTTATAGTTGATGGAAAAATTATCCATTTTCTATGCAATCATAGGCAAGGTTAATTTGTGAATGTGTAGTAATTATTTAATGTGCAGTAATCATTGATATATGAATAATGTTATAATAAAGAACAAAGGTTTTAAGGTCTGCAGTTAATGTGGACGTAATGGAATGTAATTGAAGTGATTTATATGATTAAAGATCTATCAATGGTCAGATTCATTAACCCTTAGGTTCCTCTCAAATGATGCAATTAATAACTTATACTTACACCAAAATCAAATGTTTATCTCAATGTTTTCTCTTCAAGAAAAAAACTTGCAGTGAGTAGATCTTGACCTCCCTTGTGAACTACATTAGTTGTAGTATTATTTAATAGTTACTAAAGGCTTAAATACTCATGACTTAATAAAGGTTGTTATAAAAACCTATACTCTGACTTGTGAATATAGTGCCTTATCATTTTCATTAACTATAATTAGTCTTTTGGTTCTTATTGAATATTGTGAATGGACCTTGGCAACCTTTTTCTATGGATAAATTATATTCATATTGTTATTAGATTAATTAAGAGGTTTGATCCCCTTACAAGGTTACCCATAACCTTAGATCAATCCCATTACATTGCTTAGGCTAAGAGGGATTGAATTACCATTTGAAGGGTGAAAATTTGAGCTATAATAGTTTTGTCACACTCGATGGGGCTCAAAGGCAAAGATATTTTCTAAGATTTATGTTGGCATAGGCAAAAGTGCAGCTATAACAACCTTTTCATGCAACATCTGGTGACTCCAACAAGTTTTAATCTTTTGGTAGCTAACTAATGAGACAAATTTCATGCCAAAGGTGACTACAAGATCATAAGTGAAAGGTATTCCCTTTGAATTTGTTTAATTACCTTTGTATTCATAAAGGAATAAGTTTCCTCATACTCTTCCTTACACCAAGTCACCCAAAAGGAAGATCTTTATTCCTTACTATCCAAGTTATCCTAAGGCTAATAACATGGCTATAAATCTACCTTTTGTTGTTTTTAAAGGTGTTTCTCCTTTAAACCTTCAATAATATGATGACATATTGGTGGCTTCCCTTAAGAGTGTCCCTTATTTTAGTGGAAAAACTACTCTTATGCCCATTGAACATAATAAGGACACGGAAATTTTTTTTAACATCCTTAACATCACACAAGATAATGTGGCAATCAGGTTATTTGCAATTAGTTTTAAATGCAAAGATTTTGAGTGATAAATAATCTTAGCACCCAATTCCATTGACTCATGGGATGAGTTAGGAGAGCAATTGAGAAAAAGATTTGAAGATAAGAGTGACCATCTATCTTTGGCCGAGCAATTGGCCAACACAAAAAGAGATCCTCAATAATTCATATAATATTTCAATGTTAGATTCCAAAAGACATGGGTTAGGATCCCAATCCTTGTAATATCCACTCCAAACTATGCATACCTATACTACTTTAAGGCTTTGAATAGTGATATAGCAGTTATGATTGAATCTATGGGTGTTAAAATTTTACCAGATGCTTTTGAGATTGCCATTAGGGCTGAGAAAAATCTAATCCAATATGAAAAACTTTCTCGAGGCCCCCTATGCCTTTGTTTCTTGGCATTAAACCTTCAATCCAATTCTTGCTCCAATTCCTACCATAACTAGTCATGAGTTGGTTTCCCCTACTCAAGCAAGTAAGCCAAATGATGGAGAAGGGCTAATTAGTACTCTTTCAAACAAAGTCATGGAAATGGAGAGGCAACAAAGTTAGTTTCATAGGCCCTCTCAATATAACCAATATTATCATCCCTATCAATCAAATAGGCCACCCTTCCAAGGAAATTCTCATGGCCAAGGTCATACTACCAATGTTAGACCATAAATAAGTTTCAATATAAATGCATCTACCTATTCAAGAGACCTGGTACCCACTCAAAACAATCTAATGTAAGATAAATAATGGCCTCCTCAATGGAATCAATATCATGAACAATGTACCAATCAAGATGGAGGGTTGAATCAAACTTGTGTGGCACAAGAAAAATATTTCCTTCTCTAACAAAAGAAGAAGTTAGTAATCAAGATATGGTTTTTGGAGAACAAGGTCAGTCAAGTGCTACACTTGTAAACTTCCAAGAATAGGACTGTTGTGTAGTGAATCAAATGGACAGCTCAAGTAGGGTGGTAGATAGTTCAATTACAACCAATACTAGGTCTAAAAGAAGGGTTGTTAAAGAGGTTCAAGAAAATGGTAAAGGTTCAGCTATAATTTCATCCATGACTCAAGGGATAAAAGAGTCTAATGTACCTCCAAAGGCTCAATAATCTCAAATAAATTATAATGACAAGGGTACCTTTATACACCAAAACAAGTAGGCCCAAAATGATGTCATGAATCCTAGAGGGTAGTCAAAGATTGGTACTTTTTTTCTTAACATAGTATATCAAATAAAAAAGCTTCATGTAAGTATGCCTATGTGGGAAAATTTCTCTATTCTAGGAAAAAGGGATAGGCTGAAATAAAATCTATCTAAGATCATTTCATCATCAAGAGCAACAAGAAAGGTTACTAATGTGTATGCAAATACACGTAAGACTAGCGAGCCATAATAAAGTAAAGTGAAAAAGGCTCCTCCATTCTATGTTTTAGTGATCATGGGTGATTATTTTGTGCATAATTGTATGATAGACAATGGGGTTAGGAACTCAATCATGCCAAATAAAATATCAGATAAACTAGGCCTCAAATATGAACCTCATGCTAAAGGTATGATATAACTAGATGAATCAACCACTAAGATAGTTGGTGTTGTCAAGGGTTTGAATATAACTCTTCATGTTTGTCCTAATTTCTCCATTGCTCAAGATCTAGTTGTTTTTGACTTGCACCATATTTTCCCCTTTACTTGTCAAGGGATTTGATGGCAAATATTGGTGGTCACTTGTCATCAGATTGGTCCTACATGGATTTTAGGACAAGATATGGCATCAAAGTTACTATAAGATTAGAACTTATTTCAATGTTTCACATTGAGCCATACAAACCAAATATGAATAATGTTAATCATTTTATCATTGATTAGTAGGATTAACCTAAGGACCAAGAACCAATCGTTCCTCTTAAAGATATTTCATAGCTCTTCCTTGATGAATAGGGGGCAAAAAATCATGAGTTTGATCCATATAGAGGGATTGAAGAGGTTGGTCTTGGGGTATATTGATTACATGAAGAAGGTACAACTATACCTTCTCTTTCCAAGCTTAATAATATTAGTGATGGTTTATGTAAGTTGTTTTTTGATGGCTCAAGAAGTAAGGTTGGAGTAGGTTCAATGATGATGCTTGTTTCTCCATCAAATGAGAGGAATTATTTAGATATTAGGTTTCAATTTAGTTTTTATTGCAATGCAACTGAATAGGAAGCTATTATTCATGGGATTTAATGGGAAAGGAAGAAAGGATTCCAATAAGTTCAAGCCATTGGAGATAGTGAACTAGTTGTACACCAAGTTAGAGGTAAGAGTGCATCCAAGAACACATTGTTGAAGTCCTACAAGCATAGAGTGTGTGACCTCATTGTGTATTTTGAGGATGTTGACATCAAATAAGTCCCAAGGGAATAAAACCAACATGTTGATAGGTTGGCATTAGTTGGAGCATAATTTGACATCCCCAGTGATGTTAAGAATCCCAAAACTCAGTGACACATCATGGTAGTTGTGAGGCCTTCAATACCAGACAATGATGTGAATTGGAAATTGTTTGAAAGTGATAAACAAATAGCTTGTTTTCTCCAACATGAAGTTGAGTTTTCTTTCAAACACTAGGCCAAGTTGTAGCACCAATATGGAGACCAAATTGTGCAATTGAAGTCTAACAAGCTTCTTAAAGGGTTGGTTACTCTTAAAGGTATATTAAATAAAAGTGATCAAATGAGGAGAGATAAGATAAGCATGTATATAAAGGAATAAAATCATGAGAAGGTGGATATATTAAAATATAAACTCCTAAGGCTTGGAAATTTATGTACTCCACAAGATAAGGTTGCATTCATTGAGTTATGTAGATAATTTTATGATGTCTTTGCTTGGGAGTATAGTGACCTCAAGGGGTTTGATCTATCATTGGCCCAATAGTCTATATAAATTTATCGCAATGATAATATTGTAAGAGAAAGGCAAAGGCCCATCAATCCTAAATTGGAGGTATTTATGAGGAAACAACTCATTAAGTTGATAGAATCAATTATTAGTGTAGATTTTTATTTTTCCCTATTATTTAATTAGGAAAATTATTTTTTGCGCATACATGGAGTTTTCCTACATTCGTGGGATAGGCTAGCTTATATGAAGATGTGTGTCATAGATGTGTCATAGGTGTCATAAGAATGTCATAAGTAACTCATTTATGGGAGTTACTTCTCTATTCTTAGCACCTTGTCACCACCTTTTATGGAGGAGTTACAGTGTATTCTTGGGGTGCCTTGACCACCTTTTGTGGAAGAGTTACTTATGTGCTCTTCTATATGTATTCTTCACTTTGGCCATCTCATGTTAATCATATATTGAGTTTTCTCTTATTTTGTCTTGTACAATTTATCTTCTTGTATAATTTCAAATTACTTTAGCATCTATGTGGTGTGCACTTGCTTCATCTCGTGTGATCACGTCTCTATTGCATTCACATTATCTGGATTCTAGAAATAACTCTGATATGGTATTAGAGCCACCCCGGTAATCATGTGTCTGGTTATGCTATTAGTTTATTCTGAAATTCTTACTTTGCTTTCTTAGTAGTTTTTTGTTTAACTCCGTTGCATTTGAGAGTTTTGGTAGAGTTTCTTGAAAACTCATGCAAATCCATACGAAAATATGTTTAAAAAAATACTTTTGTTGAGTTTCATTTAGATCTCCCTTTAGATATCTAAGTTAAAATTTGCCAAGACATTTTGTATAGATCTGTTGTGGCTACAACAAGGCAATTTATGGAAATATCAGCAGCTTGGTGTCCATTTCTAGCAACTTGGCGTCCATTTCCAGTAGCTTGGCGTCCATTTTCAGCAGCCTAGCGTCCTTTTTCAGCAGCTTGGCATTTTTTTTCTGCATAAACTTTGTCTCTTCCCTGCTGTGCATTGAGATCTGTCAGGGCTGCAGATTCAATATTTTTTTTGCCTAGCAAAATTAGAACTGTGGCTTTTTTTGGTAAGAGTTTTCTGTCAGCGTGCTTTTTTTTTGAAAATGGTGCCCCTTCCTTGTTTGGCATCCCATGTGGGCCATTAAATACTTGGCCATCCACTTCATTCTGTCTTTTACTTTATTTTTTTAGTTAAAATTGACTTGTCAAAAAAAATCAGTCAATTTGACTGAATATGAAGTATTTTAGACAATTTGAAATTTTGGGGGTTTAAATTTAAACTGGTATCTTCGCCTGTCGAAGATGAAGGGTGAGGCCCGGGTTGGCAGGAGGCCAATTCTCCCTCACACAAACCTCCTTTGAATTTTTCACTCTATTCCGAGTCCCACGAGTGGTTGGAAGGCCACTTTTTCTCTCAAAACAGGGATTTTTTAAATGTTTTAGTGCTTTTTTTTTAAAATTACTAGTTTACGAGAAATTAAAACTTTAAAATCTTGCAAATGGTAGCTCGAATTCAAGTGCCGTCTTTTGCAAAAGTGCTTAGTTTTTAATTTTTCACAACTTAGGTTAGATAATTGTCAAAAATGCACTACTTTATAAAGTGCCAAAAATTTGGGTCTCTCAAGACGCATTTTTCGCTGGGTCCAATGTCCTATTTGCTTGGGTTATTTACTTGACTTGCACAGATTGCTCTAAGACGTATTTTCGACTGAGTCTGACATCTTTTGAGTGTGCACTTACATATTTGGGGGGGCTCAACATTTCAGGGGGGTGTGATTGTCTTTCAACACTTTGTTTACTTCTATTATCTTTCTCCTTTTTGCATACTTTCACAAACTTAAAATCAACACAATTTCACCTAAATTCAGCTTAAAATAGATTATTTTCAACTTAAACCCATAACACCCTTCAACTATCATGAATGAAAGGTTAAAATGTCAATCATAAAGGGTTGTATAGAATCACCATGGGTACTAAAGTAAAACCCAACACTGATGCTGAAAAGGTCAAGTGGTACAATCATAGTGATGAAACTTATGGATTACTGAGCTTGTCCGTGTCTTTAGAACTTATCTTCCATTTAGAAACCTCTAAGACTCCCAAAGACATATGTGACACCCTAGAAACCTTATTTGGGAAGCTTGATGAGATGAAATGTCATGAGCTCGAAAACAAACTCATAAGTCTAAGTCCTAGCAACTTTGAAACCCTACAGGACTTTTTCACTAAATTTAAGGCCCTTAAATTGCAATTGAAAGAATGCGGGATAGAGAAAAAAGATGATCAACTCATCATTTCTATTCTCGCAAAGTTAGGTCTAAGCTATTCAGTCTGTCTCCACTTTCCATGCCACAAAAAGTGCTCTTAGCACTACATGGAAAATGCCTTCTTTGGATTCATTCATTGCCGACCTGACTAGGGAGCAAGATAAGCTAATTCAAATGAACACAATGAAGTCTACTCAACCCCAAGATTTGATAGCTGGAAATGGTAAGGATAAGACTTCAACAAAGAAGAAGAAATAGAACAAGGACCAGGAGAAGAAAAAAGAAAACAACAATCCTGCCAAAAACAACACTAAGTCTTCATCTTTCAATGCTAAACATAAAAAGGAGAAGGTTAAGTGTGTCTATTGTAAAAAGACAGGACATGATGAACACAAATGCATGAAAAAACAAATAGATCATCTAACTCATCTTCTAGAGAAGCACAACATAGATGTTCCTGAGTTCATCAAGCAGAATTCATCTACCCAAGATTATACCAAGGCGAAAGGCAAGTGTAAGGAGAAAGAAAAGGGCAAGGCCCTTGTAGCAAATGCATCTTCTATAACATCATGGGTTATTGATTTGGGTGCTTCTCACCACATGGGCTCTTCACTAGTTGAGTTTTCATCTTTAGAGCCTTGTAGCATGACTTCAATTAGTTTGAGTGATGACACATCAGTTTCTGTTGTAGAGAGTGGGTTAGTTGAAATAGAAGGAAGAACATTCAATAATGTTCTAAGTGTGCCTTCTCTTTCAATCAATCTCCTATCAGTGTATCAAATCACTCACATTGGTCAAGGCATGAGAGTTGAGTTTTCCCCAGATTCAGTGGCTATTAGGGAGTTGCATAGTGATACTACAATGGCAGTGAGTAGGGTAGATCACCAAGCAAGGTTATACACCTTATCACATTTTGCATCTGATTCTTCTCCAACAACATTGCTGACTCATTCAGATGGAGTTAGCAAATTATGGCATGAGCGGTTTGGCCACCTTAACTACCGCTACCTTGAGCAACTTTGCAAACATGACATGGTCATTGGCTTGTCTCGTGTCCAATTCTCAAAAGGACTTTGCGAGGGGTGCCCCCTTGGGAAGCATTCCGAAGCAAAATTTGACAAAGACAAAGCTTGGAGGGCTTCACAACCTTTGGAGTTAGGCCATAGTGATGTATCGGGACTCTTTCCCAAACCATCTTTCACAAGGGCCAAGTATATCCTCACTTTCATTGATGATTTTTCTAGATACACTTGGATATATTTTTTCAAACAAAAGTTGAAGTGTTTGAATTTTTTTTAGACTTCAAGGCTCTTGTTGAGAAACAAAGTGAAAAATCCATCAAGGTTTTTCGAACTGATAATGGAGGAGAGTATGTCAGCAACAGGTTTGAGCAGTTTTACACCATAAAAGGGATTGATTTGCAGTGCACAGTCACTTACAGTCCTTCACAGAATGGGGTTGCAGAACGTAAAAATAAATTCTTAAAAGAGATGGGTATTTGTATGATTCACTCCAAATCCTTAGCACCACAGTACTGGGCCGAAGCCATCAATTGTACTTGTTACATTCAAAACAAAGTTCTTCACAAAGCTTTAAAAGGGATAACACCCTTTGAAGCTTGGCATAAAAGAAAACTTGATATTGAGCACCTTAGGGTTTTCAGATCCCCAACCATGGTCCACATTTTAAAGAAGAAACACAAAGCTATGGAACGTCAATCCAAGCCTTGCATCTTTGTAGGATATCCAGATGGTATTAAGGGGTATTGCCTTCTAGATCCAGTCACTCATGAGTTGTTCATCGAGAGAAGTGTCCATTTTCAAGAGATCCTAGAGACTCAGCACTTGACACTTCTTCTTCCTCATCGGATCTACTTCTTCATGATGATTCTTCATCATATTCAAATCAGCCACAACAAGTTCTTGAGCCAGAGACATCTTCTTCTTCTTCAAGTTTAGACAACGAGGACAGTGATGCAGAGTCATCTACCTCTAGTCACTCAGAGGATGAGGAGTTATCACCTGACTCGCCCACTTCAGGGCCACTTTGGGCCAGACAGACACTTGAGAGTGCTGACACTTGGGTAGGAGATCTCGTAGATGATAGACGTACTAGGGGGGTTTTCAGAGAGATCCATATGCCTTTTTTGCTTCAGTTTCAGATCCACACACTTTTTGAGAGGCATTAGGGGTACTTGAGTGGGATAATGCTATGAAGGAAGAATATTATTTTTTAATCAAAAATCACACTTGGGACTTGACTTCACTTCCTAAGGGAAGAAAGATGGTTCGATATAGGTGGATATATCAGACCAAGTTTGCATCAAATGGGTCGGTTGATAAGTACAAGGTGCAACTGGTCGCCAAGGGTTTCTCATATGTGGTAGGC
This sequence comes from Torreya grandis, assembly GCA_037957365.1. Lineage (NCBI taxonomy): Eukaryota > Viridiplantae > Streptophyta > Pinopsida > Cupressales > Taxaceae > Torreya > Torreya grandis. The sequence goes on from JARHVA010000379.1 coordinate 2,002,315, forward strand.
ATTGACTACTCAGAGACCTTTGCATCCGTTGCAAAGATGACTTCTATCTGACTCACATTGGATATTGCCGCAACACATGGTTGGGATGTGCACCGGATGGATGTGAAGAGTGCCTTTTTTCACGGAGATTTAGAGGAGATCTACATGGAGCAGCCGCCAGGATTTGTTTAGGATTCTTCCTTAGTATGTAGACTTAAAAAATCTATCTAGGGCCTCAAACAGGTACTTCATGCATGGTACGCCAAGATGGATTCCTTCCTTCTCACAGCGGATTTCACTAGGTGCCATTCTGATCCCAATGTCTACTTCTTGCGGCAGGATGATTTGCTCATAATTTTGGTTATATATGTTGATCACCTTTTGATCATCGGGAGTTCTTCATCAGATATTGCAGTGGTGAAGGCATCTCTCCAAGACAGATTTGACATGACAGACTTGGGTTTGTTGCACTACTTTTTTGGCATTGAGATCTCACAGTCAGATTCAGGGATTTCTCTTACACAGCCTAAGTATGCTCTTGACTTATTGGCTCAGTTTCACATGGTTGATTGCAAGCCATCTCCGACTCCCTTTCTATCAGTAGTCAAGCTTGAGGCTGACTGTTCTTCACCATTGGTTGATGCCACTCTGTATCGACAACTTGTTGGTAGTCTCATCTACTTGACTCACACCAGGCCCGACATATCATATTTAGTGGGACTTGTCTCCAGATTTATGCAAGAACTTCATGAGCTGCATTGGAAAACAACTAAGAGGATCTTGCATTACATACAGAGTTCACATAGATACGGGATTCATTACAGATTTGGCATAGAGGTTGACTTGGTTGGATATACAGATTCAGACTAGGCTAGCGATGCACAGACTCGCAAGTCCACTTCTGGGTATAGTTTCTCTCTAGGTTCTGGTCCTATCAGTTGGTCTAGAAAGAAGCAAAATGCTATTGCTATATCATCCACAGAGGCAGAGTACAGGGGAGCTGTTAATGCAGCTACTGAGTCTATTTGGCTTCAAGGGATACTTTCTAAGTTTGACATTCCTATTAGGCAGCCCACCATCATTTATTGTGACAACCAGAGTACCATTCAGATTTTCAAGAATCCAGTTCAGCACCAGTGGATCAAGCACATAGAGATTCACATGCATTTCATTCAGGAGCTTATTCATAGTCAGGTCATTAACTTGATATTTTGCCAGTCTTCAGAGCAGGATGCAGACATATTCACCAAACTTTTTATCGAGAGTAAGTTCGTTCATCTACGAGCTCTTCTTGGGGTACGGTCTACATCTGTAGCAACATCATCTTCAGGGGGGCTTTCTAGCCTCTTCATTTTTTTTATGTCTCTCTTTTGGGGGGGAGTTTTTTTCTACGAGTTTTCTCCTTTTCTCTATCTTATGGGAGATTACATTTGTATATGGGTACCTCATCATGCTTAGTTGTTGGGACCCATTTTATATTTCCACACTACCCACTTAAGCTGCGCTTATGGGGCGTATTAGTGTAAGTTTTTATTTTTCCCTATTATTTAATTAGAAAAATTATTTTTTATGCATACAAGGAGTTTTCCTACATTTGTGGGATAGGCTAGCTTATGTGGAGATGTGTGTCATAAGAATGTCATAAGTATCATAAGAATGTCATAAGTAACTCTTTTATGGGAGTTAGTTCTCTATTCTTAGCACCTTGTCACCACCTTTCATGGAGGAGTTACAGTCTATTCTTGGGGTGCCTTGACCACCTTTTGTGGAGGAGTTACTTACGTGCTCTCTTATATGTATTCTTCACTTTGGCCATCTCATGTTAATCAGATATTGGGTTTTCTCCTATTTTGTCTTGTGCAATTTATCTTCTTGTATAATTTCAAATTGTTTTAGCATCTATGTGGTGTGCACTTGCTTCATCTCATGTGATGATGTCTCCATTGCATTCACATTATCTAGATTCTGTCAACAACTCCGATATCAATAATTATATTTCCTATCAAACACTATTCATGGATTGTTAATCTTGTTCTTGTGAGAAAGAAGGGTGGTGAAATTAGGTTATGTGTATATTTTAGAGAATTGAATAGAATCTCATTTAAGGACAACTATCCTCTACCTTAAATAGATCAAATATTTCAAGTAGTGGTAGGTTCTCAATGTTTCTCACTTTTGGATGGCTATTTAGGATACAACCAAGTGTCGGTGAAAGCAGATGGCCAATATAAGACAACATTCACCACCAAATGGGGGACATATTCCTAAAAGAGAATTTCATTTGGGCTATCCAATACAGGTGACACATTCTAAATGGCCATGGATATGGATTTCTAAGGTTTGATCAATGATATGGTACTAATATACCTTGATAACATAACCATTTTCTCCAGAGATACTAGTGATCACTTGAACCATTTAAAGCTAATCTTTGAAGGGTGTAGGAAAAATGGGGTCTCTCTCAACTCCAAGAAGAGTGTTTTTTGGTACATGAAGGTAAGTTAATTGGTCATATTATTTTTAAAGATGGGCTTGCTATAGACCCTAATAGGGTGAGTGCCGTACTAGCCTTGTCATTGCCCAAACATAATAAAGCTTTACAAAATTTTCTTGGGAAGATTAGTTATGTTATGAAATTCATACCTAGATTTTACACTCTTGTAAGGTCTATAATATCCATGTTAAATAATCATCTATATTTTATTTGGACCAAGGAAGGTAAATATAGTTTTGAGGCCATCAAATAAGCTATTGCTCAAGTACCTACACTAATCAATCCTAATTTTTCTAAGGACTGTCTTTTATGATTTTACCAAAACTAACACCATATATTCTATGTAATGTAGTAAAATAATAAAAGTCTATAACCTTTTTAAGTCAAGGACTAGAAGGCTATGAAGAGAGGTACACCTATATTGAGAAACACATATTAGAAATTGTAAGAAGTCTTAATAAATTTAGGCATAGGGTGTCCAACAACAAAATACATGTTATGGTAACTCATAAAATCATAAGAGACTTTCTCTTGAATATTGACTTGAATGATAAAATATCTAAATGGATAACTAAGGTGATGGAGTATGATGTTGAGATCAAGACCACTAAGTTGGTAAGAGGAAGAGGGTTGTGTGAAAATATAGCATAAGACCTAAATGAATAATAAGAAATGGTTTTGGAATTACAAGAAGGTCCTATTAAAACTACAAATTCATCTACTCCAAGTTGGATACAATAAATGGTGAAGTTCCTTCAAACAAGTGAGTGTGCCATGGGTCTAGATCAAGTGTGAAGGAGATACTTCAGATTGCAAGAAATACCTTATGTCCTTGTAGATGGGGTTATTTTTAGGAAATACATCAATGGAATGCTGCTAAGATGTGTGGAAACATACCATGTTGATAAACTTATACAACACTTTCATGATGGACCAGTTGAGGTCACTTTGCACCTAAAACTACAACTGCAAAAATAATGAGGGTTGGTTACTATTGGCTTAGCCTATTCAAGGATGCATATTCTTGGGTTAGAAGATGTCAAAAGTGTTCACTTTTTTTATGCAAACAAAGACTTGACACAATTCATCTTTACCCCATTCAATTTGAACAACCATTCATGCAATGGGGACTTGATTTCGTTAGGATGATTAATCCTCCATCTAGTGTAGGCCATAAATAGGTCTTTACAACTACCGGATATTTCACAAGGTGGGTAGAGGTAGTGAACATTAAGGAGGATATTGACACTTTATTTCTTGACTTTTATGAGAGCCTAGTGACAAGGTTTGGGGTGTCTGTAATAATAATCTCTAATAATACCATGGCTTTTAGTGGTATAAGGATAATGTAATGAGCTCTCCAATATGGCATCTACTTGAGTACTTGTTCTAATTACTAACCCCAAGGCAATGGGTTATATGAATCCACTAATAATAACCTGATCATAATTATAAAGAGGACAATACAAATAATCAAAGGACTTTACACACTAGGCTGAAGATAACCCTATGGGATAATAGGATCACTCCAAATATTTTCGTTGGTAACTCACCTTATATGCTTGTCTTTGAAAGAGAAGCTAATATGCCCATTTAACTTTATCTACTAGATCTTGAATTAGAATATCAAATTGAGAGGATGGAGAATGATCCTATGGAGATAAGATGGGTAGAATTGATGGCCTTGGAGGAAGCAAGAGATCATGCTATGCACACTATGGATCATCACCAAGCACAAGTGAAAATAAATTTTGACAAGAGAGATATCTCAAGAACATATCAATAAGGTGATCTTATTTTAAAGTGGGATGTAAATAGAGCTAAGCCTATTAATCACACTAAGATTGATGCATTATGGAGTAGACCTTATGTTATCATTGCTTTCAATGAACATAATGCCTTTCAACTTGTAAGACTCAATGGAGAAGGATTGAGTATCCCAATCAATGTGATACACCTAAAGCCATTTTAGTGAGGTTAGTTTTACAACTTTGTACATATTAGAGTAGGTATTTGTGTTCCCTAAGTGCTTGATGCACAAGTGTGTGTCTTGTTTGCTTTATGTTGTTCCTTCCTCCAAGTATCTTATGACAATGTGTGGTGTGGTGTTTTGTTTTGTGTTTGTCCAATTAAATTGGTTTTAATGTCGTTTTCAAGTCTTATTTTCAATCGTGATTCCATATCCCAATGAATTTCTAAGCCACTAGTCTAGATTCGTAATCAAGCATACATTCCTAGGAGGTCACCAATGATGTTAGCCAAATTTTGGATATCATAGACCATGTTCATTAAAAACTTGACTTGCCATGTTTTATGAACTTGATCATAATCCTTCCATGCCTCTTGGGGTCTTTATATTGTCTGTTAAAGTCTTATTAGCAGAGATTAAGGTTATTTTGACAAGATTAAGGTAATATCTGTATTTGTCTTATACTAGTCTAGTTATAGGTTGAGCATGAAAATATGGAGTCAAATGATGTAAAGGATAAAAGAGTGTCTCTTAAAGTCTTAACATTATTTGATCATCTGGTATAAAAAATTTACATTTGTTTGGGGAATTTAAGGTTCTTTGTGAAGATTAAGGTAAAGTGTAATACAAGGGAAAAGTGCATATAGTCAAGTTCGACGCATGATAAGGCTAACAAAGATCAAATATCCATCCAAGCACACTTGTAAAATAATTTGAGTCATTTATATAACTCTCAATCATGTTAGGAATTTCATTTGGGTTAGTTTTACAGGTTCAAGGTCCAAATTAAGAGAATCACTCCTTTTCAGGTTAGTTATAGGCACTTGTACGGACTTGGGAGATCCATTTTCAGGTGAAAATGGTTTAGGGGTGTTTATTCATATTTTAAAAGACATATACATGATTTAAAATCTTACACAAGTCTATATATTATAGAATTTGCTTCAAAATCTCCATCACTCCCTTGACAAGTTCACAAGGGCACTTTTCACATGCTCAGTATAGACAATATGGTGAGAGTTATGGTCTAATATTTTTTCCAAAGGAAGGGGTAATAATGAATTAAAATCCAATCCATGGTTAGAATATTGGTGGGCCCTCTTTTTTGAACAATCATTAAGATTACAAGGAGGTCACTACGTCTTGTTCATCCAAGTAGGGTCTAGTTTTGCCTTTGTTTTTTCACTTCAGAGTTTGATGGAGGATAATGCATTTTTTGAGATGTTTTAAGATATCAAATGAGTCTTGTTAATGTCAATTTCATAAATCAACTCAGTTGTGTGAGGTGTCTTCAGTAAGGAAACCAATGTATCAAGCATATGTGAACTTCACCACCCCATCTGCAACCATTTGGCTAGTTTGATTTGTTACAATTCTTAGAAGTTTCAAAGTGCCTAATTATTCATGAAAAATTCCTCACTCTTAAATGATCCATGTGCTCTCTTTGAAGAGTAGTTCTTTGTTGACAATCATCCAAGTGGTGGCATGATTATTGCTCTTTAGAGGCATGGTGTAGTATATGAATAGTTTCCTATAGGCATGATTACTAAACTTAGCCCAAATAGCAATGAAATATAAATGAGAGCATGTGAGAATGGAACTTAACAAATTGGAGGCCCAAGGTAATGAGAATGGGGCTCAAATGCACTCTCTAGCAAAGACTAGGATAAGTTTTGTCCACCCACAGGTATATAGACCTGTGGGTGGACATTCATGGATTACAAGCCTCATGTTAAAGATGTTCAAGAAATGGAAATAAATGGTATAACCCCTAAACAATAATTTGACCTTGACAGATGCCACTGCATCATTAAAAGAGCATGAGTGAATACATGGACTCCAACTTTCATATACAATCCTTGTGCATGAGTTGACCTCATACATAGGCCTATACATACAAATGGACAAATTGAGACTACATAGTGTTAGTAAGAGATCCACAGGCCTATTCATGGGATGATAGGAAAAGGACATGAGTTGATACAATCCCAAAGTGTAAGAATTTAAGAAGTTGGTTCTTAGTAGTCTATCCAAGCAAAAACTAGACCTACAAGTTATAGACCTATAGGCCCTCATTTTGAACCAAAATACATTTGTTCATATAATAAAGAGTATGTGAAAATAACATGACTCATTGAAATTATGAAATAATACATAGATAAATGAAGACACCTAAGCTATTTGAGAGTCAAAATAAGGTTGAGATGACTAAGTTCACAAGCCTAAACACTCATACATAGGCCTATGTATGAAGACAAGAAGGAAAAAGCCTATAGATGCTATGAGAGATTGATGATATAGTAGGATGGTGAAAAAGAGTCTTAAATGAATTTAATTACTCTAAAAATGTCAATATCCTAGTTGTGAAGGCCATTTTTCAAAGCTCAATGTTCAAAACTCTCATCCAATCACCTCTTATGATGATGTCATGAACAAACATGAGAAGGAAAATGTATAAATGTGATGATGTAGGGTATTGGAAAGGTTTTAAACTTTAAAATAGGATCAATAAATTCAAAAATATTCATGATTTTGCTCAATGGTTTGTATTGAGACTCTAAAACTCCAAAATGCAGTCAAAACCCTAATCACCACCTACAAGATTGCTTGAACAATTCAAGCTACATTTGGTCTTAAAATTGAAAAAAGGATGTAGTGCACATAGTGGATTTGGATATTAGATATATATACATAGTACAAAAGGTCATTTGAAGTCAAGGAAACCTAAAATGAAGCTAGAGAAGGGCGATCAAACAAGACTCACTTAAAACTTGCACACACCCAACCAAGTGATCTTATAGGCCTACTTAGAGTGAGAGGGTGCCTATTTGATTTGGTTAGATAAGAGTTCTAAGAGAAATAAATTAAAATTAAGTGATTCTATATTGATAGTATGACCTTATAAGATCATCACAACCAATGAGAAAGATGGCAATGTGGATAGGTCTATTTAGACCTAGTAAGCTTAAGATCCTACACTCGGACCTATATGTACAATCATGAGAAAAGAGGTTTGATGAAGCTAATAAGAGAATATGAGGACATTAATGAGTGCATAAATATGGCACATATCATATAAGGGAATCCATAGGTAGGGGAAGACAAGTAAAGTGGCAAATTATCCTATGAGACCTTCTCAAGCTCTTCTAGTGCATGACATCAATTCAAGACATACATCTCTTGATCAGTGTGATCTTGACCTTATGCATGGTGTTCAGTAGTTTTAAAGGATAGTGGATTGGTATTTTTAATTCACTCTTATATCATTAGTTGTTGGTTTAGGTCCCCAACCTTCACAAATAATGGTTAAGACTACAAACCACTCTTCAATGGTATAACAGAGACTTGAGCAACACATTCTTGGGCTTAGCATTGTACAAAAAAGATGCATGGAAACCTAATCACTAAGGGGTAGTTGAGGATACTAGTTTACTATAAATTAGTGGAATTGGTTCATGAGTTAAGACCCTAAGGTTTATGAATAATCGTTAAGAACTCAAACCACTTTAAACCCTCTTAAAACCCTAATAAGGACCAAATACGAGATATTTTCTTCCAAAGTGCACAAAATAACTTGGATTACCCTTGAAACCTATTGAACATCATTGATCACTCTATGGAGGTCTTCACCATGAATTTTGATTGTACCTACACCTGTACAAACATAATAAATGTTGTACTTTTGGGAAGTTTTGGGCTCAAAATAAGGTATAGAAGATCCTAGACTGATGCAAACCATTGGGAGAGATTATTTGATTTGTATTTTACCTTTTCAAATCCAAACATCTATACAAGACACCCTTAAAGTGATCTTATAGGTCTAGTTCTTGAAGGCAGTGTAAAAAAGGCTTGTGAAAGGCTAAGTTTTTGGCCATTTCATGGTTTACCTATCTACACAGGATCTCAGGAAACTCAAATTTGGCATGCAGCATGATCATAGGATGGATGAGTGAATCAAACATTTAATGGAGGTTTCACATGTGTGGGAGGTCAATCAAGCAAAATTTCAGCCTTATAGACCTAGAGGCCTAATTAGAGAGAGAAAAAGGGAAAATAAATATACTTACACTCAGAGTTAGGCCATAAACTTTTGTAGGGAGTTGTAAAGGCATTCCAGGTACTCAAATCTATGATCAGTTTGTCAAGATCATCCATACACTATCCTACACAAGGAGTTTTGCTTGTTTTGAGAGCTACAAGGAAATGAACTCATTTGAGAGATTTGGGCATGAAATAGAGTGCTAGAAATTTTTTTAGGCACTAAGATGGGTTGATAAATTTTTTTAAAGAAATTAAGGGTGTTTCTTGGAGTTTATTTGTAGTTATGAGTTTGAAAACCAAGTTTTAAGCATTTGGAGCCCAAAAAGAGCTAGTGAAGATTACATACTAATGAGGAGTGAAAGAGAGGTTACAAAACTTGCAGAGGAGTGGTGTGGAAACTTATTAATCATTCTAAATGTCAGTAAAAAGTCTTGTAACTTTCCTTGTAGGTGTAGAGGTGTAGATTCCATAAAGATGAGTTAGATTCAAGAGCTCAAATTTGCCTAAGTAACCTCCTACACCAATTTAAGAGAGCATTTCATTAAGAAAATGTACATGTGTTGATTACAACCTTCTATGTTTTAAAAATACCTTCATGATGTATGATAATTTTCCATGAATTTATATGCCCCTTCTCTCTCTGTCTCTCTTGCTCATACTTTCTTATATATGTATCCTTGTATAGCTTTGCAAAGCATCATCACATTGGTTATAGAAAAACCCTACTAAAATTAAGTATTGTACTTTCCTATTGGAATCAATTCAAGCTAGATATTCTATCTTCATATTAAAAATAGTGATCTTGATTGTGTTGTTTTGATGAATGCTTAGTGATAGTGTATGCACTTCCTTGCATTTGTCCCTCATGTTCGTGCCTTTATGTAAGTTTTTTGTCTCTCACAGGTCATAAGAAGTGTCATATCTAGTTTGATTAGTTATAAAAATGATAAACCATTAGTTTTTTCTACTATCACCTCTTTGTTGATCATCCTAATCTCTTGCAACCTTCATAGCCTTCATGTTGAAGCACTAGTATGATAAGGACTATTTTGGAGTAGAATAATCAAATTGTAACTTAGTATTTCATAGTGCATTCTTAAAACACTAAGGAAAGAATGTTTGGTGAATCACCTTTAAGTTATTTGTTAGTTTTAAACTTAATTTCTCCCTTTTCCATGTCAATAAATTAGTATAGTTGTTAGTGTAGGTGTTGTACTTAGGAGCTAGCCCAAAATCTAGAAGTTGGATCCCATTGTAAGGTCACCTAAAACCTTGGATCAATATCATTGCATAGCTCAGGTTGAGAAAGATTGAATTACTATCTCAAAGGTGAAAATTTGAGCTATAAAAATAACAAACACTTAACCCTTTCTTTATATCTAAATAGGTATGAGCACATGTGTTTGACTAGGTAAGGTTGTTGAATGCACTATGTATTGATTAAGCTTGTGAATTATTTTATTCCTCAAAGGTGGCACACACACACACACACACACACACACACACACACACACACACACACACACACACACACAGAGAGAGAGAGAGAGAGAGAGATGATATTTATGTTGTTGAAAAATCCATGAAATATCATTTCTAAAAGTGCATTATTAGATGGACAATTTCATCTCTTCATATTGATCCCTCTTGGATATGCTCATCTTCTGTTGTTTGACAAGCTTATTGAATGCACCATGAGAACCTATAACTTGATGAATTTGAATTAATTTAATATGAGTGTAAATAGTATTGAAAAAATTATCACCATGGTGGCATAGACATTTAAATAAATTTTTAGCTCCAAACTCAACATACAACCTCCTAAAATATTTTTGTGTGCTCTCTAAGCCTCAAGAAACGATGATTTGGATTTGGGGGTCTAAAATGAGTTCTAGGAGTCACTAATAAATCATAATATTATCATTGGATAGGTATCAATGGGTGAGACCTAGAAATTTTTTAAATCTCAAAAAATAATCATCAAACTCTCAATCAAAAATTCACAAAAAATGTCTGCTTGTTGCCTACAGGGTGATCTAGAGATATTTTTCTTTGATCTGAACCTATTTTGAATTGGTTTACATTATGTAGGATTTAGACCTATACATTAATTATAAACCCTTTAAAATATATTTTTTTCCTTGTAAGGATCTTGAAACACTCATTTTTAACTCTATTTATGAGTAAAATAGTGAAAAAACTTTTATTTCCTTCATGAACAAACTTGTGTGTTACCATTTTATCTCTCCTAAAGTATAGTAAAAAAATGAAAAAACTTTTAAATATTTAATGACATCAAATCAGACATCCATTTAAAATTTTAAAAAATTTCATTTAATAAAACTCAAATTATGCACTTTTTAGTGCTTCCTATCTTGCACAATCTCATTTCTGATTGCCTCTAGGTCTACGTTTGTCCATTTTTTTGATTTTTATGAGCCTAAATACATAATTATTTTTTAATTATTACCTTTAATATCCCTTATAATCATTAAAGCCGTTGGATATGATTAAACAATCTCTTAAACCTCTAAAAAAATACCTTTTTTGATTGTCTCTCTTGCATGCTTGAAACCCTTCAACCCTATCTAGGGTAAATTTTAGTGGTTATTATTCATTAATTCATGAATATTTTAGTTTTATAAATTTCTATTTAAATATTTTATTGGGTGGTGAACAATGTGTATTCATCTAAATTATCAGGGTGTAAGTTAGTTTTCCAAGTCAGCTCGCCTATTATTTAATATAAATTTCATACATATAAATATAATTCACCACATTGTTGAATGTCAATATGAGATTATTCACCATTATATTTAATATAGAATCATTAGATGACTAAATTTCCAAAGTATATCAGCATAGATACCATTTGTTTATCATTTCTTCATATAGTCGCACATTAGTATACCTTTTATGGTAAGTCTCGTTTCACATGTCCATTTACCTACACACCTAAACATCATCTATTAAATTTCATCAGACTTTTGAAACACATACTTATAAGTTCTCCGAAAAAACCTAAGTTCATTTCTATATGTGCCACTAAAATTTACCTTACCTATACCTTTGTATTTTTCCATTATTTGCCTTAAACTTTGAATTTTAAGATGGTTTAATAAGATTATTTATGACTCATAAGAGCTCACACAACTTGTTTTTACAATAAATAAATTAAAAATACAATCACGTTGCCCAAAATTTATCCATTGGGGTTTAAGAAAGGTTTTAGATCACCTTTCACTCTTAACAATTATTCATAAAATTAAGCACCTATAAATTGAAACCAATGCTTGTAATCTTGAGAGAATATGGGCCCTAATCTTCCCCTAAGACCAGTATAACCAAATATTTTTATCCTTTATGAAATGAACATTTGAAAATTACTTTTACTAGCTTTCAACTAGCTAGTTAGAGGAATAAAAGAAACCTCTACTAAAAATTAGACCTGTGAGCTGTTAGCTATTCCTAAGCATGGTTTTGGATTGATGAAGGTTGTATGATATTTTTAATAAAATATTCAGTATTTAATCCATGAATGGAGTCTTCTTGAAAACCTACACATTTTGTTATTTAATTAGTTAAACTCAAGTTTTACAAGGACCTAAAAACCATAGTTCAACAAGATAAATACAAACTAGACAAGATGAAACAAGGATGACAAAGCCTGTCAAATAAAAACATTTAGTAAAAAATCACCAAAAAATACCAAGACCATACTAAATAGACATATCCCTTGCAAAATTTCCTCAAATTGACTTTCCTTTCTACTTCTACCCATTAGTTTCTTTGTGTTATTTCTCAACATCCCTCTTGTTTTGGCCTCTTGGTCTTCCGCTATGTTTTTGCTTTGTTATGTTGTGCCTCTGGTCTTCTCCATTGAATATTTTCCTTTCTTTGTGTTTTGACTCCTCAAGTGATGGTGAGGATTTCCTTGCCTTTAAGGGTTCTCTCTAGCCTATCCCTTTCCTCTGTCTATTGTTCCCTAATCCCCTCCCTCAATTCATCAATTTTTTATTTTAAATTATTCCATTGTTCCATGTATGAAACCATCTGCCTACCCAATCTCTACAAATTTTTATGGAACTCCATCAGCTTCTGTCTGAGGCCCTTCAAAAGCTTGGTTGGGTCCTCATCCCTCCTCTAGACCGCTGCCACCTTAAAAATATGGATTTAAAAATTGGAGTTCTCCATGAACTATTGAAATTGAATCCTCATGTTGACTTTCTTACTATAACTCTTTTGTGGGGGAGATGGGTCATGAGCCTTTTTTTTTCCTTATTCCCTCTCTCCTGTGGATGAGTCAGGAAGGTGGAAGGGGAAGCCTCACTTTTTATACCCTCTACAACAATGTCCTTGTTAGATATTTTCTCTTTGTTACTTTCCACCAAGTGGATTTTTTGACTTTTCATGAGGGTTCTCATTTAGTGAGTAGAAGGATTAATCCTTGATGGATTATATTAGCTAAGGTTTTTTCTTGAAAAGTTAGGACTGTGGCTTCAAGAGACAGAAGTAAATAGTATGGTAGGTTAATCTTATGGTCCTTGAAGTGGTTCAATAGCAAGAAGTGATGTGAAAAAATATGGGTAAATTTTCCTTCTAGAGTAAGGTAACAAATTACCTATAGGTAAGCTTCAGGACATCTCTGCAGAAGGTCGGCTCTTAGGGAGCCCTTATTGTCTGCATGGTAGACTATATCAGTCTAGAAGAACACTTGCTTTAGCTCCTACTTTTGTTATTTATATTTGAAGGCCTTCATGCCCTCGCATGTAATGCCAATAACTTCCACTATGATTTCCTCAGAAAATTCCATAGTACCCCCCCTGAAGGTCACATGTTGCTTCTTCCACCCCACAGTAAAATATTTGGCAAGAATTTCATCATGCCCTTCTATCCTTAGCATGAACTCCATTAAACTTCCCTTCTACAATTCCTCTAAACTTTACGATTGGACTAAACTTCAATGCGGGATATTGGTTCACGATGGTCCCTATCTCCCCCTCTGATGTCATTTTTGTTTATGCAACTATATTGAGGGTTGTCATGGGCCAAGTAGCACATCAAAATTCTAATGTTTTATTTTATTCCAGAGCCATTGGAATCAACCTTTTTAAAATGATTTATTACACCATTTAGTTTAAAATTTATGTCATTATCATGACACAAAGTGATATTAAGCCTTTTTATAATCATGTTTAATGCTCTCATGTGTGTCTCTACCACAAGCCTATAACACTTGTAGATTTGCAGCATTATCTAGAAAGGGTTGGATACGAGGGGAGAGGGTGGCTGGGGGGATGTTGTGGGGTCCTATCCACATGGCTAGGTTCAAGCTAAGAACTCCCATATTCACCAAGGTGTCCACCACCTTATTTCCTTGATAGAATATGTGGGTGTTTGTAAAATTAGTTCAGTGGAGGATATGTCCGGCATTAGCTAAGATTTAGCTGATAGTGTGATAAGGTTGTACTTTTATCATGAGTGCACGTAAACAACCTTGACCAATGGTGGAAAAAATTGTCAACACTAATTACCATTTTAACCCTCCCAACCACTAAAATATTTTAATATTTAATTAAATCTTTGATCAATGGTGGAAACCTTGACCAATGGTGGCAAAATTTGTCAACACTAATTACCATTTTAACCCTCCCAACCACCAAAATCTTTTAATATCTAAATGAATTCAATAAAATCTAATTTAAAAAACCATTCTAATAGCCTACCCATGATATAAATCCTTGTTAACAACTTAATATCCTTTCTCCGCAATTTGGCCCACTATTAAAACCAATCTATATTACATTTTACAAAGATAGCATAAAATCATTAATAATTCCAACGATCAACAATGATTCCTTCAATCACCAATGATTATATATACCTAGTTAAATCTCATATGAAAGACACTTAAAAAACATTGAAAGGTTGATAGAACACTTTCATAATGTACAACACTCAAGGACTCTATGACATAGACGTTTAGCTATCTGATTGATCTATACACAAGCTCCAAATACTTGGATATTACTTTCAAGAAGCCAAAATATGATATACAAGCCAAAATACCATTAATATGTTTTAAAGGTTAGTTTTATCCTATTTTAGAATGTAATTCAATTATTTATTTCAATATGTACATCTATTAATCCTTATCCTACATCTTACTTTGCCTCTAACACTTCTAAAATCCATTTTCTTAGGCTATAATCTATATTCTTGGGAATTTTTAGTAGAATCGATGTCAATTACTATAATTGACATCGATCCTAGTAAAATCAATGTTGATATGGATAATCGATATCGATCCCTATCAGAACCTATCAATTTTGAAATCCAAGCCATATTTTGTAGATTTTTGGCAAATATTTGAGCTAGTGTGTTTATCTATTATTTGTAAACATGAAATGCCATCCTTAAATGACCATCCCTGGAGGCTATCATGAAATTATTAGCATCCATGATTTTCTAATTTTCTCCCAACCATTTTTCAATGATCAAAGTGATGTTGCATTTGAGACGTGTCTTTGTGCTATAGCTTTCACCCCCAATATCGAAGATATCTCAACACAACTTAAAATCATACAAGAGGACACTAAAGTTGTAAAAGCTTTTTGTCTTGATTATTTCACCTATTTTAATAAAGAATAATAAGAATAGATAGGAACATAGTTATATTTTGTTTACATTGTCAATAAGCATTTGTAATTTCCATTATCATTATTATCATCTTGATTGCTAAACATGTGGGTTGACATCTGTGATAAGAAGCTTATCACTTCTTGGAATTGGTACTTTACCAAACAACCCACCCTACTATCTTATTAATCTATCTTGTCAAGTTTCTTAATATGTGTAGGTTTTTCTTCTTATACAAAAACGAGTCCTCATGGTCACTTGACCAATGGTGTGCAATCTATTTCATAGGTGTGCCTTCATTTTTGTAAAAACCATATACTTTCAAGTTTTTAAGTAGTTCATTTTCTTAAAATAAACTCTGAGAAAAACTACATAAATGAAGTTTTTGGATTCACATGCTCAAACTTTACCTACTGACACTATAAACATTGTATAATAAAAATTTTAAAATCTCTCTTGAGTTTTGGCCAAAGTTGTTTGAGGTATGTCATCATTTTAGTCACACTAGAGTGCCCTGAGTATGGAGATATATGAGCCTCCTCCAAAACTGTGAGGTAAAAATAATTAAGGTCACACACACACACACACACACACACACACACACACACACACATTCTACGCTTGAATTGAAGAGTTCCACCTCCTTTTGTTTGATAGCCCTCATACCTATGATCTCAAATATTGGCTTCAAAGGTTGCCTTGACCTTAAAATAGAAGTCATCTGATGGTAACTAAATCAAATTTTTTTGTTGGAAAGTAGTCCTTACTTTTTCTAGATCATTTATATATCTTATTCAAATAAGGGTATATGTAAATCTATTTGCCTTGCCCTTAATATGCTCAATTTTTAATTCATAATCTCTTAAAGCCTTTGCTTTGTGTTAAGGTTGAGTTGAGTGAAAAAAAATTGAGTCCCAAGTTATTTGTCATGAGATAAAAATTATTTCCTATGGGTAAATTTCTACACAATTCCAGTGCATGAATAATTGTTGCAAGCTATGGTGAGTAATATAGCTCATATGTCTTAAGCCTGTGAAACTCACAGGTCACCACTTGGCCATCCTACATCTAAAAAACACCTAATCCTTCACTAGAATATTTGTAGTGACTAAAAATTTCCCATTAGGATCAGAAATATTCAAAATAAGAGTAGTGGTTAACTTTTCTATGAATATAAAAATATTCTTCACACTTATTAGTTTAGATGAATTTACTATTCTTTTTTTGTAAGGATGTGGTTAGATTTCCTATCTTGGAAAATCCTTCCACATGCTTTTTGCAGTATTCTGCTAGACCTAGGAAATTAATAAATTCTTACACATTCTCTGAAGAGAGCCAATCCATATTAGCTTTTATCTTGGTCAGTCTACTGATTTCCATTCTAATAAGATTATATGGCCCAAATTGTGCACTTTTAATTGAAATAAGGAACATTTATAGTGTTTTCCATACAATTTATGTTTTCTTAAATGATGTTAAGCTAGGTTCATTGTTGTATGTGTTCTTCCTTTATTTTTGAATAATTTAAAATTTCATCTAAAAATACTCATATAAAATCATCTAAATAATATTGAAATACACTATTCATCAAGTTCATAAATGGTGCAAGAGAATTTGTAAGTCCAAAGGGAAGTATGTTGTTTTTGTTATGTCTTCCACTTTGATTCTTAATGACGATAACCTGGTCTCAAATATTGTAATATCCCCAAATACAAAGGAGACCATAAACACAAATTGCAATAATGTAAATAAATCACCAATGGAATTGCCTAAACCAACAAAAATTAAATTAACTACATCAACAACTAAACTAAATAAGTTGTCCATATGGGAAGGAGTGCCACATTTAATGCAAGGAATAAAAGTTATATTAATGTAAGTCATCCCATTTGATAAAAAGACACATCACTTTGGAAAGGAGACACATCATTTGATATAAATCTATGAAGGGTATTTATGAGAAGAACTTGGTGAAGGAAAATGATATATATTCAAATTTGACATTCATTCCCTTATCTGAAGTTTAGGCAGCAACATCTTTTATAATTGAGGATGAAACCCTTCATTTATTAGATACAAGGATGAAACCCCTTTCATATCAACCCCTCAAGGATGAAACCCTTTGATAGTTCTCTATTAAAATATTTATAACCAGTATTCTACATTGCACATTTCATCATTATACAGCATTATTTGTTATATAAATATATTATCTTGTTAATAAGAACATGATTCTTATTCATTGAATATTATTATTTCTAACTTTAAAAATGAATTTTGAGAAATCCAAATTAATGTATAATATTCTGATTTTGGATATTACAATGGCATCAGAGCTTTCATCCTACTAGCCTGAGGGTTTTGATAATTTTTATGCTTTCAAATCATAAGCTCAACATAAATAACATAAATGATGCACAGTTTAACTGGTGGGACCAAGGGCAGATTCAAGTATATACATTGATGTCATAATTAGTTCAACAAATGCAACATTTGAATAACTTGCTAACTCATAATTCTAATGGTGAGGTAAGATCATCACAAGCATAATAGGGTTATACATTTAATAATAGTTGTGAAGGACTCCCATCAAGGACTTATGTATGCCCAACCATGCCTACATTCCTTCAATGAGTGGAACCAATATAGGAAGAAGATGAGGCTAAATTGATTTTCAATGATATTAGTGCATGTCATAATAAATATTTAAATCTTGATCTTATGATAAGGGATGAATTGATATTCATCAATTTTTACCATTTATATGGAAAATGTGTCCCAGATGAATATGAATGGCAACCAAATTTGGTCAAATAAGTCATCATAAAGCAGTCATCAAAAGAGCATAAAATTTGGATGGTTGATAATGATTTAGGCAACAACCTTGAATTACAAGAGCAGTCGATGGAAGTAAAATATTCATTGTTGAAAAACATCTCAATAGCATCACTCAAATAATTCTCTGAGCCTGAGTTAAAAGTGATGGTTCTTGAACTTGAATATCCAAACAAACGTTGGAATCATGTTATGACAACCATAAATTCATCCTATTATCGCAATGAAAATAGGTATGAATCTTTTATCAAAGATGAACCATTGCTTGGTCTCCATAATATCACAAAGAAATAATTATCTTTATGGATAGTGGAGTTGAGTCAATAATGAAGATTGTAAGGGCAGATTTGGTGACAAATGAGCTTGAACAAGTCATTAGCAGCGCAAGAAATGATCAATTTGGAATACGTAAAGGTCCCAGGATCTTTATTCTCAACAAAAAGCTCATTAATAATTACATCAATGGTTATAATGGTAGAAGGCTATGGGATTCAAGAAATAACAGTTGTAATAGTCCCTTACAAGAGAAAGCTAATAATAATGCAATCAGTTCTACAAGGATGGGGAAAGAAACATCTAAGCTTGGATCAGATTATAATTTGTTATGGAGTGTACTATCAAGTTTAAAATTGCTTGAGGACAAACAATCTGAAGAAGGGAGGTCTATAATATACCCAAATACAAAGGAGACCATAAACATGAATTGCATTAATGTAAATAAATCACCAATGGAATCGCTTAAACTAACAACTAAATTAACTATAGCATCAACTAAATTAAATAGATTATCCATATAAGAAGGAGCACCACATATAATGTAAGGAATATAAGTTATATTAATTCAATTCATCCCATTTTATGAAAATACACACCACTTTCAAAAGGAGACACATCATTTGATGCAGAGATATGAAGGGTATTTATTAGAACTTATATAACAATCCCATTGGTTTAGACATAAAAATACATGTTTTTTTAGTTAAATGCATATACCAAAAATAGATTACACCACGAAAATCTATAGAGACCATAATAAGTATTCAAGGTATGATAAATAAAAACAAACATAATACGTCACATATCATTGATCTCTAAAATCATGAGAGAACACGTCATAATGCAAATGTAGAAAGTAATCACATTAACTCAGCTACAACTAAAACAAGTCTATAGCCACCACTGTCAAAGTAAAATATTAAGTAATTATAACTCTTTAAGATAATATTCAATGATAAGTACAATAAAATATAATGTACATATAAGATACATGGCTCCCCCAAAGCATAGTTACCAAACTCAAGTATCTGTGGCAATCTCAAGTGTCATCTCGATAAGTAGTACTATTGTGAGGAGGGAGACCATAATTCGAGGACTTTTACACACCAACCACCGATAAATGATGCCCCATACTAATCTCATCATAAAATGACCCTCCCTTCATGGATGAGTGGATAGTGAAGGCCTGGGAATCTAGAGAGACCAACAAGTACCTATGTGTTGTATGATTTCTAAACTAAACATTCAATGTATCATAAAAAACCATTTTATTATAAGATATCACACAAACATGTAAATCATATGCATAAAATGATAATCTCTCACTAAAGATAATTTGTCCCAAATTTTTAAAAAATAACGATCTACAGATCAATCAAATTCATACACACTAATTGATCGAACTGCCTTCATCTATTATTGTGATATTAATAAGCCAGTGAAGTCTATCTCACTTACTTTATATCAGTAATACAGATTAGTTAAATACAATTCAACCATAGTATTTATTTATTTTATATCCTATTAGCAAACACATCATATAATATGCTAAACATAGAAGTAACCAAATCATACATTTATTTCATCAAATATATGAATGAATCTTACATTATTTTATATCTCATACTATAAATAATGACTACAGTTTATACCACCCAAGTAAATACACATTAATTATAGATTTCAACTACCATAATTTGTTTTCAAATATACTACACCCTATGATAACCCATATTACCATAGTATAGTATTTTAAGACATAACTACTAATTTACCAAAATCAATCATATAAAAGTCTTAAATACATAAAAACATAAACTCATATTCAAGCAGCTAGACATTATAAAGCAAGTCACGATTTCTCTGAAACACATAATATTTCATATTTAGCATACACTACACTCTCAAAGATTGTATGCATGCATACTCAAATTCTTACCAACTATTAAAAAATATGTTATTCATAGCAATAATCAATATGCATATAATAAATTAGTCAAACGTAGATGAAAGTTTAGACATAAAAATTATAGTATGTACCATCCAAGTATAACATACATTTAGACTATAATACTCTATGATATCCCATACTATCATAGTTCTCAACTATATAAATATACATAACCAACTTATGATTTCAAGAGTCAAATGATTCTCACATATAATAACAATCAAGCAAGTACATGATTATACCTCTTGGGTATACCCTAGGTTATACTAGCATTAAAAAAATATAACGTATACGCATGCATCATGATGCATTATTATATGCTAAACATAACCAAAATTTATATATATTAACTCTCACATAATACATACTGCACACAAGTACTTAATATGTATCTAACATCTAATCAATCATTTGTAAAGAAATAGAGAACTCATAAAACTATTATGATTTTTCATTCTAATAATCCATTTTATTTTCAGGAGACTGTTTCAAAAAATTTATAGTTTATGACTTCTAAAAAAATTAATGACTTACTTAAATCATCTATTAAACTATAGGTTCAATCCCTATATACAAGCACTTGTACATCATAAGATGCACCACATGAAAGTACTCTAATTCTATGAAATTACTGAACCATGGTTTAAAACAATTTTTAATCAAGAGCTTCATATAATCATTTATAACTCTAACTAAGAATCTCAAATCACATAGCTTATTTCAAGATAAAGATTACCTATGTTGAGGTATTAATATTCATCTTCCATTAAATACTAGGTTAGGGGCTTAGGACTTTATTTGATATAGTTTCACAACTCTCGGTTTCCTATGACCAATTCTTATATATTATATTCCCCCAATACTCATAGATTCCTCAAGTGGAAAGGTTGCATGTGAATTCATACAATTATGGCTCAAAAGTGTCATTAATCTCATATCCTTGTCATACGTTGAGTGAATATGATTCTTATTTACAATCCAAGTTTAAACTCAATTTATTTGAATTATATTGAAAATATGAAATTAGTATGTTATTTATTCAGTATACAACATTGCTATGTTATTATAAATTGTTATATGTAATCATAGCAATATTGAAAATTTCTTGAACTCATATGCAATCACTATCGAATATTATATTATCATCTTATTAGTCACTACTAACTGTCAACATATTATTAAAATTTATAGTGATATTGATTATTATATTATAATCGATTCATTACATGAGCTTTATAAAATATACAACTCATTATCTACAAACCCTCAGAATATACTATGTTATTTATAGAGATTTATATGCCACTCATTTTAAGCCAAATTTCAACCCATAATTTTACATTAATATGCATTAGATTTGAAAGTATTGCCTACCTGGCAATTTGTATTGAATATCTTTGTCCCCCAGTCTCGCTTCCTTCTTTATTCTCTTCTATATTACTCTTCCCATACTTCATTGCCTTCAATTATTTTCTCGGTGTGGAGCATCACCCTCTCCCAATCCCGCCCCTCCCGCCCTTATATCTACTTATAAAAAGATGTATTTTTCTTTTTTATTTGATTTTTGTTTTTATCATTATTTTATTAATATATCTTTTTTTTACTTTAATCTTGTTTTTTTCATAGTTTTATTCCTCCTATTTTTATCTTTTTATTTTATCTTATTTCTTTTTTATTTTATTTTAGTTTTTTATTTCCAGATGACATTAATTAATTTTAACACTAATATTATAATCAATATATTTATTCATTAAGTAGCATCTCTAAATGTCAATCATGCACTAACATCATTTAATAGACATTTATAAGTCATGCAAGATAAATTCCACATAACAATTAACTACGCTAGCATACATGTCTAAAAATAGCTTATATAAATACAAGTAGCATCCAAAACATACTACGCTAACCATTTATTAAGTGTTTTACATGTGCTAACTAAAGTGGTGTGTGCAGGGTATCGGTCAATTTCTCTGTAGTCCTCTAAAGTTTTGATTTATGTCACCTTCTCTAATGATGCTCTCCCTCTAGCACATTCTAAGGGATGGGTTCTCCTGCATCACTCTCTAAAAAAATAGGTAATTATATCATATCAACATGATAACCATATAATACAAAATGACAAATCAACATGATCATAAAGTAAACATATACTTACAACTAACTTGTAGTAGCGTGATCATGTAACTTAAGTAATATCCTATTGCCCCAAAATAGTATATATATAAGATTAGTTAAAAAATATTCAAATCGAAACTTGTCAACTATAAATATCCACAAATAATCTAGCAAGTTTGCCTAGCAAGAAAATCAAGATATAACAACTTGGTAAAGGAAAATGATATATATTCAGATTTGACATTGATTCCCTTACCTAAAGTTTAGGTAGCAGCTTCTTTTATAATCAAAGATGAAACCCCTTATTTATTAGATACAAGGAGAAAACCTCTTGATATCAACTCCTCAAGGATGAAACCCTTTGAGAGTTCTCTATTAGAATATTTATAACCAAAATTCCATATTTCATATTTGATCATTATACAACATTATTTGTTATATAAATTTATAATTTTGTTAATAAGTACATAGTTCTATATTCATTGAATATTATTATTTTGAACTTTAAAAAATAATTCTGAGAAATCCAAATTAATGTATAATATTTCAATTTGGGATATTACAAATACATCTCCAAAAAGATAGTATCCCCTCAAATTTGATCAAAAAGATCATCTATGTGTGGTAATGGGTACCTATTCTTAGTAGTGTCTTTGTTCAACATCCTTTAATCTATGCACAATCTAATAATATCATCCTTTTCTTGAAAAAAAATACTAGGACACCCTGTGGGTATATGATTGGACAAATAAAATCCTTTGAAAATATTTCTTGTAATTAGGCATTCAACACAACCAAGTTTGTTGTTGTCATCCTATAGGGTGATTGTGACATTGGTTATGAACAAAGTAATATATCAATGGAGAAACCAAATTCTCTTTTAGATGGAAATCCTTATAATTCTTTAGGAAAAACATGTATGAAATCATGAATAAAAGGATAGTCTTCTATGGTTAGGTCCTTTTTAGCTTCAACTTCATCTATGTTCAAAGATTAAATGGCATATCCCTTCCTTTAAGCTCTTTTTAGCTGTAAAGCTGAAATTGTTCTCACATTTGACTCCTTTAATTATCATAGAGTGATCATTATCATTGAGATGTGCTTATATTGGAACAACAATCAACTTGAGTTTGATGTTGCCATAACCAATTGACTCCTAAAATCACATCATATCAATCTAGTGGGGTAACATATAAATGTAATGTTATTTTTATTCAAAGAATATCGAACTCAGATTCAAATGATCAGTGATCTATCCTCAGTTTTACTTCATTTCCATAATGAACTGTCTAACTATTTTCCATAAAACTAGATTTTATAGATAATTTCTCTAAAATTTTAGGTGCTAAAAAAATTCAATTGCTCTAGTGTATATAATCACATTAATAAGAGAACCAAAAATAGTTTACTTGAATCTTCCATTGGGATTACTTGGTTCAACTTGACATTTGTTCATTGTTGCATGAATCTTTTGTTGAAAAAATTATTGGTAATTTGGTAATGGAGGTCTTTTTAAATTTTGTCCACTTATCTTATTAGGGAACCAACTAGCATAATTATTACATATATAGATGAAACATGTCATGTCCCCTTTTCAGTTGACATCTTCAGAGTTGAGGATTAGCCTATTATGCGACCCTCGTAGGCTGATAGGATGGATAGAGGGTCATGATAGAGCTTGGCTTGGCTTCGAATAGCAAAATTGTTTCAGTTGGCTTTCGTTCGGGCTCTTTCAGACATGTATTAAGGGAGATATTAATATTTGATTGATTTAATTAAATATTAATTATTTGGTCTAATTTTAATTAAGAAACCTTAATTCTAATTTAAGAAACCCTAATTAGGGCAAGCATACCTTTTTGAAGGTATAAGGGTTTCTCATGAGAGAGAGTTGGAAGAATTATGGATTATGATTATTGATTATTGCTAAGAATTCTTCTGAGAAGACTAAGCCAAGGGTTCTACGATTCCATTTGCATTGGAGAACATCCACTCTTCAGTGTGTGTGATTCAAAGGTTGTGAGATATCAGCCGATCTATTGCTAATTCGAGGGATAGCTTCATACAGAAGTTGTCACAGAGATTTATAGGTATTTCTTTCATTATGTTTTTGATTCAGAGATTACCCAGATATAGATCTTTCGTATTAGCACCATATTTCTATAGATCAGGGGTCTAGCATACAGGTCATGTTATATTTTATTTCATCGTGTATAGAATTCATACAAATATGTACCAAGCCGTACCAGCCAAATCACAGATTAAAGAAGGGCACCATTAGTAGTTGCAGGCTGCAGGGAAGTGTAGAGACTGACATCGACATCCCAGATACCGACATCGGCCGACTGAAGACCGACGTTGGCAGAGTAGCTGACTGACAAAGATTGACGTCGGCAGCATATCGACCAATGACGACGGTATAACCGATGTCGGTGACTGTGTGTCGACACAGTAAACCGAGCAGTCCAGATTTAGAGTTATTTTCCAGTTTGCTAGAACAATCAAGTTTTGTTGAAGAATATTTCATATTATTTTATATGCATGACAGAGACTGAATACTGTAATCGTCTAGAAGGATAATGAGATCATTGATTTGTCAGTTAAGAGATTATACTACTGTTTATTTATTTATTTAAATTTATCTCCAAAATTCATCTTTATTCATGCATAAAACACCAAAAAAATCAGAATACACAGAAAAATAATTCAAAATATCCAGTTTTAGAATTCAAGGGAAACAAGAGATATTACAGTGGTATCAGAGCTAAATCTTGCCATCTTGTTGGGTAGTTTGGGTAGATTGGTTTGTACAATGATACCACTATTACAGTGGTATTAGAGCTAAATCCTACCATCCTAAGGGTTTGACAATCTTATGCAGCCACACGAGTTGGGACCACACAGGTATTTCACATGCAGTAGAGCTTTGCTTGAAGGCGATCAGGTTTTAGAACAACAGCCGATCACCATGAGTGAAAGGCGTGAGGGTAGCCCACACAGGGGCCACAGGCATAATGATGATCAGGACACCAAAGAATTTTTCTGAGTTATGGTTACAGGTCAGCAGCAAATGAATCAGGCAATACAGGCACTCACTACTATGGTAGAGAGGATGAACCCACCTGTTAGACAGAATGGGGAACAAGGAGATAACAAGAGTGATATTGTTAATCAGAGACCACAACTGACCCATTTCAGAACAACTGATAGGCCTACATGGCCTACATTTGTTCAGGAGGAACCAGAGGCTCCAACAGAGGAGGCGGCAGGCGATCCCCTATTTGCTAACACACTTATGGCAGTGAATGAGGAGTGGGAGTTATTATCACCTGAGATCAAAGACAAGATTACTTTTGACCGGTTCATCACACAGAGGAGAGAGCATAACCGAGGTCGACAGGATTAGAGACCTAGACACCAGAATAATGATCTGAAGCATGTTACGAGCAGGGTCACACTAGTGATGTTTGACGGTAGTGGCAAGGTCACAGTGCAGGCCTAGATTAGTAAGCTAGACACATTTCTCACATTGCATCTGATGGCTGAGAGAGATGCTATCAGATATGCGACACTGCATCTTGAGGGAGTAGCTCATGATTGGTGGCACCACGGGATGGTGACACTCTATCATGATCGGATCACATCTTATCAAGAGTTTGTGGATAGGCTGGTGGAGCGTTTTGACAGGAGGGATCCGGAATCCTATTTCAGGGAGTTGGCTCAGTTGTGCCAGAGTGGCAGTCTAGAGTCTTACATTGGTGACTTCTAGAAGTTATCAGTTATGGTTCCTGACATTTCAGAGAGGCGACTTGTAGTGCTCTTCATGGAGGGATTGACAGAACCATTGAGAGGTTGGATCAAAGGCTTTGATCCTCTTTCATTACAGGAAGCTATGAAGAAGGCACGTAGTATGGAGATGGCAGCCCCATCCAGTAAATTTAACTCCAGAGGTACTTCTTCATACATGGACCATAAGTGCTCCAACAGAGATAGAGAGGGATTAGATTTCAACAAAGATAAATCAGGTGTTAAGAATGATTCAAAGGCCAATCCAGCAGCACCACCTTTGGATCAAGAGGCTCTTAATGATCTATGCAGGAAAAAGCTTTGCTTCTACTGCAAAGGTCCCTATGATGCTAATCACGATTGTCCTTTGAGGCCTAAGGGCAAGGTAAATTGTGTGATGTGGGCTTTTTATGAGGATTTAAAATCAAAGGATTTTAGACAACAGGAGAGTTATGAGTCAGAGTCAGAGGCTTTAGAGCCTAAGGTAGAGGTAGATTTAGAGCTTCACATACAGGAGGCACGCCTATCCAGCATTCAGTTGAATGATTCATTCAGACTCCGTGGAGTTTTGGCAGGGCAGAGGGTCATCACCCTTCTTGATACAGGAGCCACACATAATTTTATAGATGCTAGATTTGTGGAGAAGCGTGGACTCACTACCAAAGATTTCGAGGGCATTAGAGTTAAGGTGGCCGACGGTCACACTCTTAGGTGTGAGCGGATGATTAGAGACCTCCCATTGCGCTTGAAAAACTATGAGTTCAAGGCTAATTATTATGTGGTGGACATGGGGGATATAGAATTAGTCTTGGGTATGAAGTGGCTTCATTCCCTTGAGGAAGTCACTCTTTGTCTCAAGGACATGGAGGTTCATTTTGATGTTGGTGGGAAGACACATATTCTTAAGGCAATACGGGGCAGCAACATCAAAAATAAGTTTTTTCATCGGATGGAGAGACTCATACCACACGATATGGGAGAGTGCATTGTCGAGTGCACATTGGCACCAATATAGGGGAGATATGTGGATGAGCTTTGTCTTGAGGTGAGTTCAGTTCAGGAGTTATCACATGTGGCAGGGACTCAGCTTTCTTTTACAGGTGGGTCACATGTTGATGATGATATGAGTATGTCTAGCATTCACACTTCAGATTCAGATATTGTAGTGGTTATAGGAGACAGTTGCATGCAGTCAGTTGGTATTGTTCACATTACATAGGTGAGGAGTTTACTTGAGTTGCCAATTGATTACCGTTCATGGATTGGATGTTGGGATCCTTATCTTGATACTTGGGATGATGTGATGCCATTAGATGAGAGTTGTGATAGACATGGCATGGAGTTTGTGTTGATTGACAGCAGTGTAGATCATGACTACATTTGGGATCCAGGTGGATTGATTGGTTTATCATTCAACGATTGCTTGAGGGCAAGCAATTTCAGGAGGGGCGGATTGTCATGTCCCCTTTTCAGTTGACATCTTCAGAGTTGAGGATTAGCCTATTATGTGACCCTCGTAGGCTGATAGGATGGATAGAGGGTCATGATGGAGCTTGGCTTGGCTTTGAATAGCAAAATTGTTCCAGTTGGCTTTCGTTCAGGCTCTTTTGGACATTTATTAAGGGAGATATTAATATTTGATTGATTTAATTAAATATTAATTATTTGGTCTAATTTTAATTAAGAAACCCTAATTCTAATTTAAGAAACCCTAATTAGGGCAAGCATACCTTTTTGAGGGTATAAGGGTTTCTCATGGGAGAGAGTTGGAAGAATTATGGATTATGATTATTGATTATTGCTAAGAATTCTTCTGAGAGGACTGAGCCATGGGTTCCAGGATTCCATTTGCATTGGAGAACGTCCACTCTTCAGTGTGTGTGATTTAGAGGTTGTGAGATATCAGCCGATCTATTGCCAGTTCGAGGGATAGCTTCATATAGAAGTTGTCATAGAGATTTACAGGTATTTCTTTCATTAAGTTTTTGATTCAGAGATTACCCAGATATAGATCTTTCGTATTAGCACCATATTTCTACAGATTAGGGGTCTAGCATACAGGCCATGCTATATTGTATTTCACCGTGTACAGAATCTGTACAGATCCGTACTAGGCCATACCATCCGAATCATAGATTAAAGAAGGGCGCCGTTAGCAGTTACAGGCTGCAGGGAAGTGCAGAGACCGACATCGGCATCCCAGATACCGACATCGGCCGACTGAAGACCGACATTGGCAGAGTAGCCGACTGATAGAGATTGACGTCGACAGCATATCGACCGATGATGGCAGTATAACCGATGTTGGCGACTGTGTGTCGACACAACAACCTGAGCAATCCAGATTTAGAGTTATTTTCTAGTTTGCTAAGACAATCAGGTTTTGTTGAAGAATATTTCATATTATTTTATATGCATGACAGAGACTGAATATTGTAATCGTCTAGAAGGATAATGAGATCATTGATTTATCAGTTAAGATATTATACTGCTGTTTATTTATTTATTTGAATTTATCTCCAAAATCCATCTTTATTCATGCATAAAACACCAAAAAAATCAGAATACACAGAAAAACAATTCAAAATATCCAGTTTCAGAATACAAGGGAAACAAGGGATATTACAAAACATCCTCCTATAGGATCTATCCCTTCCTTAGTTTTCCTCTCTTAGAAGATTTATCATTTTTGTGATCGTTATTATTATTCCATCCTATGTTTCCACTATTTGACTTGGAAAATTTCCCACTTCT
Source organism: Torreya grandis (assembly GCA_037957365.1). Taxonomy (NCBI): domain Eukaryota; kingdom Viridiplantae; phylum Streptophyta; class Pinopsida; order Cupressales; family Taxaceae; genus Torreya; species Torreya grandis. The sequence goes on from JARHVA010000379.1 coordinate 2,031,157, forward strand.
AAAATTATTATTGGGGCATGAATTTCTACTACCTATTTTCCTTTTACTCCAATTTTTTTTTAGAAGGGAGTTGGATTCTGTTGTTGATGACGTTTCCATTTCTCCTTAAATTCTATCTTGACTATTGCAAGGTTCTTGAGTTTATGTTCTTGTTTTAATGTTATTTCAAAAACTTGTTCCATAGTCGAAGGTCAATAAAGATCAACATCCATCCAATTTTAAGATTCATTCCTAATATGAACTTCTTGATTTTAAATCTTTGATTCTTTTGGTATTGAGGGACATACCTTAAGAAACAAGTGAACTTTTTCCAATAATCTATAAAAATTCATATCCTCTTGCTTCATATTTTGAAATTCGGTCATTTTTTACAAAAGTAATGTTTTGGAAGCCTTAAAATATGATACAAATACATCCATGTGATGAATTAATAAATAATTTCTTGTCCAACCTTCATATTGGCTCACCAGGATGATGCTTCACTTGAGAGCTGATATGCTCTCCAAACTACCTTGGTTTCTTCAAATAAATCTCTGAGCTCAAAATAATTTTTCATCTCGACTAACCAAGATTATAAACCATCATAAATTATGGCTCCATATTACCTTGATGGAACTATCCATTTTATATCCCCAACTAATTATGTTTCAAAATAGCATGTCTTTTAAGGACCTTGTTGGTCCTGAGGGTTTTGACATTTTTGATTTTGGTTTTGGTGTTCTTGACCTTATTCATTGTTGGAGTTTTGGTTTTAATCTAAGTGTTTTTACTCATATTATTCTAATTTTTTTTCCATACCATATTCTAGATTCAATTATTGAATTTTATGCTCTAGAGTACCTACCATGTCTTAGGAATTGATTAACATGGCCAAACTCTGACCGATCTTGTAGATAAGTTCCTCACTTTTTAAACTACTCTCCCCATTATCTCTTATGTGAACCATGTTTTTCCTATGCAACTCATAAATTTGAATGTACACATTAGGTCCAAGAGTTAAACATAAGCTATGATACCACATTATAAGAACACCTTTGAGAAAACACTCTAAAAATGAGGCCATTTTTTTAAATTTTATTTTATATTTATTTTTCTAAAGGTTTCTTAACTATTGTAGATTATATCATAATTATTGATAATTACTAAAATTAATAATAATTAAATATAAAAGTATAAAATAATTCTACTAACATCAATTTTTTATTAAATTTAATAACCTCTATCACTAACACATTCACATAGCATTTATCCTTTCTTTGATCATGATAATTATTTAATTGTACAATTAAAAAACTAAACATTCATAAATCACCATTTCCTTTTAATCATATTTCAAAAGTATAAACATGAGATAATTTCTCAATTATAATTACATCATTTGTAGTCCTTATAAATACATCATTATATATATATATATATATATATATATATATATATATATATATATATATATATAAAATAAACAATTTTTTATTAATGCAAATAATGATTTTGATTAATGGCACTCATCCTATATATTATTAATTTAGAAACACCTTTCATTTTTTCATTGTTATAAGGCCTCACCCATACTTAATAGTGTAAATTTCCTCTATGTTGCATATATTTAATGTTTTGATTTAAAGTCTTCAATTTATAAATAATGGAACATGGTTTGATGATTTTATCATATGGTTCTACAATGATAAAATTAAGAAAGCCTAAGATGCACTTAGATATAAAAGAGAAATAAAAACATTGAGGAAACAACCCATATCAAATTTATATATAGACCATTGCAAGTTTGTGAACAACCTATAATAATGGCGATAACTAGCATTACAACCTATGGCAGCTGAAATTATCATCTACAACATGTGGCAACAATGATAGTGGTTGTTTCCAATCCATAGTAATAGCCATAGTGGTTATTTCTAACTCGTAGCATGGATGCATCACTCACAGATCATCTAAAAAAATTATCGTCTGTGAATTTTTATTACTTCTACTTTCTTGGAGTTGAATAATTATTTTATAAAAATATTTATTATTTAATTCAAACTCCATCATTAGTGGGAGTTAAATATATTTCTCCAAAATATTCCTAGATTCACTTTCTCCATTATATGAAGGAATTAAATAACTATTTTAGGGAGAAATTAAATATTCTCCTATTTTGAAGATCTACTATTTTAACTATATTGTTGCAACTCTCTCGAGTATGGTTAAATGTTGTAGTTTGTTTTATTTTAAACATAGTTTTATATTTGTGGTTGTAACAACATAGATATTAGGAATATAAATAAAGTGATTCCCTCTTTTCCTTATAAAATTATAACATAATTATTAATGAAAAAAATTATTTGAATTACTCCATCTGTAACAAAGAAATGATTGAAGTGCAAGACCAACTAATGCAAGGGCTTATTGTTGAGGATTTGTGATAAAGACCCCCATCCTCTTGATTAGTTTCCTTTATGTCATGTGATTTATTTCCTTCTTATAATTTCATTAAAGTGTGTGCTATTTATTTTTATCAATTTAATTATGTATATATAATTTATATTTGAGTGTGTATTTTTCAATTCCATGTGTGTAATTTCAATTATGTGTGGGAAACTTCTAAACTTAGTTTAGTATTTCAATTCCAGCATTTACCTTTCTTGAAAGCCTATTTTTTTCCTTTCTTTAAAATGTGATGCACTTCTCTATAATTACTTTACCGCAAGTGTGATTCACTTCCATGTGATTTACCTTTTATAATCGTGTTTTCTACATGTAACTATTGACCTATATGCAATGTTTAAAACTCCAATTTTTTAAAGTGACTAGTGTTGCACATATAATGTTGACACCTTGCCAAAATACATGCCCTAGGTTGACAAATATTGAGAGTAGTAGGATTGATGAACCAAGTGGATATGTTGTTCCATTGTTGATCAATGAGGTTGTATGCAAGAACTAGCCACACTGTGTTAGGTTTAATTATGCTCATTAGTGGACATTGATTAACATGAGATTATAATAGAAGCCAACAATAACTATATAAGATGCAGGAAGTGAGAGTATCATAGATGGATTTACCTCCAACTATATGTATTTTTGGATTTCCCACATACCTCTTATCCACATAGAGTGTCCCTACCCTTAAATAGAAAGATAGATATGAATATGATGAAAAGAAAGAGGTCAATATGTATGTATGTCAATATTGTACTTCATGTAGCATAATGTAAGAATGACAGTGAACTGTAACTATAATTGATACACTCCTAATGTATACAAAACAATGACTAAACCTTCCTCGTAAGAATACATTCTTTATGACCATAAGAATGGATTTAACAAGTCCCCCTTGTTGCATATAGAATTAGTAAGTTGCTAAGTCATAATGAGACTAAGGATTTCCACAACCAATTAGTACTCACTTCTAAATTTCACTATTGAATCCCTATAATTTTTCCAACCTACACATCCTAATATTAGCTTGGCATCAAGCGATCTCTAGGAAATAAACAACTATGATATTAAAAAATTTTGCAAATGATAATGTTTTGCATGGGTTTCTCATACCACCCACGCAAGATGGTATCTCGCTCACACTCTAATGAAGGATCACATAAACATTGTAATTATGTTATTCAACTGTAATTTAAGGTTTTAATTGATATATTATTGAAATGTAATGGATAATAAACCTAAATTGATAAGACACATAGTAATATCTTCTTCATAGATAAATTTTATAGAAAGTGCTAACGAAAGTTTTTACAAGGATTAATAAGTGATTTGATTTTTCCATTTCATGTTTTTTAGCGATATAGTTTGTACGACATTTGTAAAATACATTCAATGTCGAGAAGTGGTTTTGGTATTTATAAGTTGGAAAAGAAATTTGAAAAACTAAATAACATCTATCTGCCCTAATTTAAATTAAGTAATGCCTCTATCTTCATTTGCTTATCATATTCATATTTATAAATAATTAATTTACTGAGTTCAAACCAATTCTGAATTTCATATTATTAGAAGACTTCTACATCATATTACTCTTTTTCTTTTCTTCATATTCCTATTTCACTATCTTTTAACACTTTATCATATTGCATTAAATATATTTCATATGTCATTATTATACTATTAAATTAAAAAATTATAAGTTATTGTTGTATCTCCCTATTAATATGTTATGTATTTCAATTTTACTTAACATCATATAATTACAAATTGAGCTTCAATTGTAACTTCCATTCTATCGTTGAATATTCATTTTAATATTTATTTATTTTGGCTGAAATATCCATGGCTGGTTAAAGGTTAACTTGTATAATTTTTTTTTAAAGGTATTATTGAGGACACAATCCATGTGAGAGAAACTAAAAAGAAGCTTCCAACTTTTTATGATTTGCCATTAATGCAAGGAAGCTAAGGCTCTTGTTTTTCTTATTTTCATGTTTTAGTCATAATAGATTTTTGTAAAATGGAGTTAAACATTTAAATATTTCAATGTTTCTTTTACAGAATTGGGAAACATTTGCCAAACAAGGTCGATTAAAAATTACCATAAAATTATTGAAGTTGGATAATAAAAAAATCTAAAGAATGAGAAATAAAATAAATATTTATTTTTAATAATGAAATTAATTAGTAATTATTATTATTTTATGAAAAGGATTAGAAATTATTGATTCTTTATTACACATATTTTCTTCTCAGTATAATTTAAAATTTTAATTTATTAATTAAAATTTACATTTTAATAAATATTATTAATGTGATAACTTTAATATGTGATTTGGGTATGACACTTATTTCGAAGTTCTAAGGTAAATAAGTATATATCACAATCAATACTTAATTCATAATATAAAATATTAGTGACTATAAACTAATGATATAGAATTGATAAATACACGATATTAAGGGTTTAAAATAAGGGTAAGTGAGAGAGCATCTTTTAGAAAAGAAAACACTTGTATTAACTTTTATTTTTAAAGAAGAGAAGTTATTATATAGTATATCTCAAAACATTTATCACATTTCACTTCAATTGCTTAAAAGGATTGGCAGGGATAAGGACAAGAAGGTTAATAATGTATGATTTTGTCGTTTAACGACACTAACATACAAAACATATGACTGAAAAAAAAATAATGAAATTAAACTATCTATCTATTCATAAGGGTATGTATAATTCACTATCAATAATCCTTAGTTTACATTCGAAACATTCCCTTTATTTTCTTCTAATATCACATCCATTCATCTCTCTTTGATGATACCCTCCCTCTTTTGTAAAGAAATAAACTTACATTGCAATCATACACTCAACAAAACCTATTGAGTGGTTAACCAAATTATAAATATATAGTATCAAATACTAATGGCATCATTATAATCTTCAACATTAAATGAATTCATTGTTATATTTCACAAAATACTAATGACATGATTATAATCTTCAATATTAAATGAATTCATTATTATATTTCACAAATGTGTGTGTGTGTGCATGTGTGCGCGTGCACATACGTGCGTGTAATACATTTGTGAATGGCATGATTATAATCTTCAATATTAAATGAATTTCTTGTCATATTTCATAATACATTTCTGAAATATATATTAATGACATGATTATAATCTTCAACATTAAATGAATTCATTGTTATATTTCACTATATATATCACATTTATGAAATATAACAATGAATTCATTTAATGTTGAAGATTATAATCATGTTATTAGTATTTGATACTATCAAAATGAATTAGTAATAACAAATTTACTTTTCACTAGTGTTTATAAGCACATTACATTTACTTGATATATATAATGAAGCTATACAATTCATTGTCATAAACATGTTAACTAACATTCAATTAATAAGATATTTAGCATTAAAACGCATCAATTTCATTATATATATATATTTAATATTAGTCCAAAACAACATAATATATTTAACCAAACATACCTTTTGTTCAAAACACAAATAATAATTATATAAACAATTTCTTACAAAATAAATAAATAATCTATTAACAAAAACAAGACATAACACGTCAAAACTTATCATTCATAACTTTAACAAAATTAATAAATTTAACTAAATTCTATTAATTAAATATATATTAAATATTAAATATATAATTATATCTTTAATGTAATAATTAAAAATTAAAATATTTAATTATTCCTAATCTTTGATGCAAACACATGAGTTTAGAAACCTAATTTGTTTAGACCTTTATTATTTTCTAAATTTAAAAAAAAATATTAATTCAATATTTTCTTTTTAAAAAGAGCATTCTAATTATAAAACTCGTAGTCTAAAATTCCTCCCTTGCACTTATTTTAAAAACTAATATTATTTTTGAGTAAAAATATTTAATTTTTTTTTTTAAATTTTTAAATTATTAATTATTAATTTATTTTTTTCTCTATCAATCGACTTGGTTCTTTATTGTGCTTAAAATTCGTATATTTATAATTATTAAATATGCATTCCATTTCCCTTATTATTGGGTTAAGAGTATGCAATTGTATTCCGTAACATGAGGATAATGATGTTTCGATTCCTCTCTTCCCCTAAAGTTTTTCATGCTAAATTTTGATAGCACATCTAAATGGAATTTGAGGGTGTTGCAAGTTGGATGTTTGATTAGGGATTGTTCAAGATCATTGATCAGGGGGATTCACAAAAGTTGGTTGATGGTACCTATAACAAAGTGGAAGTGTGGGCTTTTGTCCTTAATTTGAAATCAATAATTTAGTGTGGAATTGATCAAGTGATCATTGAAGGTGACTCAATGGTGATGATTTACAACTTCAAGAACTACAAATATTAAAATTGGAAAATTGAAAACATCCATGGAATGGCATCATAAAAGTTGGCTTCTCTTGGTGAGTGGTCATCTTCATAATATTTATAGGAGGAAAATTTGGAGGTCAACTTTCTCACAAATTGGGGTCTTAATTAGATAAAAGATATGATGTCAGATTTGTCACATGCCTCACTCAAGGATAATTTCATTACATTTATGACCTATCGAACCTCTCCAACCTACTTAATCTATCTTTTCTTCCACTTTGTTAAGTGAGAAAGGAGTGTAGAAATTTGCTTGGTTTGGATTATTTTTCTTTGAGCATCAATGAAAATGGGGTTTGCAGGGGAACTTGTAGCTATCGAACCTCTTTTCATTTTGTATGTAGAGCATAGGGTGATTGAATTTTGCATTGCGATGATGGACTGGTGTTTCAAGAATGTTTTTTGGGCACCTACAAAGATCATTATCAAATCAATATGTTAATAGTATTGATTATGCATAGATGGAGATTCAAAGCAAGGGAAATTCTAATTTATCTTTAGTTTTTCAATAATTTGTTTCCAATTCTTTAGGACAACGAAACTATATGAATAGTGGTTGAAAAAATTATCAAGGGGAAATTTAGGGATGGTCTTGCGAAATATTTGGAAATGGTTGATTTAGAGTGGCCTTGAATTCTCTCTCTCACAAGGATTGAAACCCATAGCTTTGTTTCTATTAATACCTTTAAAGAGATTGAGAGTATGTTTTTTGTCTTAGTTAATTTTATGGAAAAGATAAAAAAATTATTTCACATGATTAATTTTCTAGTTGGATATGATTTCCTTGATTTGGACCTATAAGATATCAAAACTCCATTTTCCTCCTTTATCCCCTTTTTGGAGGAAAACATGACAAAAGAGGAAACACTGGACGTAAATTTTTTGGTTAGGTTGGTTAAGTCGGAAAGTCAAGAGGAGATGGTACGCAATGTGGATGCTAATGGTAGAAACATAAGTGCACTGAATGATGGTGAAAGTAGAAATGATGGTCATTACCATCAAGGTGGTGGTTTTAGCAGTGGCATTCATTGTAGTTGTGGTGGCCAGGGTCATTGAGGTGGTGGAGGTAATGATAAAAACATAAAAAATAATGGCATGATTGATGTGGATAATGATTTCAAGGCCAGTCATCCTAACGAGTATATTATGGAAATAACACCTTTCATGAATTCTAGACTTGAGAGTGGACATGGTCAGAAGCATGGGCATGGAGTGAAAGAGACATAATTTATTTAGCCTCAACCTTGGTATTTCTCTAGTTTGCATAACATGTATATGCTAATTTGGGTGTTTTTTCATATATATGTAATTTGTTTACTCTTTGCATATGTATAGACCTCTAGATGGTTTGTTTTCAAGGGTATGTCACTTCAAATATTTAAACAAAGATGAAGGGATAGAGATTAATTATGTATGGAAACCTATGGTTTATAAGAATTAGTCTTTTGAATTCCTCCATGACATTTTTAATTATAGATGTTAAGCTATATAAAATAGTGTTTAATTCATCATAGTAGTTTGTTAATTTGGTTTTGCATTTTGTTACACCCGTAACATCTATTCTATATTTATTTTTTGTACACCATCTTATTTTTTAGGATGTCATTGTGATATTTTTTTTAACTATATAATAATTTTATTCTAATATAATATAATTATACTCTTACATTTGGTTTCAAAGCATTTATGATGTAATGAGAAGTTTGACCTCTCATTGCCCTTACTAGGGCAATTCAAAATAAATCACTACGTAACATTGAACTATAGATCTAGAGCATTGGATGACTTAAGTAGCATATGGCATTGGAAATAACTATTTTATTCCACCTTAGTTTGATGTTGGAAATTAATTATTTTATGGAGCTATTTTGAAAATATATTTGGTATTAAACATATGTTTGGTGCCTCATTTGGTGGAAACAAGGGCACTAAAATAGTCCCCAAACCACCTAAATTCACATGAGCATAACATTCTTAATGCTTGTGGTTTCATTATTAGTACCTATTCAGTACTATATGTTTCCTGTAAGGTGTTTACTTTGGTCAACTCATTTTTGCCAACCAATCAACTCTTGTTCATTATTATGAATGTCATCCATTTACCAAAGTTTGGAGAAATGTAGCAATAAAATATTATTTTCCTTAGTTACTGTTAAACTGTGATTAATCTAAGGAGTGGAAGCCAATAAAAAAATTAACTAGATTTATTTTCCTTCCTACCCCTTTTGAAAAAGCTTGGAGTTGCTTAATAGTTATAATAGCAGGTTGGAGGGCATGTATATAGGGGGCAAGTGCAGATGGAGACCATGACTTGCTATCCCTCTCTGTGGTTGCCTCTTCTATGCCATGTCGTTGATCTTCGTTGCTTCATTACCTTCACATAATATTTTTATCCCCATGTCTAGGGTTCGAACCTCCTAAAGTAGCCTTTTCATCCTACAACATTAACATTGTTTCCATATCAAGTTTTGTTTTGTTATTTTCTTTAATAGATCCCAAGAGCAACACCACCACCATTCTTTTTATCTCATTTTTTTCAACTCAATCGGAACTGTATTCCATTTCAGTCAAGGATTTCAATGGACTCAAAAGCCCATTTGTGCATTCAACATACTACAAATATGTGTTTATCTACATGTCTAGACATGACATATATATAATAGTAGGTTAGTATAATTTATGATTGGTTTTAGGGGCTCTATTTGGGAATTAAATGGTAGGGTTAAAATATTCAAAAGGGGTGACAGACGACAATATTTATTATCACTTTGACAAGTCATGGACAGTCTCTTTCATCCTTCCAATTGGTTGTTCTAAGTTATTTTGGTGGAATCTTTACAACCACATTTGGTCTTTGTTTATTGATCTAATCAATCTCCCATTAATCTTGGATATAGTCTAAAAGGCACCTTTTTTAGTACAAACTAGGGTGTCTATTTTTAGCTAATTGGCTATTTTTTGCATGGAATTTTCAATATTGTTGATTTTAGTTAATTTGAGTACCCCCAAGACCATAAAAAAAAATTGTTTGCATTTCTCTTTTTTTGCTATTATGTTGCTTTTACAATCTTGTTTGACTGAGAATTCAAATGGTAGGTGCTGGTGTCCAACCAAACCAATTTTCCTTTGCCACTATTGTTTAAGGACAAACATATGATATGTTTCATGGGTTTTCAAGTAGGGAAAGGTAATGTGGGTAAGGATTTTGGGTCATTTGCTTTATGTGCATAAGCAAAGCAGAGGGATATTAGGGACACTCCATCTCCTAAACAATGGTGGACTCTTAGTATCATTTTGGTTGATATTTCTATGGACTTGATGTTCAAAACATGAAGTTGTCAGAGTGGCTTTGATAGATCCACTGGAGGAGCTATGGCTAATTTGGCTGCATAATCATCACAAAAATGTAGAGAATTATTAATGTTGGAATCAATTTCAAGGATGATAAGGTGGTCATTAATGTACACTATAGTTAGCATCTATCTCAGCTTTTCCCCTATTGTCTTCTTTTTATTAATCACCAAGAAAATACCATTAAAATTTTTAATATGATGATCTGTACATGTAAACATCAAATACTTATCTAAATAGTCAAACCATGATATGTTAGAATGCTTGTTGAGTGTCAATCAATCATGTGTACCCATATTAAGAAGGCCAATAACTACTTTTTCATTGATTATAGTATCGTCAACTTAGTTGGGAAAACAAAGGACAATACAACTTGCAAAATTTGATGTAAACAAGTAACAAATTTTTTCTTAAGCCAAGTATTCTATGAATCTCTACATCCTCAAACATAGGTGCATCTCAATATTCACATAACATAATTATCAATAAATCATGATCATAGCATACATAAGCAGGTGGTTTGAAGTTTATTGGAGTCAAGTAGAGGTTACAATAAAATGCAACTAACATGTAGGTTAAAACAGCCAATACAAAGAAACAAAGCAAAAGGAAATACAAGTATAGGCAAATACATTGGAATAATCACTATGGACAAAATGATATTGACATTAGTACATTTACATTAGTTTCAAAAGAGAAACAAAAAAGAGTTTACTTTGAAATTTTTGGGAAGAAGATCATCTATGTATATTCAACATAAACATATAAATTGTAATGGCTAAATAGGTTATGTATAGAGCAAAATAAGTCTAAATGTTGTTCAAGTGAGTTACAATAGTTAAATTGACTATGGCCAAATAGAATAAGTATTGATAGGTTTTTCAGGTCACTATCCTATTAAACATCACTTTGAGTGATTCAATTAAAACAACTTTCAAATATACTATAAGATGTTCATTAGCCTCCTTCACAAAATACAAGGGCAAGTACTAAAGTTGTTCATGGAACTTGTTTGGTTTATAAATAAAATATCTCAATTTATAAACTTCAAAATTATAAGAAGTGCCAAAACCACCTTTCTTTGTTCAAAACCACTCTTTCCCACCTCAATATCGCCATTCAAAAGGCATTTTTAGCTGCAATTTTTTAATTATGAAAATCACTTTTCTACCAACCCATGGTATTGCATAAATTGCATAGTTTTGTTCATAACTAATAGTTTGTAAGCCTTTATATATAAATTTGGTCCAATCTTTTAATTTGATATGATGCATAGGGGTTGGTAGGGAAATTTTAGTAAAAAGGAGGTGTGAGGTTCAAAACTCTCCTAAAATGTTTTAAGAAGTTTTTTTAATCCATTTTGTTATATTTGGTAATTTCCTTAAATTTACTTGTAGCTAGTTAAAATTAGTTTTAAATTTTTTATAAAAAAAAAGTAAGAGAGACCAAAGAGTTCAAAAAATTGTTTTTAAATGGAAGAGGATTTTATTGTTTAAATAAAATTAGTGTTTTCTTTTAATTTGTAATCATTTATTTACAAAGCATTGTAATTTTTTTTTCCAAATATTACATTTGATACAAGAAAAACACAAAACATTAAACTTTGTACAATTACGGTGTTCGGTGTAAGCGATACCTTTGACTCATATTTACGAGTAAAGTCATTGTGATTGAGTTACAACATACATAGCCTAATATAGTTGCAACAACAATGTCTAGACATCATCCTTATAATCATCGAGGAGAAATAAAGTTCAACTTTTCATTAGTTATCTCTCCATTACCCATTTGATTCAATCAAAAGTTGTAAATCCTGAAAGGTAGAAATTCCAAGTATGTAGGGAAGTTATACCCACATATGTGAAATTATATTTAAGAAAGTGATAATGATTAGTCAAACCTCTTTCAATATTGTCTAGGTACTATGTGCTACTCTCTTTCATGTACATTTATGCTTCTTTCATATATCATTAGGTATATAGAAATGGTGAGTTTATTTCATGTACTAATAGGTATATAGGAAGGGTGTATAAATAGAAAGGTTTGGTATATCAATTTGAAAATATATATAAAGGGACACCTTGATACCTAGAGTGATAAATAACCAATCCATCACCTTTGGTTAGATTATACACAATGGTCAAAAATGGGCCAAAACTATTTTTTCCAAACTCACAACTTCTATGTTGCGATAACTATGTTGATTGGAAAATAAAAATTAGGACAGATTTAGACTTTGATGACATTTGGCCTATTTTGAATGGCACACTCACTTGATATGCCACCGATGTTGATCAACATAGCAAGTTTGATAAAATAAACTAGAATATAAAACTGATATAATGTTCAAGGTATTGGTTGACGTAAAACCTCATAACCATGAGTTCGTAATAGCTAAGGATGTTTGGGATAAACTCCAAATAGTCTATGAGGTCAAAAAATAAGGTGTCATTCTCCATTTATAAAGTCAAATTCATTCACTCAAATTGAATTCTTGTCAAAAAGTAGAAGATTTTATACATGTTACAACCCTGATTCCAAGCATTGGATGAGCAAGTGACAGATGCTTCTCTTATAACCATAGTCATGAGAGCACTACCACCTTCTTACAGGATATTTGTAACTACTTTAACTATCATAGAATAGAAACCATCTTTTGACAAGTTTGTAAACATGTTACAACAATAAAATTCTATGCATATAGAAAAAGAAGAATCAGAAGAACATGCTCTTACCTCTCATCAATAGAAAGGGAAGAGATAAATCAAGTATTCTAAACAAAATCAAATTCAGTAGCACAATCCACAAGGGAATAAAAAACTTAAATTTTATCTCATTTATGGAAAGAAAGGCCATAAACTAAAGGATTGTTGGTATAACTCATTCACATAGGGATCCTCAAGCAACAAGAATCCCAATAACCAACAATCATCACATCTAAAAACAGGACAAGGTCATAATAAAGGTAATTAAAAGAAGAAAATAAACTAGCAAGGTAACATTGTCAAAAAGGAAGACATTCACTCTAATGAGGACTTCCTATATGCTACATAGTCTCATGAAGATTCAACATCAGAAAGTTTTATATGATATGTTGACTCAAGTGAAACTCGACACATGAATAGAGGACAATATTAGTTATACATCATGAATGAGACTTATCCTAAGAATCATGTGTCATTAGGTGATGATTCATCCTATCATGTTCAAGGAATTGGGAATATATCCTTACCACTTGGACAAAATGCTTGCAAGATTTCAGATGTCCTTTATGTCTTAGGACTCAAAAAGAATCTTATATTAGTTAGTCAGCTACTTGAGCATAAACTAAAGGTTGAATTTAATTGTAAAGGAGGCAAAAATATGTGTTTAATAAAGTATAAGTCAAAATTCTCAAAATTTATTGCATGAGCCTCAAGAGTTAGGAAAATGTTTTAACTAGACTTTATTCGGTCAAACAATCAGGCACTTATAACTAAGGATTCAGACTCAGCCAATTTATGGCATCAAAGATATGGTCATGTCAACTTTGGATACCTAAATGCACTAATCCATCATAACATGGTCTGTAGGCTTCCTCAATTTAAGAAAAATATAAATCTTTACCTTAGTTTCTCGTAAGGAAACAACATAGGACTTCATTTGGTCAAAGTTCATCAAGAGCATCTAGAAAGCTAGATCAGTGCATACCAATCTATGCAGACCAATTAGATCTAATCACTATGGGTTTTAGTATTTTATGCTCTTTGTTGATGACTACTCATAAAAAATGTGGATATATTATTTCAAACCAAAGACCAAGCCTTTAGTACTTTCAAAAAGTTCAAAGTAGCAGTGGAAATTAAAATCAGTCATAAAGTCAAGGCTCTCTACTCAAATTGAGGGGAAGAATACACCATTAATGCATTTTATACATATTTGAAATAAAATAGAGTTCACCAACAGATGACTCTACCATACATTCCTTAGTAGAATGGTGTTGTAGAATGACAAAATCATACTATCATGGATATGGTATAATGCATGATTGAAGATTCAGGTTTGGCACAAACATATTGGGTGAAAGTAGTGAAAACATTAGTTTATTTTTCACTACATCACTTGATAATATGACTTCACATAAAACTTGGACAAGTCATAAACCTTATATTGGTCATCTTCAAGTTTTTAGATGTAAGACTTATATGTATGTTCTTAAAAATAAGAGAAAGAAATTAGATAATAAATCCATGACTTACATATTCTTAGGGTAAAATGAAGAGTCATTAGAATAGAGAATTATGGATCCTAAAATAAGGAAAATATTCATAAGCAAAGACGTAAAATTGGATGAGAAAGATAAAACTACTTTGCCTTCCAAAAACTCACTTGATTCCATAATTAGACCTCTAGATAGTTTAGAAGGTCATGATACTACTTATGGTGATAATAATGATGGGGATGATCAGTTAGATAATGTAGATCCACTGATAATAATAGTGCGATATATGCCTAAATGGTATACAAGTACTCTAAGAGATGCTAAACTAGAAACAATTATAGACACATCAACTACTAGGCCAAGGACTCATAGTATGACTCAAGACAAGGTTAATTTTACCCTAATGATAATGATTTTAAAATCAGTAGAGCCCTCAATGGTTTAGGAAGCCATAGAGTCTAAACCTTGAAAGGATTCCATGGATGTAGAATTCCAATCAATGACGAAACATAAAACATGATAACTTGAATACATTCCACCAAGGAAGAAGCCAATCGATTGTAAATGGGTATTCAAAATTAAATACAAAGTATATGGCAATATTGATAAACACAAAGTAAAAATCATACTAAATGGATATTCAAAAAGGAAGGTGTATATTATGAGGAGATATTTACTCCTAGAGCCAAGATCAAGACTATCAGAATGATATTTGCTCTGGTTATTTAGTTTTGATGGAGGATTCACCAAATGGATGTAAAAAGTGCCTTTCTCAATGGGTATCTATAAGAGGAAGCTTACATAACACAACTAGAAGGTTTTGTCACACTTAGTAATGAAACAAAGTATGTAAACTCATCAAATATCTGTATGGTCTCAAATAGGCTCCCTAATCTTGGTACATAAAAATTGATGAGCATCTCATTCAACATGGATTCTATAATAATACATATAATCCAAATCTCTATCTCAAATATCAAGGGGGATATTGTGATTGTTGTTTTATATGTTGAAGATCTAGTCATCACTACTAGATCAATGAAGATTATTGATGCAAACAAGATATATATTAATCGATCATTTTACATGAAAAAACTCAGGTTGAACTACACTATTGTCTTGGACAAGAAGTATGGAAAAAGGAACACCACATATTTGTGTCCCAGATTTAATATGCCAAGATAATACTCTAAAAATTTAGATGATGGATATTAAACCGATTTCTACACCAATGGAGATAAGGATTCAGTTGTCTCATACATATCCATCATCACAAGTGAATACAAATCTCTGTTAGCAGTTGATTGGGAGTCTTATTTACTTAACATATACTAGTCTAGACATTAGCTATGTTATTAGCTTTGTCTCACAGTTCATTCAATAGCTGAAGATGTATCATTATAAAGTAGCAAAGGGCATACTGAGATATATCAAAGGGATAATAGACATTATCCTAGAATACATGAAGAAATATGATTTATTCTTGATAGGATATTCAAACTCATATCATGCATGAAATATTGATGATAAAAAATCCACTTTAGGATATGTGTTCTTTTTGATACCGGGTCTTATATCCTAAGGGAGGAAGAAATAAAACTTTATTTCTCAATATTCCACAAAAGTAGTATATCATGCCATAGGAGGAGTTGTCTGCAAAGCAATATGGTTACATCACATACTGGAAGGATTGTGAGTACCATAAAAAAATATACCATCTTGTATTGTGATAATGAGAGTGTTCTTAAGCCTGTTCATAATCTAATATTTCATGAACACACAAAGCACATTGAGGTACAAATACATTTCATACATAAACATGTTCAACAACACAACATCTAGCTATAATATTACCTGACAAGAAGAACAACATGAATATTTGTTCACCAAGTCACTTGCACATGAAAAATTTGAGGCATTTAGATAATTTATCTAATGTTCACTTCAAGTTATGTTGAATTAAGGGGGGATGTCAATTTATATTAAATGGTGATTAATTCACCATAGTAGTTTATTAATTTGGTTATATATTTTATATACAAGAACATTAGCTTTAATTATTTATTTTCAAAAAAATGGTTTTTATTAGGTTTAAAAGGTCATATTTTGTCTAGTTGAATCTTTTCCATGCTTCACCTTGCTTTGTATTTCTCATTTTGGTTTGTTTTCAAGTTTCCCATCAAAACTAGAAATTTAAATTTTTAATCTAGTTTAAGGTGTTTTAGGAGATTTTATCACCTCTTAGTCCTTGTTTTGGTCATGAACCTTCATGGAGGGGTTCAAAGATTATGTCAGTGCATATCTTGAATAGTCTTAATGTCTTAACTCATATCTGACTATGTAAAACTCAACTAAGGTTAAGACTTAGGTTGAGTTTACTCAGTTAGTCAAATAGTTTAAGAGTTTGGAATGAAGGGGAGAGAATGAGGAGAGATAGGAATCCATATATAATAAAATATTAAAAAACAAAAAAAAAAATCAAGAACACCAAATGCAAGTGAAAAAATAAGTCTAAAAAAAGGATCTATGACAGGGCTATGCAATATATTTGCACCAAAAACAATGAAAGAATACCAATTTGAATTCCATTTTTCAATTTCAATATAATATCATGTGAAAGTATATGTTATTATTTTTTGGAATTATATTCATTTCTTTGAAATATTATTCATTCATGTTGTAGGCTTGAAGAGACAGTCCAAGTTTGTCATAGTCAATAAAAAGTATTTTTGACAATAAAAAAAGTTGGTTTTTATTATGTTTTGAGATTGTTTAGGTGTTGAATTCAAGTTTAAAAGTAAGATAAACATATGGATAACATATTACCATCATAAATATTCCAAAAAAAATCATAAAATTTGAATTTCAATAGAGTTTATGTTGTCAGCCTATACACAATTAAGAAACCCTAAAATAAGGTTTGAAGCACAAAAATCCTTCTAATTCAAAAAATAACTATCCAGAACTAATGAAAATTTGTGAAAAGGTGAATAATTATGTATTATAGGTTTTCAAAGTGGTTTTAAATATTTTTATCACCTATCAAAAGATATATTCAAGTTTCTCAATCTACATGTCTAATTATAAAGGCTAGAAATCTTATTTTTTTATTTTTTTACATTTTCAAGTTGAATCAATGATATAACTCGACTTGGTGGGTTGAGATAATATATAATGAATATTAAATAGGATATATAATGAAAAAAATTCCTTTTCTAGTCAAATCTCTCTCTTAGGAAAGTTTTAAGGCTAATCTTTCTTAACCGTTACATCATTTTTGATATCAAAGCATGGTTTGGTTGGACTTCAAAGGTGACCTAAGGAGAAAGATAATTCATTAAAAAGAGTGAAGAGAAATTTTTCAAATATAAACTTGAAATAAGTGTAAAAATGGAACTTAGAGGAGCAGTAAGAGGTGGTGTTAGAGGAGGTCCAAGAAGACAACCAAGAGATGTATTGTTAGAAGTGATGAGAAATTTGTAAGAATGTTTGGAGGAAATATAAATTATTAAAATAAGAGGTGTAATTATAGGTGATGTGAGTGATAGGGAGGAATAACCACAAGAATATATTGAATAATAAGAAAAAAAAGGAAGAACAAAGGAAATAATCTTAAAAACAATCATAGGAGTAGGTTTTAGGCCTAAATTAGAGGTTCGAGTATATGGAGGCAGTCTAAATATTGAAGAAATTATGGATTATATAACTATAATAGACAAATAGTTTAATTATGAAGGAATATATGAAGACAATAAGGTCAAGTTTTCTTGTACTAAGTTTAAGCGACATGTATCTCTTTGTTGGGATAGTGTCTAAGATGAAAGAAGGAAAAGAGGTAAAGAGAAAATCAAGTCATGGGATAAAATGATATAAAAATTCAAGTTAAAATTCATGCATGTAGACTACATAAAAAATTATGCAAGAAACACTAAAACTTGAAGTAGAAATATATGAGTGTAAATGAATACATTGAAGATTTTTATAAGCTTACAATCAGAGTTGGTCATGTAGAAGAAGATGTTGAGAAAATAAAAAGGTATATGAATGGATTGATGTTTAATATTCAAGATGAAATCACTTAGTTATCATCAAGAATAGTGGAAGAGGCTTATCAATTTGATCTTAAGGCAGAAGAGAATTTGGCTAGAAAACAAGCTCAACAATATATTGGAAGAGGTAGAAATTTTAGAGGTAGAGGACAACAAGGTGACATAAGTCAATTACAAGTTCATAATGAAGAAACAAGTAGCTTTCAAGGTCAATCTAATAATACAAGAGGATGTTATTCATATATAGGAAGAATACCATATACAAGAGTTAGAGGAAGAAGATTTTGTGTAAAATATTTCAAATCTAATAGATATGATGGCCATAGGTCATATGAATGTACTGAGAATCCATAAACAAGCCATACAAAAATTGAAAGTACCAATAAAGTAGCTCAAGCTGAGGAATAAAGTGTAGGATAACCATTATATGTGGAAGAACCTAAAGTGGGAGAGTCCTTATTGATTAAAAAATTTGTTCTAAATCCAAATAAATAATTTAAGGACCCATCTCAAAGGAAGACCTTATTTAGGACTACATGTAAATTCAAAAATAAGTGTTATAAGATTATCATTGATAGTGGTAGTATAGATAACTTAGTTTCTTTAGAAATGGTTGAAAAATTAGGATTGAAAATATTAATACATCCTACACCATATAAAGTATATTAGCTTCAAAAAGTACATCAAGTGCTAGTTAATGAGGAATGTCAAGTTAATTTTTAGATTGGTAGATATAAGGATGAAGGACTTTGTGATATTATTTCTATGGATGTTTTCCATGTATTTTTGGGTATATTTTGGCATTTTGATAGGATGGATTTACATGATCGAAAGAGTAATACGTATACATTGTAGAAGGATGGAAAGAAACATACCTTGACACCATTTAAATATGGTAATAAAGCATTTGAAAAAAATATTAAAGTGTTGATAGTGGGTGGAAAATAATTATAACAACTGATTAAAAAAAATAATCTTGTTGAGAATTAGTTTCCAATCCCAAAATAGTCATTACAATCACTAAGTTAATGGATTTACCCTTATAAATTCAAATTTTATTAGATAAGTATGTTGATATAGTGGTTGATGAGTTACCTAATTAATTACCACTAATGAGAAGCATAAGCCATCATATAGATCTCATTCTAAGAGCTAATTTACCAAACAAATAGCCTATATAATGAAACCTAAGGATAATGAAGAGATCAAAAGGCATGTACATAAATTTTTAGATAAAAGTTTGATTAGAGAGACTCTAAGTCCATGTGTTGTACCAATAGTCTTAACTCTTAAGAAAGGTAGAGAATGTAGAATGTGTATAAATTCTTTAACCATCAATAAGATAATTGTCAAGTACATGTTTTTACTACCAAGAATGGATGATCTAATGGATTATTTGAGTGGAGAAAAATATTTCTCAAATATAAATTTGAGGAGTGGTTACCATCGAATTAGAATTAGAGATAGTGATGACTAGAAAACAACCTTCAAGACTAATGATGGATTATATGAGTGACTTGGTATGCCGTTCGGTTTGACCAATGCTCCTATCACTTTCATGAAACTAATGAATGAGGTTTTAAGGCCATTTATTGATATATTTTTTATTTTTTACTTGTGTGACATTTTGATTTTCAGCCAATCAAAGGAGGAACACATAAAACATCTTAGTATGGTACTGAATAAGTTACATGAAGAAAAATTATTGATTAACCTCAAGAAGTTTCTCTTCATGAAAACCAAGTTGATTTAATTGGGATTTATCATTTCTAATTATGGTTTAAAAGTGAAAAAATAGAAGGTAAGAATAATAGTGGAATGGTTTACTCTAAGAAGTATTTTTGAGGTGAGAAGTTTTCATGGATTAGCTTGTTTCTATAAGAAGTTTACTAGAAACTTTAGTGGTATTTGTGTACCTATTGTTGAAACTATAAAAGGTGAAAATAAAAAAATCCATTGGACTGAATCGGATAAAAATAAATTTTAGAATTTGAATAAAAATATAATTGAGCAGACTATCTTGGCCTTACTTGATTTTAATAAACTTTTTCAAGTTGAATGTGATGCTAGTGGGTTAGCCATTGGAGATGCTTTAAGTTAAGAAGGAAGACCTATTGCCTACTTTAGTGAAAATATAAATGAAACTAAGAATAATTATTCATTCTATGATGAAGAATTATATGCCATAATCCAAAGTGAAGGCACTACTTATTACCTAAGGAGTTTCTGATATATACAAATAATGATGCTTTATAATTCATCAATAGTCAAACTAAGTTGAGTCAGAGATATGTGAAATGGATAGATTTATTTTTAAAAAAATTATTCTCAAACGTAAAAGTGGGTAGTTAAATAAGGTAGTTGATGCATTGATTAGGATAAGTATGATCATACATGAAACTCAAGTGGGTAGTTTGGGATTTGAGTCATCAAAGGATTTTTATGAGGAAGATCCAAATTTTAAGGAAGGATATGAGGCTTGTAGGAATCCAAAAAGCATAAATAGGAGTCCATGGATGGATTACATGATTCAATAATGATTATTATTCAAATTTAAACAACTATGCATACTTAGGGGGTCTATGAGAGATAATTTTCTGAAAGAAAAGCATAGTGATAGTTTAGGAAGACATTTTGAACACACAAAGACTTTTGATCAATTGAATGCATATTATTATTTGTCAATAATGCAAGATGATGTCAATAAATTTATGAAAATATGTAAGAATTGTCAACATGCCAAATAAAATATTCAAAATGTGGGTCTATATCAGCCACTACCTATTTCAAGTGGGCCACGAGATGTAATAAGTATGGATTTTTTATTGGGTTTGCCAAAAACACAATGAGGTAATGATTCCATTTTTGTTGTTGTTGATATATTTTCAAAAATGACACACTTCATGGCATGTAAAAAGATAAATTAGTCTATAAATATTGTTAATTTATTCTTTAAATAAGTAGTAATGTTACATGGAATTCATAGATTTGCATTATGTTTGATAGGGATAAAAAATTTATTGGATATTTTTGGAGAAAAATTTAGAAGTTGGGAATACATTGAGTTTTAGTTCAACCTACCATCCCCAAACTGATGTTCAGACTAAATTTTTCAATAGAATCTCAGGGAATCTACTTGACGTTTGGTAAGTGATAATCCATATTAATGAGATCAAATGTTAGCTGAAATTGAATTTGCACACAATGATTCACCTAATAGGATTACAGGTTTCAGTCCATTTTAGATTATTTATGGGATAAATCTAAGAGGTTTTTATAAGCTTAGATATTTGGGTAAACAAGAGAAGAGGAGTGACAAAAGTGAATACTTTGTTACAACTATGTAATAGCTACATGAGCAAGTCAAGAAGCAGTTGCAGTTGAGTTCTAGTAATTAAAAAGGAAATGTTGATAAAATAAGGAAGGAAGTGAACTTTTAGGTAGGATATTAGGTGTTGGCACACCTTATGAAGGAGATATTTATTTAAGATGAGTACAATAAACTAAAATTGAAGAAGATAGGACCTTGTGATATATTGAGATTTTTTTTACTAATGCCTATGAACTAAAACTCCCATATGATATTGGTATCTTAACCATTCACAATGTCGCAGACCTCTATTTTTATATAGTAATAGAAGACACAACAAAACATCTAAAGATGATGATGAACATGTCATTCATTGGGAATAACAATTACCCAAGGCACATAAAGATGAAATATAAAAAAATTTGGACAAACATGTTGTCAAAAGAACCATAGGTAAAAACTTTAGTCAAGTGGAAGAGTCATCCTTTTGAAGATACTTCTTAGTTGACTCCATTAGAAATAGTTCAATATGGAACTACCATTGAAGACCTCATGAGTAGGAGCTCATGAATGCTTTTATACTCAGGGAACCTGATGCAAGAGCATTATATTTAGTTGTTTATTTTTTAAAATTTTAGTCTTTAATAGGTTTAGGATGTCATATTTTGTCTAGTTAAATCTTTTTCATGATTCAAGTTACTTTTTTTGGTTATTTTGGCTTGTTTTCAAGTTTCTATCCAAAACTAAAAATTTAAAATTTTAAACTAGTTTAAGGTGTTTTAAGATATTTTATCACCTCCTAGTGCTTAGTTTGGTCATGATCCTTCATGGATGGGGTCAACAAAGATGTTCAGACATATTTGGAATAATCCTAATGTCTTAACTCATATCTGACCATGTAAAATTCAACTAGGGTTAAGGCTGAGGTTGAGTTTACTTAGTTCGTTAGAGAGTTTAGGAGTTTGGAATGAAAGGGAGAGAATGATGAGAGATAAAAGTTTGTGGATAATAAAAGAGGAGATAAAGAAAAAATAAAATGAGACCAAGAACACCAATATTTTAGTAAAAAAATATGTTTGAAAATAGGGTCTTTGACAAGACTATGTAATACATTTGCACCAAAAATAATGAAAGAATGACAATTTTAATTCCATTCTTAAATTTCAAGCTCATATCATGTGTAATTAGATATTATTATTATTTTTTGTAATCATATTCATTTATTTTTAATAGTGTTCATTTGTGTTGTAGGCTTGAAGAGATAATATGGGTTTGTTATTGTAAAAAAAGTTTCTTTTCATCATGTTTTAAGATTTTTAAATACTAACTTAAAGTGGTCGAGTAAGATAAAAATGTGAAGAACTTTTTGCTATCAAAAATATTAAATTTTAATTTCAATAAAATTTATGCTCTTAGCTATTACAGAATTAAAAAACCTTAAAACAAAGTTTTGAAGCACAAAAATCCTTCTAATTCAAAAACAAACCAACTAAAACTAATGAATCTTTGTGGAGAGGAGTGTTAGAATGTATTATAAGTTTTAAAATTGATTTTAAACATTTGTATCATCCAAGAAAATATATATTCAAGTTTCTTAGTCTATAGGTCTAATTACAAGGGCTAGAAACCTATTTTCTTATTTTCTTGCATTTTCAAGTTGAATCAAAAGTATAACTCAACTTGGTTTAGTAAAAGATTCTTTGTTTAGTAAAATATCTTTCAATAAAATTTTAAGCCTAATCTTCCTTAACCACTACATCATTTTTGTTACACCAATGACATCTATTGTGGGTTTATTGTTTGTATATAGTCTTATTTTGTAAGATGTTGTGTTATTTCTTTGGCTATATAATAGCCCACACAATAATTTGATTCTATTTAAATATAATATATTTTTTCTTTTACAATAGATTTTTCTTTGTTTTAATTATTTTTAATTTATTTTAAATCTTGTAAAATATAATTGTTATTTTATCAATTTATAATAAGATTTAAGAGGTAGGTTAATTAAATAATTAATTAATCATTTTGCTAATTAAAAATATTTGGTTAAAGTAATTAATTTATAATTTATCTTTCTAAACTTATTAATTAAGTTAAAATTCCTTATATTTATAAATTTAATGCTTATCTTTTTCACCTAATTAATTTAATTTCTAATTCTTGGACTTTCTAAATGCATTTATTTGGTTTATAATTATTAAGGAAGGATTTTCACATTAATGAAACTTTTTATTAATTGATAGTTTCTTTTTTACATTTTAGAAACTTATATCAACAACTATTTTCCTTAAGCCTTAAAGTAATGTTGGCTTTTGTTGTTTCACATATAATTTTATTTTATTTTATTTATTTATTTATTTACTTATTTATTTATTTTAATGAAAGATTACGGATGTTGATCCAAAATATCAAGAATTAAAATTGTATACAATTTTTTTTATAGGAGCAAATAATATTATGGTATGTCCCTTGTTTTATTTTGTGGTGGGAAGCATCGAAAATTATAGACTTTAACCTTTTTTAAAGTAGTTGGTCATAGAATTTTCTAACAACATATATGTGCTTTATAATATTTAATTTTATAATAGATAGGTGAGAGACCCCCCAACCCTTAATTACCTATTAAAAAATCCATTTTATTTTTATGAATCCATTTATTTCTAAAAAGAAGTCTAAAAATTAAACCCAAAACACTAGAAATGAAAAAGAATATATATATATATATATATATATATATATATATATATATATATATATATATATATAAAATAAACTCCAAATATATAACTCATAATATCTATATAAAAGCTCAAAACATTAATACATATTATTATTTTTAAATAAATAGATTTAAAATATCTATACTAATGATTATAATAATTAAATAACCTATTTATAATTACAATGTCCTTTTAAAGTTCACCTCTTTTCCTTGGCCAAGGAAATAATGCACATTGGACCAATCCTATGGATAGGATAGAAAACTCACATTTATTTACCATCACAATACATCATAAAACATTCGTTAGGAACATCTAAAATGTATTTTATAAAATGTTTTAATATGATATAATAGTGAATTGGGTTGGGTTAAGAGGTAGAGATTCAACATTGTTACACAAAATAAGATTATGTCTAAATGATTTTGTAGAAGGAATTTAATCTCAAAAGTAATTAGTTATAAAATTATAAATAAATAAAATATTTTAATAATATTTACGAGACTAAATATTTTATAAAATTAAAATAATAAAGATTGTATAGTGATTAATTTTTATTTTAATATTAATTTTTTTTTATGGTTCACTTTATTTGTAAATTTGTAATATAAATCTATTGTAACAAAAATACTAAATAGAGATTAATAAAAATATATGGAAACAACTTAGTAGTCTATGATAATTATGTGTAACCAATGAATGAACTATAATAGCTATGTCTTATAGACCATGTGGTTAAGCTACCTTGATCCAGATATGAATCTTGAAATACTAAGTCATATATATACTAAAGTTTCCACTATGCACAATTTTATGTAAACCTTACTTGTAAGACATTTATGTAAAACACTTATGTGAGACATGTCATACTTAAAACATTAGTTAAACAAAGATTCAAAGGCAAAAATAATTTAAGGGTGATCTAGACACTTTCATATTGATAAGAATGGGAGTTATGGGCTCTCAAAACTAAGGAGTTTTCATTAGAGGATGAAATTGTGGTAATTTTTAAGGTGGCAGTTATAAAACTATCATATCCCTAAAGTGATGAGACGTCACCATCAGTGTTTATAGGAGGTAGTTGTGTAACTACCCCATTGGTTCCATAATCATCGATCTGTAAATCCAAATATTTTTTTCACTATTATAAAATATGCACATTTGAATGGTTGTAAACATTTCTTCTCCTCAATGACGGTTCATTTTAGCTATTTAGTGGGATTCTAGATTGAGAAGATATATAAACAATTCTTTTCAAGGTAGAGATCATAAGGAAGAGGTAGTGAGATGTAAGTAAATTGGATTTACACCATTCTTAGTGAATTTGAGTCTTGGTTCTAGTTTTCTCATTGTTTTTAGTTGTAGATTATTGGTACAAATATATGGAAGTATAAAGAAGTGTCTTATAAGTGCATAACATATTTGTATATGATTTTTGTATAGAATGGTATTGAAAGTTATGTCCATATAGTCTAGCTTGGAAATACATTATATACTCTTTCATTACATAGTGGAAGGGGAGTGAGATTTACCTTAGTCACTAAAGTTTTTCCCACAATGGGTTTCTATAGGATAACTTGTGTGTTCAATTTATACTTTGTTCAATCCCTTCATTCATGGTTATTTTTATTAGGTTATACATTTATTTTCCAACACTTATTCATCTATGTTTGATCATGTTTAAGAGCACAAAAAAATCATGTAACCAATTGCTAGTAAGTTGATTGTGTAGTATCTATGTTGATGAAGCTAAGAGTGGAATCTTCACCTAGTTTATGGATCAGATATGGTTTAGATTTAGTCTTTTTTGTGTGTTTTTAATACAATACAAGTTTATGTCGATCACTATAGCTAGTAGTGTCGATGGACAAGGCATCCTAGTTCCCTTTAAAACAAATATTTCCACAAGGAAGTGGAAAAAAATCATAAGTATGGCCCATATTGATGAAAAATATGCCTAAATAATAGAAGATAAATTTTACAAGATTAAATAAAGAGTAGCTAGCATCTCTTTTTCGATGCAAAAGATTGACTAGTTGGAGTCCATTATGGGGATTCTCGTGGAGAAGCTTGGTGTTTCCATGGAGAAATTGAAAGCAAATAAGGAAAATGTTCCTGATATCCATGAGAAGAAGGAATATAAGCCCCATGTCGACCTAGCTCCACATCCATTCAAGGTTGAGGTGAAGATCAAAATTTAGTCATATGATAGAGACATCAATTTAGAGAGGCTAGACCATTGGATAACCCAAATTGAGGTATATTTCAGTTTGCATCAGATTAATGAAACCCAAAAAAAAAAAATCAAGGTTAAAGTTATCCAATCATGATTTTACTTGGTTTGAGAGATATGTTCATTATTTAGTTATCAATAAGCTTTCTCCTAATACTAATTGGGATGATTTTAATATGATAATTAATAAGAAATTATATCATATTTATTATGAGTAAGAGATGTCCATGTATTGGTAATATCTTAAAAAAATCAAGGTAAAATCATGAAGGAGTACACTAGTGAGTTTTGTAAGAAGGTTTTATAAATGGGAAAATACATAGTAGATCATGATCTCTTGATGAATTATGTATGTAGACTCCATAGTCATTTGATAAGACTAGTCCCATTGGCCAAGCTTACAAATGTATATTATGCTTGTTCTCAAAATCACTACTTGGAGATGGATAAGAAGAAGGCTCCGTCTTCCTCTCAAAAAAACTCTAAGCAATAAGGTATCTCTAATAAAAAGGGAAAGGTAAAGGGAAAGGTAAAAAAATGATAATTCCATCTCTAAGAAGGATATTAAGAAACATAGTGGTGAATGTAATGTTAATTGTCATTTCGAGGATAAATATTTGAAAATCCATCCTAAATTACACGTGTTAAAGAAAAACAAGAAGAAAAAGGTTATGTATTCTCTTCAAGGTGAGAATATTGGTGTCAGCTCCAAGGTGGATGATATGCTGTGTTGTATCTCCATCAATAGAGAGGTATGTTTGGGTAGTAGTAGCACTCAAGAGAGTGATATTTATAAGATTTTCCATATTAAGATTCAAATGAAGAAAACAAAATTAGAGGCTCTTCTTTATACTTTTTCACAAGCAAATTTAATAAGTAAAGAGTTTGTAAAAAAATTGGGGTTTGAAACTTATAATCATCCAAGCCCATATTATTTTAGTTATGTAAAGGAAGGTTTAGACATCAAGGTTACCCAATAATTTAAGGTTAAGTTTGGTATTAATGCAAAATTCATTGATGAAATTACGGTGGATGTTGTGCCTTTTGATGAGTTTGGTTTAGTGTTTTACATCCCTTACTTGTATATCTAGGATGCAATATTCATGAGGAGATCCAACCAATACCATTTGGTATAGGATGGTAAGAGATAACAAAGAGTATAAGTGTATGGGAGAGATAGTGTAGTGGTTCAAGGAAGTTTTTTAGGTACCTACAGGGTTACCACCAGCTAGGCCCATTGAGCATGAAACTAATTTGATACTCGATAGTCTGCTTTCAAATCTCAAGTTATATATTATGTCCTTTAAGGATACATATGAGGTAAAACAAAAATTACATTATTTGATTAATTAAGGTGTAATACATCCTAGTAATTATCCATGTGGTTATCTTATTATTTTAGTAACTAAAAAAGATAGTTCATGGAGAACGAGTGTTGATTATACAACACTGAATAAGGTAACCATCAATAATAGGTAACCTAATCTATGGATTGATGATATTATTAATCAACTACAACATGACAAATATTTTACTAAGTTTGATTTGAATTCTGGGTATCACTAATGAGGATCAAGGAAGAGGACATTTGGAAAACAACATTCAAAATAAGGAAAGGGTTATATGAGTGGTTGGTTGTACATTTTGGGCTATGCAATGTACCTAACACCTTTATGTGGTTGATGAATGAGGTAATGGATCTATTTATTGATTTCTTTATCATTATTTAATTGGAAGATATTCTTATTTTCAACCAAAAAAATTGATGAGCATGTTGAAAATCTCAAAGTTTTGCAAGTTTTGAAGGAGAACAAGTTAGTGTTTAATGAGAAGAAATGTGAGTTTGAAAAATAATAACTTGTATTATTGAAGCATGTGGTTGGATATTTGGAGTTGAGTATTGATCCAAAGAAGGTAAAGGCCATCCTAAATTCACTAAGACATTCCAATGTGACTAAGGTAAGAAGCTTGGTGGGTGTAGTTCAATATTTGAGGAAGTTCATTAAGAATTTTTTTTCCATAGTCACACCTTTGCATGTAAATACAAGTGGTAATAATTTTACTCAGAGCAAGAACCAACAAAGTGTATTTTAGTTGTTGAAACATAATATTATCCATGCTTTAATTTTAGCTTTGCATAACTTGTAGTTTTCCTTTGATGTGGAAATAAATGTTAGTCACTATGTTGTGGGGGTTATTATACTTCAAAGAGGTAATCCAATATTCTACCATTATAAGTTATTCCATAGTTCAATCTTGAATTATTATACATATGACAAATAATTGTATTATTTTTTTTAATCAGTTAAAAATGGAAGCACTATCTTATGGGTAAGTAAACTATTATCCATATGAATCATCAACCTATTCAATATTTACAAGATCAAACTAAACTTAAACAAGCTAGGCACTATAAGTGGATGGGAGTTTTTCAACAATTTCATTTGGTTATAAAATATAAGAAATGTATGACTAAAAAACCAGTTGGTATATTGTCAAGACCTCCATTGCTTCTAGCCATGGGCACCATAACTCTTCTTGAACTTTTTATGTATGAATCTTATGTATAAGTATATGAGCATGATGCATATTTTGGGTACTTATTTCTTCAAGTAGGAAATTCCCAATGTGTAGGTTTTGAACCTAAGGATGATTATTATCTTCAAAATGGATTGCTCTACAAGTTATGTAAGCTTTATGTGCCTAAGGAGGAAAGAGTTTAGCTAATGAGGGAGGTACATACTTCAAAATTCAAAGGACAAATTAGTGTTTCAAATAATCTTGCATATTTTTAGAGGTATGTTTATTGGCCTAATATGCAAGTAGATGTTTCCAAGTTCAAAACAAGATTTGTGTTGTGTAGTATAATCAAGCCCAGTAATAGGAAGTTGGGTTTATATATTCATTTAATGGTTTCTTGTAGACCATGTGAAATAATTTCCATGGATTTTGTAGGCAGGTTACCTATGTCAAACAAGGATAATGACTATCTCTTTGTGGTTATGGATCGATTTAGTAAGATGCGTATTTTTATTCTTTGTAAGAAGACCTTCAAAGGTAATGATACAACTGAGTTATATTTTGCTAATGTATGGCTTCACTTTGATTTGATTAATTCTATTATTTCATTTTAGGACTCAAGTTTTCTTGGAAAATTTTGGGCCACATTACATAGGAGAATATAGATACTAAGCTAAACAATCTATTGATTTTCACCCATAAACTGATGGGCAAACTGAGGTTGTGAATAAAACATTAGTTTATATTCTGAGAGGGTATAACATGAAACATCTTAAGACTTAGGATGAAAATATGGTTTATATTTAACATTCCTAAAATAGGGTTGTGCATTCTTCTACTATTAAATCTCCTTTTAAAACTTGTTTTGGCTACTTACTTCCATGTGCGTTTGATTTGTTTTTTAGACAACCATACAAAGGCAATGGGAAAGTGGATATTGAAGTCTACAAAGATGAAAATACCATTGAAAATATTTATAAAATTCACCTCCAATTATAAGAGAGGTTGAAGGAGTCTCAAGCTAAGTACAAAGTGAGACATGATCAACATAGGAATGATCATAGTTTTCTTGTTGGTAACAAGGTATGGTTGTACTTGAGTAGAGAAAGACTCCAAGGTAATTAAAAAAATCTTAAGGCATTGAGGTATGGTCCATTTGAAACTATGGAACAAATGGGAAATAATTATTTTAGACTTGATTTTCCTCCTTATATGAAAATATATTCAGTTGTCAATGTTGAGAACTTACATATTTTTTAGCCTTTTATACTAGATAATGAAGATAAAGGGTTGTTGTTACCTTTCATTGAATACCTCAGCCCCGATAGCTAGTTGTAATTGGAGGAAGATGTTGTTTTGTATAAAAAGAAAAGGACAATGCAAATAAGAGTGAAATAACATTGGTTGGTTGGGTTAAAAGGATAACTACCTATAAAGGCCAAATGGTATTACATATAAGATGTGGGGAATAAATATTATCACTTACATGATTCCTAAAGTTTTTAGGAACCCAAAATTCTAAAATTAGGGAGGTATAATCCAAATATGGATCTTGAAGTACTAAGTCATGCGTACTAAAGTTTTACACTATTCCTAATTGTATGTAAATCTGAATTGTAAGACACTTCATACTCAAAACATCAACTCAACAATGATTTAGTGGTAGAAACAATATGGGGGGTGATTTAGATACTTTCTTATCTATCTGAATGGGAGTATTAGACTCTTAAAATAAAGGGGTTTTCATTAGAGGATGAAACCACCATAATTTATAGGGTAGAAGTTCTGAAACCATCATATTCATCAAGTGATGAGAGCATCACGACTAGTATTTGTAAGAGGCTATTGTGTAACTAATATGATGGTTCCATAACCATTAGTTTGTAAATCTCAATAATTTTTTCACCATTCAAAAATATTTAGAGTTGAAAATGTTTTTTCTCGTCAATGATGGTTTATTATAGCTTTTTGGTAGGTTCTAGGTTTGAGAGGATATATATATATAGGTAGGTCTTTGTAAGGTAGATATCATAAGGAAGAGGTAGTGAGATGCAAGGAAATTGGATTTACACCATTCTTAGTGAGTTTGAGTCTTGGTTCTAGTTTTCTCATTTTTTTATTGTAGATTATTAGTATAAGTGTATGGAAGTATAAAAAATTGTCTTATAAGTGAAAAGAATATTTGTATATGATTTTCGGATATGATGGTATTGAAAATTTTATCCATATATGCCAACTTGGAAGTACCTTATATACTCTTGCTTTACATGGTAGAAGGGGAGTGTGATTTTCTTCACTTGTAGTTTTTCTAGGATAACTTGCATGTTTAATTTATACTTTGTTTATTCCATTACTTCATGGATATGCTTATTAAGTTGTACATTTATTTTACAACACTTTTTCATCTCTATTTTTTCATATTTAATATCACATAATAGTCACATAACCAATTGTTAGTAAGCTAATTGTGTAATATCTATGTTGATGAATCCAAGAGTGGAATCTCTATCTAATTTACGAATCAGCCTAGCATTGGTAATATTTATTCATGACTAAGCATGAAATTAGTGTTTAATTATCCATTTACAATTATATTCCATTAACCACCTTTATATCTATATATGGATTTTCTGATCAATAACATATGTTATAGCTTACAATTTAAATCACACACTAAAGAGGTGTAAGGTTATAACCTTGAGCTATTTACATATGCACCAGTAAGAGCTATAGTGATTTTAAGGAGAATTAAAATTTAATTAGTTGCCTCATTATGGAGAAGGTGACAAGACTATTTAGTATTAATATAAAAGTATAATAATGAATTTATGGATAGGTGCATGTATTATCTGATATATAAGAATAATAAATGCTGCCTAAGAATAATAATAATTTGAATGTTGAATATGAGACTAAAAATTATTTATTTTAAGAATAAATTACAATAGAGATTTTGTTCCATCAGGTTGAGTAAGTTGCTACAATTATAGAAATTTTAGCATCCTATCTTTTGAACATTGAATTTAAAGCTAGCATGTAATCAATCCTAGTGAAAAAGAAGGTAGTGATGATAATAATATTTGTAGATACTAAAATCTGATTTTTATACACTTGGAAAATACCTATCATGGCTATGCCTTTCAATTATAGACTTGCTTCCTATCAAACAACTTGTGTTCACTATCTCTTTGTGCCTAATTGCTTATCTCTTATTTCAAAGGTTGTTATTTTGATGACCATGCTTTCTATATTGTGCAAAAATATCTAAACTTGATTACTATCCTTCACTACCAATTTTTGACATGTACCTGTTTTCCATATTCCTAAACACTTGTGTCTTAGGTAGACACATGCATTGACACAAGTATCCAGTTTTCCTACAAAGTGTCTAGTGCCCAAAACTCAACAAATTTGAAAAATAAATGTATCCTAAAGGTTGGCCTTAGTGATTTAATATGAGATATTTCTAAAAAGTATTGGTATATATAAAATTTCAATACTCATTCATTCCTTACCTTTTAAACACCTAGAAATCGCATACAACTCACAAGGCAACATACCAAAAAACACTCAATAAGAATTCAAGTGAGAAAAAATTCCCTATTCATTCTTATTTCCATATCACTCATAGGAGTAGTATTTCTAAAATCCTAAAGCATTCAAATAGAAAACCATGAGCCATATTTTCCAAGTTATAAGCTAGGTTAATGAATATCTTTTATTATCACACATTGCATCATTGTGCACACATAAACCAACATGTAGAGAGAAACTTATAAATATGAGGCCCTCTTCAGAGTATTGGATATGTAGGCAATGTCCATTTATAGAGGAGTCTTTGGGTGAGCTCTAAATCATGAGCTCACTAACCCATTTCTCCCATAGTCACTCCAAGTGTGAATATCTATCTAGAGTTTGATAATTTTAAAAAGAGTGATAACCTATGTACAAGATATAAAAACATAAGAAGTAAAGAAATAAAAAACCCAAAAGGGTCTAGTTGGTTGCATCTAGATCCAATGAGTATTCTATACAGGATAAATGTGATAGGTTTAGACACTACATCGACACAACTATCTAGCTATGATATAAGAATTTGATGCCATCAAAAATTTTATAATCTAATGACTATTCCAAGACCATCTTACAGCCCACTTCTAGCCTATTCTAGATAATACCTACATGCATAGAGTGAATTAGCTAAGTATCATTTGTTTATAATTCATCATAATATCTATCAATAGTTGTAATTTATTATTTTTAGTAATCTCAGTTGTATACATTTAGAATATTATATATCTAAGTTTTCTATTAATTGGCCTACTCATTAGACTAGTTCACCACCCTTGTGTAAAATCTAATATATTCCCCTTAACCCTAGTTACCTCGTTTATCTAAATTTAAGTCTAAACATTTAGTTAACCTAACCTATGAATTTCATTGTCACATAAGTATTCTATATTTGATATTCTTTGCCATTTTTTCCCTAATATTTTTTTCTTTACTTCCTCCATAATGGATGATATAGATAGTTTTGATAACTATGATGAAAACATCCAACTTTTTATCAAGGAAGCAGTAGAAATTGACTACCATTGTATTTTCCAAATGCACAAGCACATCATCTTAAATATTTGAGTGGTGATAGTTACCATCCCTATAACTAGTTCTATGCCACCACCATCCCAAGACTTGAGTTAAATAATATTAAAAAATATAATCAAAAATTTCCTCCATCTCATGTATCCACATTTGATTCCTATGGGCAAAATCTTCCATTATATGATCATGAAAAAAATCTCTAAAATTATGACATCATGGTTGATTTAAAAATAACTCCAAAGGGGAATGTTTTTTCAAATACATTGATTCAAACTCCCATAATTCCAATATTTCAAAAATATATCCCCCTCAGTAAAGGTGATGAATGTTCTCTTCCTTCATTTAATATTCAAAATTTGTGAAAGGTAAATAAAGACATCATGTAAGTTTTACCAAATAACATTAAGGAAACACAATGAAGGGGGCATTAAAAACCTAAAGTGGAAAAGCTTATAATGTTAAAAAAAATGCACTCTTACCAATATCAAATAAGGTTTCTAAACAAAAGGATCTTTATCTTGCAAAATATTCATTTGTGCAAAAGGTTCCTTACATACCAAAATAATTGCCCTTACCAAAGCTACCTAAATTTTAAATTGATATATCATTGACAAAGATGGGTGAACCTGTTTCTCTTAATTTTTGCTCATTTATTAATTTGGAAGCAAGTAAGAAACTAGTAAAAGGGGTGTGTAAAGGAATGCTTGGTAAAAGTACGTGCATAATCCAGATGATGATGGAAACTCATATTTGGCTTGGAAGGAATAACTTATAGATAAGAACGACACTAAAAAAGGAGTTGTTAGAAAAATAGTTGAGTGGACTACCAAGCATGAGCTATATCCAAGAAGTGTATGCTTGTTAGGAGGTTGTCAATCCACTATTGATAAAAATTAAGTTGATATAGATGAAAAGAAAGAAACATTTGCATTCAATAACATGAAATTAAATTCATGCAATAAGAAGGTAAAATGTGTGTTCAATGAAAATGACTAAATGTGGCAAAAATAGGTCAATACTCGTGCTAAGATAATTAGGATCAGGTTTAGAAAATCAGATGAGTTATTATGATTAGGCAAAAACATAAAAGTTAGGGTTTGGTTGAGGAGAGGGACTAAAAATAACATCATTTTATTTATGCCATAAGGATCATTGATGGTTAGCCTGACCATCGGTGGTTGGGTAACTGTCAATGGTTAAGGTGACCATCGGTGGTTGGGCTAACTGTCTATGGTTGCCTATGTGTTTTTGGGAATGTTCAAAAAAGGAATGGTAGATTAGATAAATGATCAAATAGGGGTTTGAATATGGATCTAGTTAGAAATAGAAGGTGGGTGAGTAGTTATAATTAGGTAAGGGGATTTAGAAATGAAATATAATAAATAAATAATAACAAAGTTACCTATAACTTGTTAGATGGTTGATGAAAGGTTGGATTAATTTGGCTAGAGTGATAGTACGTGGGCCTTGAGATTAATCTAGATAGAGGTTTAGGTCTCTATTGTTGTTGTTTGTTTATTGAAAGAATGCTGGACACTTATGTGTAAGAAGATTTGATAGCTTAGACGTAGATTTGTGGATTTTTGGATCCTTTTCACTTCCTAATTATCTCCTTTTATAGGATGAGGTTACTAATTGGGTAGGAGGAAGTTGCTAATTATATAGGAAGATAGAGTTGCCTATTATGATGCTTTAAAGCTTGTTAGCACTGCATAAAAGAAGTTGCTAAATTATGCCATGTTTATCTCATACATAGCTAGAATTAGCTTTAAAGTAGGGATAATGACCTTATCATCAATGGTCATGCTAACCATTGATGGTTAGGTTGACCGTCAGCAGTCAATGATCTAGAGGAAAATGTGTGAAATTAAGTTAAAAGGAGGTGGATTAAAAAAAATTAGTTAAAGGTGATAGGTTAGGGTTTTAATAGGTTCAAGTTAGTAAATGAGTTTAGTTAATTGGTGGTCAATTGGACTTGAGGTTAGGTGAGGGTCAAGGTGGTTTGACATCTAAAACTATTATGTGTAGTTTTTGAGTGTCTACATTTTTCTACTTTTTATTATGGGGCTTTGATTTAACAAGTGGCAAAACAAAAATGAACAGATTGTTGGTCATGGTCTGATTGTCTTGAGTATGGGAGGAGGTGTTCCCCCTCAAACTAGGAGTTAATGAAGGAAAAATGAAATTGGATCGGGGTTTAATAAATTATAGATGGTGAGTCATAAGGTGAGTAACACAAAAGGGTTGGTCATTTAAGATTCAAACAAATGCACAAAATATGACTAAGTGTGATAATTAAGATCATGCAAATACTAAAATTGCCAATTTTAGTAAAGATATGGTCAGTTCTAAAAGGGTATATGATAGGTGTAACTGGTCCATAACATTAGTCATACCTGATCAAGTCATGCCTATCAAGTCCTCTAGATAGGGTTAGTGTTGGTCATGGATATCTAAGATAGGAAGTACTCCCTTGAACAACACAAATGGTTAGGTTACACATGAGGTAGTGTGAACTACAAAAAATTCAGCATGGCAAGGTTGGTCGATGCAGTCAAAATGACCAATGCAAGGTTGTCACAAAACATGAAAATAGCTTGGGTTAAAAATGACTAACATCAAGGTAGATACAGTCAAATAGGTTAGTTAGAGAAGGGTAAGCTTTGAATGCTCAAGTTGTGGTGTCATGATATTAGGTGATCTTATAAATTCTAGCAATGGGGTTGGGTACTAATTTTTTTGAAAAGGTGGGGAACCCTGACCATCGATAATCAGGGGTTCATAGGGTTGATCATCAATGGTCACCCTGAGCATTTACAATCAGGAAAAACCCTAAAAATCCAAGATAAAAAAGGAAAAAGCAAAAATCAGTGTTATAGTTTGACATTTATGAGTTGGTCTCTATTGATTTTGTATTTGTTGGTGTTTTGTGTTGATCCTACTAAGATGGAGTTGATTGATTAGATCATTGTATATGTGGGGTTGATTGAGTGTTGATTTGATGGAGGGTGGATGAGGGCATGGCCAAGTGGTGGGATAGGGGCTCCAAACACGTCAGTGATCGTGAAACAAGGTAGGGTGTGTGTTGAATTAGATAGGTAGTGTAATTTTGTTGATTTTGAAGTTGAATTTGATAGGGATAGGGTTTGGTAAGGGGTCTAAGTAGGGTTTAGGGGAAATGATGCCCTAGTTGGAGGTTTTATTGAATTTGGGAAAATTAAATGGGGTAAATTTATAAGTGAAGTTTGTGTTGGGTTTGAATTAGGTTTTAAAATAGGTCTCGGTAGGTTAATGGTGAAATTGGGGTGTTTTGTGAAGGTTTTAAGGGGCCAGAGGTTCAAGGGTTATGTCACTAGGGGTCACACACAGTGATCATCAGTTGTTTGAACTAACCATCAATGGTCAAACCCCAAGGAAAAATGGGCCTAAGGGACTGTTTATAGTTTAATGAACTATCGATGGGTGAAGGGTTCATGTAGTGTGTGGGGAAAAATTTGTAAGTTTGTGAAAGGTTTGATATTTAGAGTGTTTTTTTAAAGTTAAAGTGTGTTTAAAGTTTTTGTTTGTAAATGGTTGTAAAAGGGTAAAATTGATGAATTTTTTTAAAGTTATGATTTTGTGGAAATTGTTAGAGTTGGTTTGTTTTAAAGTGTTTATGAATTGTGGGGAGTATGAGAAGGTCATTACGGTCTAAAAGTAGTTGAAAGTGTTTTAGTTGGTAAAGTAAAAAATGTTTGAAATGTTTATGTAAATGTATGTGTTAAGTATGAAAATGTTTGGAAATGGGTTAGATGGTGTGGTAAAGTTTTGGAAAGTGTTAAAGTGTAAAATGTGAATGTTGCAAAGTGTGTTTTGGAAAGTGTTAAATTGGTTTTAGGTTCTAAAGTGTTGTACATTGGGATGAAGGGTAAGTCAAAAGAAGTGTTGAAAGTTGGTAAAAGGTATTAAAGTGAGTAAATTCTTGAAAAGATGGTTTTATAGTGGTAGTGAAAAAGGTGTAGACAGGATGAAGGGTCGGTGGGTAGAGTTTAGCTAAATAGAAGTGTCTAGGGATTTAAAGTGATATGTTAGGGTTGGTGTCAGAGCGAGGTATAAGTTTGTTTGAGTGTGAGAGGTAATAGGGTAGATGTGATGGGTGTGGTTTTTGAAAAATTTAGGTGTAGGTTGATACTTAGGTCTAAGCATGCATGTTAATATTGTGGTTTTGTTGGCCCATGATCAGATTCAGATCAATGACTGAGTCCCTAAGATATTTGTAAAGGTCTACGATGGGATGATGAACAATGAGTGGAAACACATTAAGGAGGTTAGCCTAGGGGCCATGAGACACTACCATCACTTACCATAGGATACGACTATGATCGTAGCCCTCATCTAGAGATTGGACCCAACCATGAACATGTATTTGTTACCAAAAGGAGAGATGACTATCCTCCTATAGGATATTTAGTAGATCACATGATTGCCCATTCAGGGGGATTCAATTTATCACATAGAGAGTGAAGATTGACACTATTTCATAGATCTAATATGCAGAGTGGATCAAGTTTAGGCCAAGTATCATATAGGTGGTGATGTTGACTAGAGAGTGAGATCAGGTGAGGATCTCTCTTGGGTTAGTGACTCAATAGAAAGATTCACTAAGATATAGGGTAGGAGTGGTAGTAGCACTGGTAGGGGAACTGATAGGAAAACTTGATATGATTCTTATGACATGGAATTTAGCTACCATTGAGGAGTTAAGATATTATGAGGTGATAGTGCTTGCACATTTACCACTAGAGATGAGGTATAGAGAGTACAGGGCCAACATAGCAGGTGGTCCATCTATAGCTACTCTAGGATAGTGAGTCATTATAGTGGGCCAATCAAGGAGATCAAGGTGACCACCACCATATGGTAGTGCAAGTACAAGTGAAAGTGTAGATATAGGTGGTATTGGTTCCCCAGGGGCCTGATATGTGTATAGGTTTTTTATTTTGATATCAACGTACATGTCAATGATGGGAGATGTATATATCAGAGATAAAAAGATAGATTTATACATTGTGACATGTACTTCTTATTGGATGGACATGATATATACTCATTGACATGTATGACTTGTATTATGATGTATATAATGATTATGTTAAATGATATAGGTGTTGATGATTATATAGATGTTCATGATTAGATAGATGCGAATTATGTTCATGATGTTATAGATGTTGATTATGTTTGTGATGATATAGATGTTGATTATATTTTTGATGTAGTTACAATGATATGGATTATGGATGAGATGTTGGCTTGTTAACCTAGGCATGTGATGATGTTTTTTAGTTTATTTATGTATGGTTTATTGATGGATATGATGTTGAGAATCATTGATTTTTTTATTTTTAGGATGATGTGATTAGTCAATTGAAACATGACTATGATGAGATGTGTAACATTATGAAGAATATATGTGTTTAGTTTAGGTGATGATTATTTTGTATAGAATGAATGATGTGTGTGTTTATAGATATGATCGTAGACATGTGAGTGATGTTTTGGTTTTGTTTATATGATGATGTGGTTTATAAAAAGGATTATGGATATGTGATATATGATTTAGTCATGGTTATTGATGATGTTTAGGATGTGATGTGTTTTATTCTATTTATGTTCTGATAAATGATTATTGTTCTGATGATAATGATGTTATAATGTGATTGTGAATATTTGGTGGTTTATATGTTTTGTTCATGGAGAGGATATGGCTTATGGACATTGTTCATAATGTTATGATGTATATGGATTATTTGATGAGAATGGTGTTTTGAATTTTTTTATACGACATGGGATATTAGGATATAATGAAAGAACATAAAGTAGGTTTAGATAACACCCTGAATTTGGAAAAGAGAGAGCAATTATGAGACATATGTCCACATGAACTAATGAATAAAAGGTAAGAAAAAGGCATGATGTGTTCATTGGTAAGGACCCAATAAAACCCTAGTTGGATTGACCTAATGAAAATAAGCCTTTCCAATGCCTCGCATGAACATGCTTTGATTGAAAAATAAGGTATCTTGATCACTTTATGTCAAGTAATCTCATAGTCCCTTGATTTTAGAGAGGGTATGAAGGGAAAGTAGGTGATAGGTTAAAAGGGGAAATGTGTAATATGGTAACCTGATGTGGGTTAGCTTGCCCTTTTGATAGGTGACCAAATAACTATAATAGACATGTCCATGCCTTAATATAATTGTGTCAATTGATCGATGTGGGAAGTCTACTAATGCTATATATAAAAGCTAATTATAGATTACTTATTTTGATTTGGGATATAGGGTTGTTTTTTGATTTTGTTGTTTTGATAGGTTGATGAAGTTGATTGATGCAGGAAGCTTAAAATATTTGTCTTTGACAAACTTAACTTAGCTATCCTTCAAAGGAGTGATATAAAGTTGAATTTTTATAGTTGTCCTTCAAGGGAGTAGTCTATCTTTAAGAAATTTAATTATTGGGTAGCTACACTTCAAGGGAGCAGTCTGCTATGCTAGATATATGGACCCAAGTGATATTTTTGGATCCCAATTTTATTTTGAATGCTATTTTTATACATGGACAAGTCTATTTAGGTTTATAGATCGATATTTATGGAACTTTTAGCACAAAAGGTTAATGATAGATGAGGGAAAGTGGTTTGAGAGACAATTGATCATGGGATTCCATCTGATTAGAGATGAAAAGTATCCATGAGAACCATGACATTCATGCTTAGGATTAGGCTATAACTATGATGGATAATCACATGGTATTATTTTGTAATCAATTATCTTCAAAGGGAGAGGGATAGGCAAATGTGTAGGGAAAGTGAAAATCTCTTAAACCAATGGACAAGCTTAAGTTAGACACAAAGGTGAACGTGATCTTCCTTTAATAAAAGAAAGGACATAGATGTGAAGCATTGAGAGGCTCAAGTTATGGTTTACCTTCAAGAGAGCACAAATGATGAGCTCCTAATCCGTACTTATAGGTTATGATGTAAGGTCCAAGCCAATTGAAAGCAAACTTGCCTCTTTTGCTTTTCTCTATATTAGTTATGTGTTGGTTTTCCTTAAGGATGAGGTCTTCAATATTGAATTCTCACTCTTTCAAGTGTTTGTTGTATGCATGCTTGATTCATTTTTGATATACATGAAGATTTTTAAGTGATATGAGGTGATGTTCATCAAGTAGTTCAAGATGTTCTTGATGATAATCACTCTCAAAAAGGATTTCATGTAAAGATATGCAAAGAGAAGGATTCTAGACTTTGAGAGGCAAGACTACCTCTACTCTAAAGATGAGAGAGAAAGGGGTAACACCTATAGATGTTTGAATTCTCATGTGATATGCCCATAAATAAAGGCATGTGCATGTGCCAATATTGACCTAAATCACTTGCTACTTTGGTTAACTTTTTGGTGAAGGTTTTGTTAGAGTCTTATGCCTGTCCATTTACTTGTAGATGACAGGGTGAAGAAAAGCTTAATTTGATTCTAAAAGCATCGTAAATACCTTAGACTTTTCTATTTTTAAAGGATTTTCCATTATTAGTGATGATCTTATGGGGAATACCAAAGTAGCAGATGGTATGGTGATTGATGAAATCGATAATATTTTTAGCTTTGGTTGAGATAAAAGGAATGGTTTCTACCTAATTGGGGAAATATTTGGTAGTAGTAATGATGGATTGGTGTCATTGTGAAGAATGAGGATTGATTTCCCTAATAAGATCAAGACCCCATTATGAGAAGGGCCAATAGTATTTAGATATCAAAGGCCATGGTCCAGTGCATGATGTAAGTTAGCATGTTGTTAATATTTAACACACTTCTTTACATAATCACAATAATCTTGATTTAGGGTAGG
Organism: Torreya grandis; assembly: GCA_037957365.1. Taxonomy (NCBI): domain Eukaryota; kingdom Viridiplantae; phylum Streptophyta; class Pinopsida; order Cupressales; family Taxaceae; genus Torreya; species Torreya grandis. The sequence continues at coordinate 2,072,887 of JARHVA010000379.1, forward strand.
ATAATAATAGCCGAGGCAAAAGATACGCTTAGAGATAGCTAGGCCACTAAAAGTCCCCTCATAAATTCCATCATGTGTTTCCTTGATAGCATGGGAAGCTTTATGACTATGTAGACAATGAAGAAGGAGGTCGTTGAAGCCATGTTTGTAAAAGATTCCCCTAGTATGGTGTAATGAGAGGTACTCTAAACAAAGGCTATTCTAACATTCCTTGAAAGGTTGGGAGGAACAATGTCTAGGTTAAGATAGTTAAAATTTTGGTCATACCAAATGTTGAAAGAAGATGCTTCCACACTAGAAATGGTGGGAAGGTTAGAACTGATATATGAGGGTGTCATAAAATGAGGGATGGTGATAAATAGTTTAGATTCGATAGGTTGAGATGGAATTTGGGAAGCAATGGAAGCCATCAACACGCTATGGTTGTGGCTCTAGGAGTAAGAACTTGGCATCGTTCCTCTTATATCATGGAAAATCTAGTGAGATCCCCTACACAAGGCCAAACTATCTTTGCACTCGATCAAACAAGATAAGTTCAATCTCAAAATCCCACCTTTCATAAATATAGTGCTAGATCTATAGTGATAACATGTGAAAGCTATACCTTGCCCACCTTATCCAGCCTATATATGGCCTCCACACTACATCACTCACCACCAAACCCTCCAAAGCATCTTTAAACTAATATATGTCTCTGGCACTACGACCAGCCCTTATCAGTGCATAATCTCCTCTCCATCTCATAAAAGCCACTCTATAGTCTGTCAAAGCATAACCATACCATAGTAGCCCCAAAGGTCTCAAAACTTATATATGATTGTATGCCTAGTAATGAAGCATGAACCCAATGTTGATATTATTCTACTTATGTGCTTCAGATCGAGTAGCCATATGAATAGTGTGGATAGGTGGATTTTTTGGTTTTGATGGTTGCTTTGGTTCCTCCTCACTCTTGGGTAAGAGTGGGGGAGTAGGTAGATGTTGTTTAGGTTGGCTGGGTAGTTGAATTGGTAATGGGGGTAAGAGATGTTCATCTGATAACATATCATCCTCATCATATAGGCTATGAACAAGTGCTTGGAGAGCTTTGCAGTCCTTTGTGTCATGTCTTGGTGCCCTATGGCATGCACAAATCAAGTTATCATTGAACTAAGAGGCTCTATCAAATTTGGGTTGAGAAGTGAACTCTAGACTTTGGATAAGTCTAAAAAAGGGCTTGTAGATGGGCTTGGTTCGTTGGTCATTGGTTTCAAATATTAATCCCATAGGTGGAGAAGAGGGAATGGTTCCTCTATCCTTATTTTTGATGGAAGGTTTCAAAATTGGTGGTTGGGTGGATGAGGTAATCTCATCTTACAGGATAGTTTCCAAAGAGGGAATGGATGGTTCTATGATGGGGGAGGTCGGTATGGTGTCCTCAAATGAAGGTATGCACATGGTTGTAACTTTTGTTTGGGTCTCCAAAGGAATGGAGGGTAGTTATACCACTTCAATGGGTGGAGTGGAGGAAGAAGAAATGGTTAAAGCAAAGGTTGTCTCCTTTGGTATTTCCATCAAAGGAGAGGTAGATAAAGCTAAGGTCTCATCAAGTGAAGAGAGAGGGGTGGTTGATTCCTTTATTTGGGTTTATAAAGGAATAAAAGGTGAGTCCACCACTTCCATGCATGAAATGGAGGAAGTAGTGGTTGTGGTAGTGGTTTGCTAAACAATGGGCTCACTAATAATAACATTAATGGTATGTGCCTCATGAAAGTGAGATGATTTTGGTTTGTTGTCATGGTGATGGGTAAAAGGGGCATGATTGGGAAAAAGTTTGTGAAAGATGTCAAGGGATTGATTAGGAGGTGCATTGGGATTATCAAATGTAAGTTCTCCACTATCAATTAAGCTTTAGACAAGACTTTTAAAGGTATTTTATCTAATAACATCATGTCTGATAACTTGGTGAAAGACATAATGGTCATTCTTATTATACCAACTAGGCACATAGCAAGAAGCATCAAATTATTGTGGTGGCTTGATAGGTAAAATTTGGATGAGGTTATCCTTGAGAAATTTATCCAAAATTGAAGCATAAGACTCCCTTATGGGTGTATATTATTTTAGAGAAGCTCGGGTTTGGTTTTGGTTTTATTGGTAGGAAGGGTTGGAGGAGTTGGTGTGATGGGGTTGGTTAACAATTGGTGGTGGGGTAGTTTTCAGGATAACTAAATTTGTAGAGTTTTTTTTTTGTATTGGGATGGTTGGATTAGTTTATGGTTTTGGTAGAGAGAGGGTCATTGGATTTAAATCTAGAATTCTTGCTCCACAGTTTCAATTTCCCTTCGTCAATGGCTCAATTTTCAAGTTTATGTGCCATGGTGAATGCCTCATCAAAAGTTTTAAAAGTTTGAACTTGAAGAGTGGGGAAATATGTTTGGCACAACCCTAAGAGAAGATCTCAATTAACTTAGGTTGGGGTAAGTAAAAATAAAGCTGGTTGATGAGACCTCTCCATCTGGCTACAAAATTGGTGATTGATTCATCATCAAATTGCCTAATAGAGTAGAGGTCGGTAATATAAACCTTTTTTAGATATATTTGCTAAGAAGTGCTCTAAAAATATTTTGGAAAGTTGGGAGAATGAAAAGATGGAGTGCTTGGTGAGAGTACTATACCAATCAAGGGTTGGTCTCGATAAAGACATGAGGAAGGTACGGAGGAGGAGAGCATCATCATATGCGATCAAATAACAAGAATGACAAAATTATCTCAAATGTTTTTGGGGGTCCTCCTTGCCTTGGAACTTGGAAAACTTGGGTAATTCCTATTGAGGAGGATAAGCATGGATATGAATAGATGGATGGATGGGTTCATTATAGATTTGATCATAGGATAAAAGGTTATGAGACCTAGAGATAGATGACTCTAGGTTGGTCATTTTGTCCATTAACATCTGGACCAAAACTATTTGAGGTTAGGAAGCTACATAATTAGGCGGTAATCTTTGTTGAGGTTGGGTGGTAGCAATGTATGGATAAGTGATAGAGGGTGATGAAGAAGCCACATATTGGTAAGCAGTCATAGGAGGTTGAGATGGTGCCACATAAGGGTTGGTTGGCACAAATGGTTGGGTGGAAGGTGCTATGTATCCTTGTGGGTTAGAAACATATGGGTAAGATTTCATGGGTACTTGATGGGGGGCTGATATGGGTTGGTTTAGAGGTATGTTTGGGTTGGTAGATGGTGGTATGGATGTATATTGGGTTAGAGTTGGGAAAGAGCTAGTTGGTTTTTGGTGGGTGGTAACTCTAGTTCTAATAGGTAGAAGTGTTTGAGGTATGGAAAGTACTAAACTCTTAAGTGGGGTGGAAATTGGTGGGTTGGTTGAACTAAGGGGAATGGTAGAAATAGAGGTAGATGATACCCCCACAACAAAAGGAGTATAGGTAATGAGAGGTAAATTTAATCCAATGTTGGAGGTATTGGTTGGGGTATTAGGTGTTTGGTTATTGGTTGGGATGTTGGATGGAGTTTGGGGAGTGGTAGTAGGTGGGATATTAGAAGAAGAAGAGGCTTGGGTGATCATAGGTTGGGTTGAGGTGGCACTAACCAGAAGATGGGGAGGCATACCATAAGGTGGATAAATAGAAGGAATCAAAGCAAGATAGGTACGGTTAGATAAAGTGTTAAGGTAATGTTTAAGATCCATGAGGTTGTTATCGAGGAAGGCAGTGAAATATGCATCTCCTTCAATAATAATCTAAAACCTAATAAGAGGGGGAGAAAAATGAGGGGAACCCTCAACATCAGAAGTATACTCCATGGAGGAAGAAGAAGAAGGTGGTTGTTGGCTAGTTTGATTCCTCAACAGTTGTCTAGTAAAGACCATGAGAGGAAATAGGAGATAAAATGATGAAAATCACACCTCAAACAAAGAGCAAGTAAAATTAAAGAAATCAAGGAAATTCAAATATACACTACAAGTGAGTTTAAACTTAGGGTCCTTTATAAATCAATTTTGGCTTATGCCTTATAAAGTGTGGAAAAAAAAATTTAGCTTGTAGATCAAGTACTAAAGATGAAATCTAATGTTGGTTTTAGGTTATGTTTAGGTGCTCAAGAGAGAAATATGTATTGAACTTTAGTACATTGCTTGGTATTGGGGCCTACCCACTGACTTCACACACCACAATGATAAGAGTGTCGAGTGCTTAGTCAAAATATACTAAATTTCAGAGTTTATACTCAACCAAAGAGTTGAGTTGGTTCTCCCCTTAGTAATGATCTCCAAATAGGTTTGTCAGGAAAGGGTAAGGTTTGTCACTACATGATGAAAGCCTAGTTGGACCATGTCTCAAGTATGTTTTGATATGTTGATTGATTATGTGGTTTGGATAAGTGTGTGATAACAAGAGTGAAAACTATGATTAATTACTTTGCCTTTAAGTTACTAGATGAACTAAAACAAGCAAGCAATCAATGTATGCAAAAGATTTATTTTAAGCCCAAAAGAAATTTTAGATTTCATTCAATGAGCATACAATAAAGGAATAAAAATGGATGTTAGGTCCCATTGAACATGCCAAAATGTTTCTCTTAATTTCTACTCATTCTAAATTTGGAAGCAAGTAAGAAACTAATAAAAGGGGTGTGTAAAGGAATACCTGGTAAAAGTGCATGCATAATCCAAATGATCATGATAACTCCTCTTTGATTTGGAAGGAATAACCTGCAAATAAGAAAGACACTAGATAAATGGGTTTTTAGCAAAATAGTTGAGTGGACTACCTAGCATGAGCTAGATACAAAAAACATATGCTTGCTAGGAGGTTGTCAATCCACTGTTGATAACAATTAAGTTGATATAGATGGAAAAAAAACTTGCATTCAATAACATGAAAGTAAATGCATGAAAGAAGAAGAAGTTAAAATGCTTGTTCAATGAAAATAACTAAATGTAACAAAAGTGGGTCAATACTCATGCTAGTATAGTTGGGGTCACATTCAAAAAATCATGAGTTTATGTTAACAATCAAGAACACAAAAAGAAGGGTTTGGCTGAGGTAGAGGGACTAAAAATAACTTGCTATTATTTATGCCATAGTGATCATCAATGGTTGGGTGAACTATCGATGCTTAGCCTAACTATCGATGGTTGGGTAATCATCGATGGTTGAGGTGATTGTCATCAATTGGGCTAATCATCAGTGGTTTCTTATGTGTTTCTATGAATGTTCAAAAAAATAATGGTAGATTGGGTAAATGATCAGATAAGGGTTTGAATATTGATATGCTCAAAAATAGGTGGGTGAGCAGGGCTGATTAGGTCAGGGGATTTAGAAATGAAATATAACAAAGAAACAAGAATGACGTTACCTGTAATTTATTAGATGGTTGATGGAAGGCTAAATCAATTTGGCTAGAGTTACAGTACTTTGGCCTTGAAAATAATTCAAATATAGGTTTGGGTCTCTGTTGTTGCTGCTTGCTTGCTGAAGGAATGTTGGACACCTGTGTGTAAGAATATTTGATAGCTTGAATGTGGATTTGTGGATTTGTGATCCTTTTCACTTTCTAATTATCTCCTTTTATATGATGATTTTGCTAATTGGGTAGGAAGTGATACAACCAAGATTAGGAGGGATGTTAGAAAAATATTTGAGAATCCAATATAAAATCTCATATTTTTTTTTACAATTGTAAGCTTATAAATCTTATGGAAGGAATAAATTGGTTACAAAACCAACCACCAATGGGTGAAACCAACCTGTAAATAAAAACTAAACAAAAACATAACAAATTATATTACTATGGATCATAAATGATCCCAACAAACTCCCCCTTGATCTAAAGGGCTATAGAAAGACTAAAGCAATAAATTGTTAGTCATCAAAGTAGATTTTGCCACAATTTCAATTGGTATACTATGCATCCTAGACTGATCCACACCCTGATCATCCTCTCACTATAACATAACATGAACACGTGTTATCCAATTACATCAATCCTCACATAGAATCCATCTAATAAGTGATTGCCCCCTGTACTGTATATGACACATCTCAAGCAAATGTCCAACAATTACCAACATCTCTTGCAGGTCTTTTCTTAACACTAAAAATGCTAGCAATGCCAACATCTCCTGTAGGCATTTTCTCAGCACTAACAATGCTAGCAACTCAATGCTAACTTATACCACAAATCACCAATGACTAATCGAAATCTAATATACAATATCTTCTCCCCCTATTAGGCAAGTGGTGAAAATCTATGTAGCAAATAAACTGAGTATAAACCACTCAAATACTTCACATCAAAGATCATAAGTACACAAGCCAAAAAATGCTACTACATCAAATCCCAATCTTGAGCCTAGTAGCTCACACAAGATGGGTTTCACCATCTCATAATATATAGTCATCAACTACAGAGCAAGCAAATTCATATTCATCCCATCCATCAGAAGAATATGTAGAAGAATAGCCAAAAGAGGACCTAAAAGAATGACTAGAGTGACTGGAGTGACCATCAATGTTTTCTTTTATCTTCTATCAATGTTTAGAGGACATCCTTTCGGAGGGGCACTCTGTAGAGAGATGTCCTATGCCATCAAAATTGTAGCATATTCTCTCATGTCCACTGAAACTAGAGGAAGAATATCCACATGAAAAATGTTTGTTCTTATGTTTGTGTCCATGTGATTGTTTGTGGTGATGCTCATGCATTGGGGAACTAAAATGATGTCTATGCTTAGGAGAACCTATATTATCCATATGTGTAGAGTGATGATTATGTCTTGAAGAACCCGAATGATGCTTATGTCTAGAAGTGTGCTTCTGAGAGTGTCTATGTTTTTCTTTGTGCCTTTTATTGGTCTCATAGTGTGCCTCCTTAGTAGTTTTTTTATTTGAAAATTGTCACTCATGTTGAGCGAGCAACTCACAAATGGAGTCAAAAGTAGATTTGTTAAGCTTATCACTAGGCTGTAACATCTCCAAAAAAATCTTATAGCTAGGGCTCAAACCATTCAAAACAATATAAATGAGCATTTCATCATCAATTTTCTCACCAGTAGTGCCATATTATTGTTTCAAATTTTTAATGCATGACAATATTCTGAAACATAATCATCAGAGAGTTTAGTGTTGAGTAACTCCATAAGAAGGTCAATTTTATTATAAACAAGTTTTTTATCATACAAGTCTTTTAAAGATTTCCATGCTTTCCAGGCTTCAGACTTGATTGCCTCTATGTGAATTATGACTTGTGCACTATAGGTTGATTTCAATAAAGCAAGGGCACACTTGTCACATTTTTGAAATTTTGCAAGCTTTGTGGGATCAGTGGGTAATGTTGGTTTTTTTTCAACTACTTCCCACACGTCATTAAAGATCAGTGTATTTTCCATGTTCATTGACCATTACTTATAATTTTTAGGAGTTAATTTACCATTTTAAAAAATCAAACACACAATTTTTTTCATGGTGTTAAAGAATCAAGTCAAAACAATACAAGGAAATACTATTTTGAGGTTTTTCCTTTACCTTCAAAAATAGTTTTTGAATACAAAGGATTTCTGGGACTTGTAAAAATTTTACCTTATAACTCCTTGTTACACCCTTATTTCTCCAAATATTAAGAAAATTCTCCCATTACAATAAATAAGTTTCAAAAAAAGAAACTTTGACCAAAATACATGTTTGAAGGGTTTTAAACCCTTTACCTTCCTAATCAAATGCTTAATAAAATATTGGTTGCCAAATCCACTATGCATGCATTTCAGAATATTAAGGAATAATATTCTAAATAAAATGAAGTTTTCAAATGTGAGGAAAATCCAAAAAAGTATTCACGAAACTAAATTCTCCTAATTCTTATTATTTTCTTGACAAAACAAATGAAACTTTTCTAGTGGAGCCCACAAGCATAAGAAATCTTAACCAAACCTTATTAAAAATTGATGATCCATAATTTATGGATTTCAACACACATCTGAAAGCAAGCTGTGGGTTTCACTATAAAACCAAAAGCATTTATGATTGATGGATGACTTCTGATATTTAGGCTTCTATTCTATCCTCTTTTTCTATGTTATCAGGACTATGGGAGCGTTGAATCTATTTCAGACCATCTTTATTGGACTTACTGCTCATAACCCTCACATTGGCCAAACACTACTCAGTGAATTAGGATACCCAAATTTCCATTTCCATCAACTGGACGTGTAGAGTGATTAAAGATTTTCAAAGTTGGCCGATTGATTGCACCACAATTTTAATGGCATGGATATTTTGATTAACAATGTAGGAATCAACCTGGTCAAAATAGATCAAGAATTTATTGGTAAGTCAAGCAACCAACAGGTAAAGGTAAACAATCCCTTACAACAATATGTATAGAGACAAATTACTTTGGCATTAAGTGAAATGTAAAAGACCCAATATCTGATCAAGAATTGTCAATCTCTCATCACGTATAGGACTCCTTAAGCATCTTGTAAATGAGGCCCTCTAAAATCCCCATACGTATCTCTATCTTTCCAACTGCACTTCCATGACTTCCTCATTTAATATGTTGCTCTAATACCACTAATACAACTAGGATTAGGAGGGATATTAGAAAAATAATTGGGAATTCAATATAAAATCTCATGTTTTATTTTTTTTACAATTGTAAGCTTATAAAGCTTACGAAAGGAAGAAGGTGGTTACAAAACCAACCACCAATGGGTGAAACTAACCCATAAACAAAAACTAAACAAAAACATAACAAATTAAATTACTTTGGATTATAAATGATCCCAACAGGAGGAAGTTGTTAATTAGATAGGAGGATAAAGTTTCCTATTATGATGCTTTAAAGCTTGTTAGCACTGCATAAGGGAAGTTTATAAATTATGCCATGTTTATCTTGCACATAACTGAAATTGGATTTAAAGTAGGGTTGATGACCTAACCATTGATGATCAAGATAATTGTCAACGGCTATGCTAACCATCGGTAGTCGATGATCTAGAGGAAAATGGGTGAAAGTAATTTAAAAGGAGGTGGATTAAAAAGGTTCAATTAAAGGTGTTATGTTAGGGTTTTAATAGGTTCAAGTTAGTAAACATGTTTAGTTAACTAGGTGGTCAACTTGACTTAAGGTTGGGTGAGAGTCAAGGCAGTTTGACATTTAAAACTATTGTGTGTAGTTTTCGAGTATCTGCATAACCTTCAAAGGATATCATAACATCAAGAGTTCCAAACTCTCCAATGGATATGCTAAAGGCTCTAAAATTCAAATATCCATAACATTACCATAATATCATAAATTTAGTGATTCCAAACTTGAACTTGTTATTCATGAGATTGATAATACTAATATGCCTAAATTAAAAAAAGGTAGTGGATTAGAACGAATGATAACACCTTTTTCAAACACTACCATTCCTTGTAATGATCTCATATCTATGATCAATATTATTGGAGAGCTTCAAAGACAAGTACATACACTTCAAATATAAATAGCTTACAATAATACAAATGTCAATGTTACCTCATTCAAAAATCAATTGATTGCACAATGCATACTTGAATATCCTTAACTGCATGGTTTTGAACTACCACACTTACCTCTCTTTGATCGGCATAAAGATCCCTTTGATCACATGATTAAATATATCCATTATTTTGGTTAATGGACAAAATTTGATAAACTATTGCTAAAAGTATTTCATATGAGTATTATCAATTAATCCCAAAATTGGTTATATATCCTCCCAAAGTGTACCATATCCAATTTCACACAATTGGAAGATACATTCTTAATGGATTTCAATATCCACATGGTGTCAATACTTACATTAGAACATCTGCATAATTTCAAATAACATGACAATGAATCCCTTCATGATTATGCTATTCAATTTAAAAGTACATCATGTCTTAACATTTAGACCCTCAAATTTGGAATTTTAATTCATCTTTAGTAGAGGTATTCTTTCCCCATTAAGGGAAAGAGAATTATATAAAAATTATGAATCATTTACCTATTTATACTTGGATGTTCATAGATATGCTTCATCCATACTCAACTATCCAAGAAAACTTAACATCTCTCCTGCCAAATACAAAAGTTTTAATCCACATATAAATGATGAAGATGAATCACCAAATGAACATTACGAGAAAATGTGTGGTGTCCCTCACATCCATATGGGAACTTTACATAAATTACTCAATATGGTACCAATCCAAGATACACATCCAAACACAACACCTCATGTTGAACAAATAGAAAAGCATCCATGCCAACAAGATATAACAATCACATTGTTTATGGGTGGTGTTTATTTTTGGCATAACCATGTTGATCCTACAAAAACAAAAAGTATGTACAATGTAAGATGTTTGTAACAACTTGGCTTTGATCTAAAATACTTATAAAATAAATAAGCTTGGAAAGACTCTATGGGTCACATAATAATATCAATTGCTTATGGGACTAAAGTGATTCAAAGGATTTGGGTTATGCCAAACAAATCCCAATATTTATTAACAATGTGAACTCTTTGGTTTTACTAGATGGAAGCTAAAGTTAACCAAAATCAGCAAGGTATCTCCTTTTCTCATGAGGAAAAATTGATTCAAATACCACACGATGGTAACCATTCTTCTAATTCACATGTAAATCATGAGGAGGAACATGCCATGCACTATTTTCACCTATCTAAATAGGATCCAAACAATGTAAATGATCCAACCTAAAGTTTAAAACATCAAAAATTCTAAAAAAAATAAAAATTCCAAAAATACAAAAACATTCAAATAAATTAAAAAATACCAAAAATAATCAGCATATTCCTAGTTGTATTATTTATTATATATGTGTTGTTTTCTCTATGTTATTATATAGCATATCATTCCTTTCCTATGTACACATATGTTTTGTGATTCATTTGCATACCCATATACATGATATATGTACATAAAAATGTTGGGACTTCCCTCCACTCACATTATAAGTATGTTGGAGGCATTTATTTCTTTGATCACAATACACCCAAGTTATATTACTCTATGATCACTTTCCATTATTATGTTTGAGCCTATATACTTACGCATGCCTATATTCATGCGTATACCTTTCTTAATGTACTTGCTATGCTATGCACTTCATATTTTATAAACACACATATTTATAAATTATTATGCCATGTTCATGTTGGTTACCTGTATTCCTTGCTTTCATTCATACACTTCCTTGAATGTGGTCTTTACTTGTTATTATCTTGCATTTTATTGCTTGTTTTATCATTTGAATAGGCTCTATTGATTATGGGCCCCATGCATTTGCTTGCCTATTTGGACATTTTAATTTGTCACTCTATGTTGTATGGGTATTTGAATATGTCATTCTATGTTTTTTGGATATTTTAATTTTACTAAGTCATGTTCCTTTGATTGTGTGGCATTTGAACACGCCCCTTGTATGAGGTCTCCTTGGACCATTATTTCCTTTTGATTTACTTTTGTATGTTCTTGTGTGTGTTCTTGATTTCCTATTGAGCTTGTACTATTACTTCCTACATATTTCCATGATATAAATCATGCATATTAAGACTTGAAGTGATCACATACTACATGACTAAATACTATATCTATCTAGACATGCAATCCCTATATGTTACATGATCCAAACACATCTTATATAGTTATCTTATCCTTTGAGGTAAGGTAACTACCAGTTTATGCTTTCCCTCACTTCAAAATAAGATGGATATTAGTGAGGGCATGTTATGGAAATATGTTCTCCATATTTACACCAATTTTTAGATTATCTAGATTAAAATGGAGGCATGTTATGGAAACATGTATTCCACATTTGAACTAGTTCTCAGATTCTTTAGATTCAATGGGGGTATGTCATATAAACATGTCCTCCACACTTGTACCAATTTAAATTCACCAAATTTCATAGTTATATGGTTTAGATATATATTTGTGGCAACATTTTATGCATTAGGACTGCTATTATACTCAGGTTTTAGCTTAAGACATATATGTGGTTAATATGCCACAGAAAGGGCACCTTAAAATGCAGAATCAAATCAATTTAATATTTTAAATATTATTATAGACTATTACCATACTCAAAATAGATTGTTATTGAGCCAATATACTACAATAGTTGGTTCACCTTTGGAAGGTTGAGTTGATTAAATCACTCAATCTTACTAAACTAATAAGTTAGATTTGAGTAAATCATCCAACTTTACCAAAATCATAGATTGGATTTGATTAAATTATCCACCCTCATCAGATATATAGTATGATTTGATTAAATCTCTCACACTCATCAGATTATGCACATATCTAGGTTGCACAATTGAGATATAACAAGCTCAATAGTCGTGTTACAACTCACCTTTACACCAAGGTCAAAGGCATGTGTCCTCCAGTCTCTCTATATATACATTCACTTGAAGGTTCAAATTTGTTTTAATCTCAACTTCAATGTTTCATAACTATGCATCCTTTCAAATCAAATTATCAAAAGGTAAGATGGTTGCATCGACACACGTGTACTCCTAACCTTGCTCTTATTACTTTCAAGCAATTCAAATTTGTTTAATTTCAGATTTCATACACTAATTATATATGGTAACAAGCTCTTGGTTTTATGTTAATGACCAATAAATCACTCAAGTTGGTCTCACAAAAAGACAAGGTGTGTTATACACACCCAAGTATGTATTTCTTTCCTTTAAACTATCAACTTCATTATTAGATTAAATATGGGGCAATTATAGATACTAAAATTTGATTTATATAGTACTTTAGTACTGTACACTTGTAGAATACATATTATGGTTATATCTTTCAGTTATAGACTTACCCACTATCAAAAGAATCATGTTCACTATCTCTTTGTGCCTAATTATTTATCTCTAAGACTAACTATTGTTATTCTGATGAACATGCCTTCTATATTTTTAAAATGGATTAGTATATATAAGATCAATCCTCATTCATTCCTTACCTAACAAACACTTAGAAATCACATATAACTCATAAGGTAATATAATAATAATCAATTAATTAAGTATTCAAGTGAACAAACCTACCCTATTCATCCATATTTTCATATTAGTCATAGGAGTAATATTTCTACAGATTTGAAGCATTCAAAGAGTAGTCCATGAGCCATATTTTATGAGTTACAAGCTAGGTCACTACATATCTTTGATTATCACACATTGCATCATATTGTCCATATAAATGAATATTTAAGGGAGAACTACATAATTCTTAGGCCCTTTTCAGAGTAATGTCTATGTAGGTAGCATCCATTGATAGAGGGGTCTTTGGATCATTTTGACAATATGAGCCCACTATCCCATTTTTTCAAAAGTCACTCAAAGGGTGAAGAGATAGGGTTTGATCATTTGATAAAGAGTGGCAACATGTGTTTACATAATGAAGACATCAGAAGAAATGTGATAAAAAACCTAGAAGGTTCCAATTAGTCACATCTAGATCTAGTCATTATTCTGTGTAACACACATGTAACAGGGTTAGACACCTTTGTCGACGTAGTTGTCTAGATTCAATGCAAGTGTCCAAGTCCACAAAAAGAATATTTTCAAAATCTATCGAATAGTCTAAGATCATATTACAATCCATTTCCACCATGTTTCGAATCATACCTCTATGTGCATAGTAAACCAACCAAGTATCCTTCATTTCTAATTCATTGTAATATCTATCAATAGATGTACTTTATTTTTTCTAGTAATCTTAGTTGTATAAATTTAGATAATCATTCATCTTAGTTTTCTATTAAGTAGCCTTCTCATTAGGTTAGTTCACCATCCTTGTGTAAAAGTTAATATAATTCCCTTAAACCTAGATACCTCATTTATTTAAATTTAGGGTTAAATAATATCAAATATATGGAGTCTTCCAATTCAAAGTTTTGTTACGACAACAAAAAAACTATTATAGTGGGTGCAAAATGACTCTGTGACATCAAATTCTTCGTCCTAGGTAAATTTAGTGGAAGTTGAAGTCTACCGACATCCAGGCAATTGAATCAACCAACAACGAAGGAGAAATATGCTCCAAGGTTGAATTTTGTGTGCAACAAGGACTAATTAATTGATTAGATGAGATAGTGTGATGCTTTTGGAATGGAATTAATTATTTGTAAACATCTCTCATGACATGTTTCTTTTAGCCATCTTAGAGTTGGAGCAACCTCTTCACGTCGACTATTCACTAGTTTCATTCTCCCATCAATCTCACCTTGCTTGTCATCGATCTCAACTTGGAAATGATCTAAGATTGCAGAGAAAGATATGAAGAGAAGCCAAGATAAAAAAAAAATACGATTTAAATCCTTTTGTAACTTCCATCCAAAAATATAGATTGATACTTTCTTTAATAGTTAATGTTGATGATATCATTGATTAACAGGGTGCGAGCTTTGGCTTCCACATGTCAGCAAAGAAAGCTTGATATACACAAGTATAGAGTAGTTAATGGCCTCATTTTAGCTAAAATTATATGCTTTTCACATCGACGATTAGGGGAAGGGCTTAATATCCTTAATCTACTAAAGTGGTTAGTTGTTTGAATACGTGGCTATGTGGCTCAACAAAAAAAATGCAATAATACATGCATTAATTCATTGTTGTTGTTAATGGCTTAGTCATTTAAAATCTTCATGACTTGGTATTAATAGATTCATATTAGTGTGCACATGTTGATGGCTTGCATAATGCAATATTTGAAGAAGTAATTTAAACCTCACTTTTATAAAATGTAGAGTAAAAAAATATATTTAAATAACAACCGCCTAATATTTTAACATTTATATATTAAATTTTATGTCAAATTTTATAAGTATTATAATAATATATATTTTAAATTTTTTCATTAATTAAACTAAAAAGTGAAAATTATAATACCCCAATCTCAACCACTTTAAACAAGGCTAATCTTTTTTTTTCTAAATGTAAATTTAAAAAAGCCATTGAACATAGAAATTCTAAACCATTAAAATTTAGAACCCTGTTCCCTTTCCTTTTAATGTTAAAACTTTTACCACGAATCTGAATCAAAAGATTTCTTTGTTTTACCAATATTCCATTTAGACAGCATCCTAACATCCAATACATCCAACAGGTAAAGACAACATCACAAGTACAACGCATCCAATCGAGGAATCTTAAATTTATATATGCAAATGACATCATTGAATGCTAAACAAGTATAAGGATGGAGACTTGAAGATAATCTTGGAGATGGGCAAAGTCTATCCAAATAACTGAATATTATTTTTCAGCGGTGGATCTAGCAAACATTGAAACTCGATATGCTTAATGACATTAAGCATAGGAGGTATAATAAGAGTAGAGACCATAACAGCCCAGTCAAAATAAAACTCAATATGAGAGTGTAAGCGTACTAAGGCTTATAAAGGGTGGAGACTATAACAACTCAGTCAAAATATGCAACTAAGTTGCAACACAAGAGGAGTAATGGGTGAGATTGAAGGTGAGTATGAGGTGATAGTTGTTTGTAGGAGCAGGCATAATGGGCAGCTGCACTGCCTATCAGATTGCCAAAAGGGGCAAGTCTGTTCTTCTCCTGGAGCAATATGATTTTCTGCACCACAGGGGCTCTTCCCATGGGGAATCCAGAACCATCAGAGAGACTTACCCAGAAGAATACTATACTGCAATGATGGAGGAAGCATTTGCTCTCTGGGAAGAAGCCCAGCAAGAAATTGGGTACAGAGTTCACATCAAAACCAAGCAGCTAGACATGGGTTCAGCCCAAAACAAGAGCCTCCAATCTGTCATAGCTGTCTGCAGAAAACTTGGGATCCCTCATGAAATTCTCAATCCAGAACAAGTTTCCTCAAGATTCAAGGTTATGAAATTACCTGAGGATTGGATTGCTGTAATTACAAATAGAGGAGGAATACTGAGAGCCACCAAGGCCGTTGCAATGTTTCAGTCTTTAGCCTTGAAGAATGGGGCTACCCTAAGAGACAATGCCCAAGTCATGAAAATTAGCGATGGGTGGAAATTAAGGGATGGATCAGTTGGGGTAATGGTGTGCACTAGCAGAGGCTCTGCACTTGGAAGAAAATGTGTGATTGCTGCAGGCGCATGGACTCTGCAAAAGAAATCTCAGAGATTGAATTGCCTATTCAACCTATACATACCACCATTGCATATTGGAAAATTGGGGAGGGCTTAGAGAGTTTTTGGCCTGAGAAAGGATTCCCCACATTTGTTTGTTACAATGATCCTTACTTTTATGGGACGCCCTCTTTGGAATACCCTGGTTTGCTCAAAATTTCAATCGATGGAGGTTACCCATGTGATCCAGACAACAGGACCTTGGTTCCTGATTTAGATGCATTGCAACAGAAGATAAGCCCTTGGTTAGCTGAAGGTTTTAGAGGACATATCATATCAGAAGAGCCCTGTTCTTGCAGAGGCATGCATGTATTCAATGTCCCCAGATGAGGATTTCATACTTGATTTTTTACCATTGACAAAGACTTCAATGTCAAGAGACAAGTCTCCCATCTTGACTGCCTCTGGATTCTCCGGCCATGGATTCAAAATGGGTCCATTGGTAGGACGGATAATGGCAGATCTTGCCCTCAAAGGAGAAGCCCATGGGGTACCCTTGCAGCATTTTTCTATTGAACGCTTTGTTCAAAGTCCCAGAGGCAATCCCAAGGACTACGAGGAGTAAGTCTGTCCTTTGAGGACATCATAAAGGTACCAAAGTATACCGAGGATAACAATAGAACACCTTGCATGTCGTGTGTATTTCAGTTTTCCCTAATGACCTTTTCTGGTTTACAACCAGCTTGAAAACCTATGTAGTTTGGAATATGTCTTATGGGTGCCAACTGCCAACAATTGAATTTCACAATTTGTGTTTTAATCTCTGTAAAAGCTAGCATTTGAACATGAAATAGTTGTTTGATTTGAGGGATGGATACAGCATAGAGTGTAATATATATAGTATTTACTATATGGTATGTATATCTCTTCGGCCTTGATTGGTTTTGTATCTGTTCAGCTTTATTTTCCTGAAATACTTTGGGTGACCCTTATTTTCTTGAAATAGTTTGGGTGAGGTTATGTGAAGCCTTCATCATAGTAATCTTAAGATTTTAAATCTGGTCAGCCCTTGAATATACTGGGGTTTAAACCTAGATCACACTCTTATAAGTGTTCTCTATTAACATTACATCACAATCTCTTTGCACATGTTAATGCGTTGACTACCAACATAATAAAATAAATTATATCTTAGTTGCATTCTTCAATTATCGTATTGATTGCTCATGTTAAGTTATAAGGATTTCAAAAATAATTTTGAATCCAGTTTTTCATTTTCTTAATTTCAGATGCACATCTATGTAGTGCTCTCAAAATTTAGTTCACAAAGTCTGAAATTAATATTATGTTTCTTTACTAATATTCTGTAATGGCAAGAATATGCTGTAATGGATTACAACCAGCTTGAAAACCTATGTAGTTTGGATTATGTCTTATGTGTACCAACAATTTAATTTCACAATTTGTGTTTTGATCTCTGTAAAAACTAGCATTTACACATGACATGGTTATTTGATTTGAAGGATGGATAGAGCTTAAGAGTATATTGTATATGGTATTGAACCAGATTTTAAGAAGCCGAATTCCACCAAATTATATTTTTAGAAAAAAAAGTACTATGTGGTTCTAGAGTTTTTTCGTGATTTATCTATAACCAAATGTGCCTACTCCCTCTTAATTTTTTCATTATAGTTATTGGAAGCCGACATGTGTGCCAATATTATGAAATTTGAATCTAAAGTGATCTATAAATAGACAAGTGTTAGGATTCATTTAGGGACAAGCACTATCTATTAGACATATAGCATTGAGCATATTCTTAATGCATGTGAAACATCAATTTCTTTAGAAATTTTATGTTTTCATAGTCAATGAAATATTATAGCAAGGTTTCAGAAAAAAAAAATATATGTACAATTTTTTAATCAAAGTTTTAGATCATCTCTCATGATCCATCACTAGGAAATAATAATATGTATGAAAAACTAAACTTGATCTTCATTAATAAAACATACAAAAGTGTGAAAAGAAAAAATACCAGTGTACAAAAGAAAAACATCAACCATGAAATTTGAATCCATAGTGATCTATAAATAGACAAGTGTTAGGATTCATTTAGGGACAAGCCCTATCCATTAGACATATAGCATTGAGCATATTCTTATTGCATGTGAAACATTGATTCTTTAGAAATTTTATGTTTTCATAGTCCATGAAATATTATAGCAAGGTATTAGAAAAAAAATGTGTACAATTTTTTAATCGAAGTTTTAGACCATCTCTCATAATCCATCATTAAGAAATAATATTATGTCTGAAAAACTAAACTTGATCTTTATTAATAGAACATACGAAAGTGTGAAAAGAAAAAATACCGGTCTATAGAAGAAAAACATCAACCAAGAGGTGGTCCATATGACCAACTTTCCTACGGGACTCTATCATAATCCCAATCATGACCTCAAAGGTCTAACCCTCTATTACTCCATGCATGAATGAATTCAAGGAGAACAATCTATCATCATCACCACTATTACGAATCCGTCCACATATCATTCATGGCTTTTTTCTATATTCACCCCTTTTTTTTAGAGTATAGCAAATACATGTCTTACATAGAAATACTTCAACAAAGTCTTTTTGATATTGGTCTTATGCTCTTGCAATATTATGTTGTCTTCCTTCTTTTCTCTTCTTTTATAATTAAAATGCATCAAATAAAGAGACATGTCCTCTATAAACCATGCAGTGTCCACCTCTTTCCAAGTAGCCCACTTTCCCCTAAAGTTATGGTCTTCTCCATATCTTTCCAAGCAACTCACTTTCCCCTAAAGCTATAGTCTTCTATTACTTCCAATCTCATTTGATGCATGTTAATTACAACAAAAGAGAAAGTGAGGATGAAGACATAAAATTATTGGAGCACATGATTAGTATGAAAATGACCTTGCTGAAGTATCTCTAAGTGTGATCTATATTAATTATAGATTTAAAAAAAAAGTGAATATACAAAGAAGCCATTAATGAAATGTAGATGGATCCATAATAATGGTAATGGAGATAAATTATTTTCCTAGAGTCCGTTTATGCATGGAGTAATAGAGAGAAAGTGGGTTGCTTGGAAAGGGGTGGAGAAGATTATTGCTTTAAGGGAAAGTGGGCTACTTGAAAAGAGGTGGAGACTGCATAGTTTAGAGAGGATAAGTCCCCTCATTTGATATATGGTAATTACAAGAGAAGAGAAAGAGAGAAAGAAGACATAAAATTGTAAGAACATAGGACCAATATTTAAAAGACCTTGCTGAAGCATTTTCAAATAGACTTTGTATTTGTTATACCCTACCCAAAAAAATGCGAATATAGAAAAAAGCTAGGAATGGTAGATGGATGGATATGTAATAGTGATATTGGAGATAGATTGTTCTCCTTGAGTTCGATCATACATAGAAAAATAGAGGGTTAAACTTTTGAGGTCATGATTGAGTAACAGAGCAGTAGAATCCTGTAGGAAAGTTTGTTCCAACTTTTTGGTTGATGTTTTTCTTTTCTAGATTAGTATTTTTTATTTCCTCACACTTTGGTTGGTATATTTTATTAATGAATCCCAAATTTAGTTGATCAAATATATGACTATTTCCCAATAATGGATTAAGAAGGTGATCCCTGATTCAAAATTTGTACACAGCTCATCCAAAAGGTGGCTATAATATTTTATAGATTGTAAAAAACATAAAATCTCTGATTTTATTTATTTTCATTATGGGAATGAAGTTAGAGATGGAGGAGGCACGCTCCCTCCCTCCTTCCGTTGAAACTCTAATCTTAAGGTTTGCTTTACAACAATGCAGCTTTGAGAAACACGAGTGTGGGAGCGCCATGTACCGAGTAGGGAGGATCAGGAAGCCGTGGCTCCTTTGATAATTCTTGTGGAGTGTGCTGTTTTCTTGGAGGTTTTCTGCGGTTTTAGCATGGTGTTTGTGGTGCCTTCCCATGGTGTTCTGGAAAAAGTAGCGTGATAAGCGGGTTCTTCTGTCCTTTGTGCTAATTAAACATGTGTCGTGCAACAGAGGAAATAAGAGGATTTTTTTGAAAGAGCTAGCCCGTCTTTGTTACGATGCGTCATATGTAAAACCAAAGCGCAGCTGGATAGGATTGCGTCTGTTATGTATAAGCTGCACTTTGAACTTGCCTGTAAACTGAGATTTGATGTCCGGGTTTGGTTTGGTTAGAGTTCGGAAGAGAGGCAGAAGAAAAATTCCAGTCTCTTTGCTAGAAAAGGAACAGTCATTAGAAAGAGAGGCGTGAGGAGGGGAACGGGTTATCAAGCAGATCATGCTAGGAGATGGAAAGTTGGAAGCAGATTTGAAAGTCAGTTCAGCTAAGAAAGGTCAGAAATCTTGTTTGATCTGCATTCTGAAGTAGAAGATACTGTAAATGGCGCAATGGTGAATGGCGTGGAGTGGCTGGGCCTGCATTATCGGATACAAAATTGAAGAGGAGAATGAAAAAATCTCAGTTGGACCTGCAATCTGGGGTAGACATTGTGGAGAATGATGTAATGGAGAATGACGTGGCACCACCGTTGATATTTTATTGGGACAACCAATTATAAATGTTTTTTTTTTTTTAAATATTTAATACTTTTTAATATGATTTATGTGGGCAACTCCCGGTGCATGCTGGTCGTCGCCGGTCGTCAAGGGGCTCGTCTCCGTCGGTTGTCAAAGTTTATGACTAGCCGCAGTGAAACCGCAGTTACTTTTGATGTTAACCTCCGCCTTCGTTCTAACCGTCCCCATCGCGATCACTACCACCTTCACCACTAGTCGACAATCACTATCATGCCAACCACAAACTGTGACTACGCATATGTCACTGAGCTTGTCATGTGGCACGGACCCAGTGTGGCATGCGAATCATTCGATGGTAATCCTAGATTATCATGCCCTAGTAAGTTGATAATCATGTCCTCTTAGAATTGCCTTAATCTCCTATGGCTTTGTTGTTCCCAAAATCCGTCACTCGCTTTTGTGGACAACATACCGACCATTTTGGTCCTGCAGACCAAAACTCCCTCTTTTCTTTCTCAAAAATGTTCTGAGCAGTTAAGTTTTTCAAATATTCAAGCCTTTTCAGCTAAGGAAGTCGCAGGGTCAACAGGGGGGCTTTCTCCAAAGGAAGTTCAAAACACTTAAGGCTTTTCCTTAGTGTTTTGAGGATGGTTCAATGCCTAGGTTCAATCAAAAGACTTAACGGCGGGCTTCAAACAATTAGAATGGACCACTTTGAATCATTGAACCATTGAACCTCGCCTCCGCAAGGTTCAAAGGTTCAACAGGTTCAAAGGTTCAACAACTTTGGCGGACTTAAAGAAAGAAGGATTCAAAGAGTTACGATTGAACCGTTGAACCATTGAACCTTGAACCAAAAAGAGTTCAAAGGTTCAAAGGTTCAACAAGTTCAAAGAGTTCAAAGGACTTAGAAAAGGAAAGGATCCAGAGAGTTCGAAGCTTCAAAGGATTCGAAGAAAGAGAATGAACCGTTGAACCTTGAACAAAAATGGTTCAAATGTTCAAAGGGTTCAAAGAGTTCAAAGTTCGAAAGGAAGCTTCGAGCGAATGAAGGAAGCGGAAGATTCTAGAAAGAAGTTCAACCAAATGGCTCAACCGAAAAAGAAAAAGAGAACGAATGCAGCGCTTTACAAAACATTCAAACGATTGAACCAATGAACCATTGAACTTTGAACCAAAAGAGTTCAAAGGTTCAAGGTTCAAAGAGGTTCAAAGCGACCAATGATGTTCCCGCAGACGTCAAATTCAGGGTGATAGAATAACCATTGATTTTCAAAAGACCTAAGAACAAGCTCATCGACCAGCCCATAAAGGCGCTGAAGGAGCCAGCATAAAGTGAGAAGATATCCCTGAGAGCTCAGATCGCCAGGAAGAGACAAAACGCGGCAAGGAAAGAGAGAACAACTACAAGAAATCCGAAAATATTTGCAGGAGAGTTATTTTCAGTAGGTGGAATAGTCCACCAGGTGGACATCAGAGAACAAAAGCATTCAAAAGCGCAGCCTATTTTTTTGCATTAAGTAAAGACGAATGGACATCCATGTAAGCGTCATAAAGAAGACCAGACAACCCATGCTTAAGAAAAGACATTTGAGATGATTCAGAACGCCAAAGTCAAGGCTGATGCCCTGTTCCAGCATGGCCCTTTCACAGATATTCAATGCATTCAATTCAGCATGGGCCATTTTCATGCAAACAAGTGCCCAAGTCTATCTTGTGATGCTATATATTGGGATCTATCTGTTATCAGAGGAGATCTCTCTATTATTAGAAGCGAAGCTCTGCCCAAATTGAAAGGCATTCATGAGACTTTGAGCTTAGACTGTTAATCACATTTTGTTAAATGAATGAGAAAGCAAGCGACGTTTCAGAATTTGTGTTGGAATAAGCTTGTGTCATCTAGAAAATTATTCTTATTTCTGTTTCTTAAATGCAGTCTTGTCCATTTAATCAAACAAGCAGAACAAGTGGAAATAAGCTGGAAGATGTCTTAAAGTCGACTGTGGGAGACTTTGTGCTACCATAAGTGTCTTCAGTCTGTGTTTTATGTAAAGGATACCATAGAGACTTTGAGCTCTCTTTATCCTTCGTAATCCTTTACTCTGTTGTAGTTTTAGGTGGAGACTTTGAGTTGCGCTTAATCCTACGGTGTTCTTTGTCTTAATCAGTGGGAGAAACAACGAAAGACTTTGTGCTTTCGTAGGTTTCTTGTGTATCCTATTACTAACCTAAGAAGGCTTCCTTTGATTTTCTAAACATCATTTCTAAAAGAAGAGAAATGCCTTCAGCAATTACCCAAAAATTCTCCCCTGTTCTGTGAACATCATCTCTAAAAAAAGAGAGATTGATGGTATGATTTCACCCATGAGTGTATTTTCAGCTTATATATATATATATATATATATATATATATATATATATATATATATATATATATTATAGGGAACCTCCCCTTGCTGAGAGGAGAGATTTAACTCATTCTAGCTGTAGTCGCCACACCCATTTTACCACATAAATCTCCTTATGCTGTGGTTGATGTAACTATTTTGCTGTCAGTCAACTGGTGACAAAATATTCACCCAACAATTTTTGGCGACTCTGTTGGGGAAGAACAAGTAGCTTGAAGCCTCAAGCTTCAAATTGAAGCAGTGCCAATTCTTTTCTATTTTTATTTTACACTCTGACAGATCCACCGTACACGTGAAGCCAGAGAGCTCAAAGTATTGTTGACCATGTATTTGAGTTGGTGCAGCTAAGTAATTTTGATCTTTTTGCTCCACCATCTCGCCTTCAGTGAACCAGGAGTTTTCCTCCTACAAACATCAGGGCCATAATCCCAGGTAAAGCCTCTCTTTCCTATGCTAATAGAGCTTTGTCCATACATATCTCACAGAGATTTATTATTCCTCCCTTCAACAGCCACATCATGGTAGCTCAAGGCCCCTGAGGTAATACTTTTGGTCCTCTGAATCTAACCCCACCTCTACATGAACTACCCCGTAGTTCAAGAAAGAATTTTCTCAAGTTCTATGGTGATGGGAAGGTTCTTCTTGATGAACATATTGTAGCCTTTTGCATACCCTGTGGTGTGATAGGCATTGAATATGAAGACATTGCAGTCAGATTGTTTGTGAAAATATTGCAAGGCACTGCTGTAAACTAGTTTTATCATCTGTAAATACAAATAGTGACTGACTGGAACACTCTCAAAGCCAAATTTGAGGCCAGGTTCAAACCTGTAGAAGATGCACACGCCCTGTTAATCCAACTTACATAAATGAAGAAGGAGCCTTATGAACCCATAAGAGACTTCATTGCTAAATTTGACATGCTGAGGAACAGGTTTCTTACAATTGCTTAGCCGATCCCTGATAATTTCAAATGCTTCTTCATCAACTCTCAGCGTCCTGAAGTGAGTTTCCTATTGAGGCGGACTAGCCACGTAGATCTTGTTGCAGCTCAAATTTTGGCAACTGAGGTTGAAGATGACCTTATCTTGGCAAAAAGATCAGAAGAGATCCTAATAGAAATAAATCTTCTTCATCTTCTGAATATTCTTCTACATGCACTACTGATTCTATGGTGTAAAGTTAGCAAATAAATTGCTAGCTTTAAAAAAATAATTGGCACAAGGGATGTCTGCTCCTCCTTATTGGGATATACCAAGGAGGATGTTTTCCAACCAGTCGTATCAGAGTAATGCTGCCAGAAATCAAGGGCAACCAAATCGCCTTCCTCCCCCACCAGAGAAGTTTGTCATTGAAGCAGCACCAACTAACTCAGTAGTTGGTTATCATGAAACTAAACATGATTTTTTTTAACCTGAGTTAAACCAAGAAGATGACGTTGATCTCTTTGCAGAAGACCAAGAAGAATCAGTTGGCAACTCTAACATTAGTTTTTTGAATTACTAGGATGAATCCAGAAGTAAAGGTGAAGCGTTTGATAGATCATACACAGTATTTACCAGGTCCCAGAACCAATTAGCTCAACAAGCGGATAAAAGAAAAATAAGAGAAGAATCTCGACCAGCGATTTCAATTGCTAAATGAGGAACTTTGCTGCCTTTCCAATTAAAGGACCTAGTGATCAACAAAAAAATAAGTACCTCAAATATTCCTTCACCTTCTGCTTCAAATTCGCAGACCAGTCCAACACCTAGTAAAAACTAGATTGATGGGCTGCCTTCCTCCATTTTGAATTCATTTCAGTCATTTGATATAATTGACCATACTAAGAAGACCAAAATTCAAATGTCTGAGTTTAAATTCTTGCAATCCAACTCTGAGCAGTTGGATAGGTTAATTCAATGCGTCAAGAATAAAACCATCTTTGCAGGACAAAGTTTTTTGAAAGTAACACTTGTTCTCCCAAAGAACACCATGCTTGAAATAATCTTGTGATTACCCCTCTAGCTGTCTCTAGAAAAACATAATTGTTTTATGTCTCCATGCTGATAAACGGTCATCAGTTGAACAATTGCATTATTGACTCAGGAGCTTCTGACAATGTCATGCCTGCCAAGGTGGCATAATCTCTTGGTCTCATGCTAATTAAGACCTTTGAGAGATGTTTCTCCATAGAAAACAAACAAGTGCCTTTGTTGGGACAAATCAAGGATGCCCAATTTACATTTGTGGTCTTCCTAGATAAAAGAATTAAAATGACAATCTTGATGGTCGACGTCCTAGCCTCCTACGACATTCTTCTTGGGTGAAATTTTTGCAAGGACATTGGTGGAGAATTAAGCATGAACCTGTTTGAAGCGAGGATTCTTGTCAAGGGCATCATGCAAATGTTGCTTCCTGAGAAGGAATCGAAGTACATTGTCACCCAAACATCAGCCCCTGAAGCTCAAATTCTATTTGAGTCTTTAGGAATGGGTAATTACTTTCTGTCTACTGAAGACGTTCCTGTTTCAATAGATGAAATTTCCATAGGTGACAATCCAAAAAATTCAGATGGGACATCAGAAGAATTGATAGGGTGCAGTACAGATGAAAAAAGATCTTCCCTTCTTAATGAAGAAAAATTTGAAAGAAGATCAGATTCTAATGATGTTTGGATTCTTGAATTCGATGGCAACAATTCTTCTTCTGATTCTGGAGCTAGAGTAGTTTTGATATCTCCTCAAAGAGATATCTTCTCTTATGCATATAAGTTGCAGTTCAACAAAATTAACAACACTGCTGAGTATGAATCGTTGCTGCTCGGATTAAAGGCTACTCAAGATAAAGGTGTTAAGCTCCTTCATGCCAAAGAAAATGTTGAGCTAGTGATTTGTCAAGTGAGAAACTTGTATCAAATCAAGAATGAGAGATTGCGACATTATCGCAATCTAGTGCGAGACTACATTGAAAGCTTTGATGCTTTTAGTATTTCTGCCATGCGCAGAGAATTTAACAGTCGTGTAGATGCATTGGCTATCTCTGAAACTCTCTTGGTCCCTCACCAAGATTTCAAAGAAGAAGAGTACACTATTAAGTTGATCAATGGACCAAGTGTACCTGATAATGTCAACCATTGATAGGTGTTCAATGGCGACAACCAAATCATTGCTTTTTTGGAACAATTAGTTAGCTTTGAAAAGCTTTATTTTGAAGGCAGTAAATCTCCACCGCGAGAATCAATGTCGAAAACAAATTCAAATGCTGATGAAGAGTTTTTTCATCTCAAAGGGAATAAAATTATCAAATGATTAGTTTCTCTTGATAAACTTTTTGACAAGCATGATAGGTTTATCAATGAACAACAAATAGATTCAAAATCCTCTAAGAATTTTGATCAAATAAATTTGAGTACACAAGACAATCCAAAAATGGTCAACATTGCAAATTGTTATACCCCTGATGAAAAACTTAAATTTATCACTCTGATTTGTTATTACATTGATATTTTGGCATACTCTTATGATGATCTGAAATCTCTTAGACCTGAAGAAATTCAACACAAAATTTCTCTCAAAATTGGGTCGTTGCCTCACACGCAGAATCAAAAGCAGTACAACCCCAAGATATCAGGAACTATTCTATCTTAGATACAGAAAATACTGAATGCAAGAATTATTTTCCCAATCCATCATTCCACCTAGATTGCAAACATAGTCCTTGTGAGAAAGAAGAATGGAGAAATTCACCTGTGTGTTGATTTCAAAAATTTGAATCAGTCATCTTTAAAGGACAACTATCCCCTACCTATCATGGATCAGTTGCTGTAGACAGTGACTGGCGCTGAGATGTTATCAATGCTAGATGATTTTTTGAGATATAATCAAGTGGAAGTTGGTGAAGCAGACAAATATAAGACCTCTTTCACAACACCTTGAGGCACCTTTGCATATCACATAATACCTTTTGGCTTGATCAATGTTGGGATCACCTTCTAAAGAGCGATGGATCTTGCTTTCAGAAATGAAATGGGAAAGTTCATTGTGGTATACTTTGATGACTTAACAGTCTTTTCTAAGCATCATCATGATCATGTGCATCATCTAAAACAAGTGCTAGAGCGATGTAGGTAGAATGATATTTCTCTTAATCTCAAGAAATCAATTTTTGGAGTTACTGAAGGGAAACTTTCCAATCACACTGTGTCTTGAGAAGGCATAAAGATCGACCCAAAAGTGGTCAAATCCATTTAAGATCTTTCTCTTCCTGCCAGTAAGACTGCATTTCACTCTTTCTTTAAAAAGGCAAACTTTTTGTGAAGGTTCATTCTTGAATTCGCAGAGAAGACTCGCCACATTGTCAATATAATGAAGGGCAAAGCCACTTTTAGCTGGACTAAAGAAGATAAGTCAGCATTTTAAGACATCAAAGAAGCTATTACCCATGCCCCAATTCTGATTTGTCATGATTATACCAAAGACTTCATAATGTACAGCTATGATTTTGAACACACGCTTTTAGCCATTTTGATTCAAAAAATGTGTAGAATCTCCCATATCTTTCATGAGTTGTCCTCTCAAAGCTCATAAGCTGAAGTATTCAAATATAAAAAAGCATCCTTATGCTGTAGTAAAGGTGGTAACACACTTCCATTTTTACATCTTGAACTCACACACCATTGTTCTGGTCCTTGATACAATAGTCAAGTCCATACTAACTCAGCAAGAGTTTGGAACTAAAAGGGGCAATTATATTGCTAAAATCTAAGAGTTTGATCTTGTTATCAAACCAATGAAGCTTATGTGGGGAAGTGGCCTCTGCCAATTAATTATTGATAATATACTAGAAGCAACAGGGCATGAAGAAATAAAAGTTGAAGACACGCTAACATTTCTCTTTGTCACCACTACGGATGAGTGGTATTTAAATATTGCTCATTTCCTAACCTATGGTGAGTGTTCTGCTCACCTGTCTCGTAAAAAAAAGAGGAATGTAAAGTTGAAAGTTGCCAATTTTGTCCTGTGAAACAACACTCTATACAAGAGAAACTTTGATGGGGTATTCCTTCGCTGCATGGATAAAGTGCAGTAGAACAAACTTTTAGAGTCATTCCACAATTTGGCTTGTGGAGGACATTTTTCTGCACTTGTGACTATCCATAAGATTATGTGAGCCAGTTATTATTGGCCTACTCTATTTCAAGAATCAAACGCTTGGGTATGTAGATGCAAGCTGTGTCAATAGTTTTTTGGCAAACCCAAGCTGGTTGCGTTACTTCTCAAGTCTATGGTGATAGAAGAGCCATTTCAGCAATGAGAAATTGATTTCATTGGTGCTATAAATCCATCCTCGAGTGATAGACATGATTATGTCCTTACAATCACATACTACTTTACCAAGTGGATGAAAGCCATTCTAGTCCAGCATGCTACTTCAGAGGTGGTATGCAATTTTTTCAAGGAAAACATCATTTTCAAGTTTGGGGTCCCAACCAAGATTGTAATAGATAATGTAGCATGTTTCTCTTTTCATGAGATTACCTATTTTTGCTACTATTATGGGATTATTCTCTCCCACTCTTCTGAATATTATCCGCAAGAAAATGGTCAAGTAGAGTCAAGCAACAAGAACCTGCTGACCATTATTAGAACGCTGGTAGATGACAATCAAAGAACCTGGCATAAAGCATTGATTGACGCTTTATGGGCAGACAAAATTACATCCAAGAGGGCGATAGGTATGTCTCCATTTCAACTTTTGTATGGTCTCAATGCAGAGATACCAATCACCCTAAAATTACTAGCATTAAAGTTAGCAAAGGCAGTGGAAGATTCAACTTTTTAAAGTTCCATTGACAAAAGAATCATGTGCTTGACTAAACTTAATGAGCAACGAACTATGATGGTGGACCGAATTACTGTGCATCAAAGTTTGGTAAAGAGACTATTCGACCAGAAAACAAGGATCCATGATTTTTGGATCGGAGATCAAGTCTTATTGTGGGACAAGAAGAGAGAACCAAAAAGAATGCATGGAAAATCAGATTCCTTGTGGAGAGGCCCATTTGTCATTTATCGCTTAAATGGTGAAAATAGTTTCTGGCTAAAATATCAAGATGGAACACTATTTGCTCTGCCTCATAGTGGGCAGCATCTGAAGCACTTCAATCCTTGAAGTATCAGATAATTCCAGTTGTACATTTGTATATATGTATAATCTTTCTTTGTTTTGTGTTTAGTTTTTGGCACCTTTCTTTTTGGGTAAGCATGACTCCGTAGCCTAATGGCATAAATGAAGGCACTGATATTCTAGTTTCTACTCCCTTCAACTATCTCAAAATTTTAATCGATGAAAGTTCTCCAACTGGAGCCAACTATTGTTCCCAAAATCTGTCACTTGATTTTGTGGACAACATATCGACTATTTTGGTCATGTAGACCAAAACTCCCTCTTTTCTTTCTCAAAAATATTTTGAGCAGTTAAGTTTTTCAAATATTCAAGCCTTTTCAGCTAAGGAAGTCACAGGTTCAACAGGCAAATTTTATTCAAATGAAGTTCAAAACACTTAAAGCCTTTCCTTAGTGTTTTGAGGATGGTTCAACGCCCAGGTTCAATCAAAAGACTTAATGGTGGGCTTCAAACAATTAGAATGAACCACTTTGAACCATTGAACCATTGAACCCCGCCTTCACAAGTTCAAAGGTTCAACAACTTCAGTGGACTTAAAGAAAAGAAGGATTCGAAGAGTTAAGATTGAACCGTTGAACCATTGAACCTTGAACCAAAAAGAGTTCAAAGAGTTTGACGGACTTAAAAAAAGAAAGGATCTATAGAGTTTGAAGCTTCAAAGGATTCGAAAAAAGAGAATGAACTGTTAAACCTTGAACTGAAATGGTTCAAAGGTTCAAAGGGTTCAAAGAGTTCAAAATTTGAAAGGAAGTTTCGAGTGAATGAAGGAAGCAAAAGATTCTAGAAACAAGTTCAACCAAATGGTTCAATCGAAGAAGAAAAAGAGAATGAACGTGACCCTTTACAAAATATTCAAACGATTGAACCAATGAACCATTGAACTTTGAACCAAAAGAGTTCAAAGCTTCAAGGTTCAAAGAGGTTCTTAGTGACCAGTGACGTCCCCGCAGACGTCAAATTTAGGGTGATGGAATAACCGTTGATTTTCAAAAGACCTGAGAACAAGCTCAGTGATCAGCCCAGAACAGAGCAGAAGGACCCAACATAAAGCGAGAAATAGTCCCAAGAGCTCAGATCGCCAAGAAGAGACAAAACGTGGCAAGAAAAGAGAGAAAAACTATAGAAAATCTAAAAATATCTGCAGGAGAGTTATTTCTAGTAGGTGGAATAGTCCACCAGGTGGACATCAGAGAACATAAGTATTCAAAGGTGTGACCTATTTTTCTGCATTAAGTAAAGGCAAATGGATAGTTGTGTAAGCATCATAAAGAAGACCAGAAAACTCATGCTTAGGAAGAGACATTTGAGATGATTCAAAATGTCAAAGTCAAGGTCGATGACTTGTTTCAACATGGCCCTTTCACAGGTATTCAATGCATTCAATTCAGCATGGGCCATTTATATGAAAACAAGCACCCAAGTCTTTCTTGTGATGCTATATATTGAGATCTCTCTGTTATCAAAGGATATCTCTCTATTATTAGAAGCGAAGCTCTACCCAAATTGAAAGGCATTTTTGAGACTTTGAGCTTACACTGTTAATCAAATTTTGTTAAATGAATGAAAAAGCAAGTGACCTTTTAGACTTTGTGTTGGAATAAGCTTGTGTCATCTAGGAAATTATTCTTATGTCTATTTCCTAAATACAATCTTGTTTATTTAATCAAACAAGTAAAACAAGTAGAAATAAGTTGTAAGATGTCCTAAAGCTGACTGTGAGAGACTTTGTGCTACCATAAGTGTCTTCAATCTGTGTTTTATGTAAAGAATATTATAGAGACTTTGAGCTCTCTTTATCCTTCGTAATCCTTTACTCTGTTGTAGTTTTAGGTGGAGACTTTGAGCTACGCTTAATTCTATGGTGTTCTTTGTCTTAATCAGTGGGAGAAACAATGAAAGACTTTGTGCTTTCATAGGTTTCTTGTAGATCTTGTTACTAACCTACGAAGTCTTTCTTTGGTTTTTTGAACATCATTTCTGAAAGAAGAGAAATGCCTTTAGCAATTACCTAGAAATTCTCCCATGTTTTGTGAACATCATCTCTAAAAAAAGAGAGGTGGATGGTATGATTTCACCCATTAGTGTATTTTCAGCTTAAATATATATACTATAGATTATAGGGAACCTCCCCTTGCTAAGAGGAGAGATTTAAATTATTCTGGCTGTGGTCACCACACCCATTTTATTGCATAAATCTCCTTATGTTGTGGTTAATGTAACTATTTTGTCGTCAGTCAGCTGGTGACAAAATAGTCACCCAACAATTTTTGGTGACTCCGCTAGGGAAGAACAAGCAGCTTGAAGCCTCAAGCTTCAAATTGAAGCAGTTCCAGTTCTTTTCTATTTTTATTTTACACTTTGGCAGATCTATCATACACGCAAAGCTAGAGAGCTCAAAGTATTGTTGACCATGTATTTGAGTTGGTGCAACTAAGTAATTTTGATCTTTTTGCTCCACCATCTCACCTTCAATGAACCAGGAGTTTTCTTCCTACAAATATCAAGTCCCTAATACCAAGTAAATCCTCTCTTTCCTCTGCTAGTAGAGCTTTGTCCATACATATCCTACATAGATTTATTATTCCTCCCTTCAAATGTCACATCATGGAAGCTCAAGGCCCTTGGGGTAATACTTTTGGTCCTCTGAATCTAACCCCACCTCTATATGAACTATCCCATAGTTCAAGAAAGAATTTTCTCAAGTTCTATGGTGATGGGAAGGTTCATCCTGATGAACATATTGTAGCCTTTTGCATACCGTGTGGTGTGATAGGTGTTGAATATAAAGACATTACAGTCAGACTATTTGTGAAAACATTGCAAGGCACTACTGCAGACTAGTTCTATCATCTGCAAGCACAAACAGTGACTAACTAGAACACTTTCAAAGCCAAATTTGAGGCCAAGTTCAAACCTATAGAAGATGCACATGCCCTGTTAACCCAGCTTACACAAATGAAGAAGGAGCCTCATGAACCTATGAGAGACTTCATTGCTCAATTTGACAAGCTAAGGAACATATTTTCTACAATTTCTCAATTGACACCTAAA
Source organism: Torreya grandis (assembly GCA_037957365.1). Taxonomy (NCBI): domain Eukaryota; kingdom Viridiplantae; phylum Streptophyta; class Pinopsida; order Cupressales; family Taxaceae; genus Torreya; species Torreya grandis. Next base: position 2,105,202 of record JARHVA010000379.1, read on the forward strand.
AATCTCAAATGCTTCTTCATCAACTCTTAGCTTCATGAAGTGAGTTTCCTGTTGAGGTGGGCTGGCCACATAGATCTTGCTACAGCTCACATTTTGGAAACTAAGGTTGAAGATGACTTTATCTTGGCATGAAAGATAAGAAGAGATCCTAATAAAAATAAATCTTCTTCATCTTTTGAATATTCTTATATATGCACTAATGATTCTATAGTGTAAAGCTAGCAAATGAATTGCTAGCTCTAAAAAACAAATGGCACAAGGGATGTTTGCTCCTCCTTATCGAGATATACCAAAGAGGACGTTTCCCAACTAGTTGTATCAGGGTAATGTTGTCAAAAATCAAGGTCAACCAAATCGCCTTCCTCCTCCACCAGTGAAACTTGCCATTGAAGCAACACCAGCTAACTCAGCAGTTAGTTATTGTGAAGCTGAACATGATTTTTCTTTCCAATATGAGTTGAACCAAGAAGATGACGTTGATCTCTTTGCATAAGACCAAGAAGAATTAGCTGGCAACTCCAACATTGGTTTCTTGAATTACCAGGATGAACCTAGAAGTAAAGGTGAAGCATTTGATAGATCATACACAGTATTTACCAAGTCTTAGAACCAGTCAGCTCAATAAGTAGATAAAAAAAATAAGAAAAAAATCTCAACCAATAATTTCAATTGCTAAACGAGGAACTTCACTGCCTTTCCAATCAAAGGACCCAATGATCAACGAAAAAGTAAGTACCTCAAATATTCCTTCACCTTCTGCTTCAAATTTGCAGACCAGTCCTACACCCAATAAAAACTAGATTGATGGGATGCCTTCCTCCATTTTAAATTTATTTTAGTCATTTGATATAATTGACCATGCTAAGAAGATCAAAATTCAAACGCTTGAGTTTGAATTCTTGCAATCCAACCTTGAGCAATTGGATATGTTAGTTCAATGCATCAAGAATAAAATCATCCCTACAGGACATGAAATTTTAAAAGTAACTCCTGTTCCCCCAAAGAACACACATATCTTTAATAATCTTGTGATTACTCCTCTAGCGGTCCCTAGAAAGACAAAACTATTTTATGTCTCCCTACTGATAAACGGTCATCAGTTGAATAATTGCATTATCAACTCAGGAGCTTCTGACAATGTCATACCTGCCAAGGTGGCAGAATCTCTTTGTCTCATGCTGACTAAGACCTTTGGGAGATATTTCTCCATAGATAACAAACAAGTGCCTCTATTGGGACAAATCAAGGATGCCCAATTTACATTTGCGGCCTTCCCAGATAAAAGAATTAAAATGATAGTCTTGGTGGTCGAAGTCCTAGCCTCCTACAACATTCTTCTTGGGTAAAATTTTTTCAAGGACGTTGGTGGAGAATTTAGCATGAACCTGTTTGGGACGAGGATTACTATCAAGGGCGTCATGCAAAGGCTACGTCCTGAGAAGGAATCAAAGTACATTGTCACCCAAACTTCAGCCCTTGAAGCTCAAATTATATTTGAGTCTTTAGGAATGGGTAATTACTTTTTCTCTACTAAAGACGTCCCTGTTTCAATAGACGAAAGTCCCATAGGTGACAATCCAAAAATTTAGATGAGACATCAGAAGAAGTGGTAGGGTGCAGTATAGATGAAAAAGGATCTTCCCTTCCTAATGAAGAAAAATTTGAAAGAAGATCAGATTCTAATGATGTTTGGATTCTTGAATTCGATGGCAGTAATTATTCTACTGATTCTGGAGCTAGAGTAGTTTTGATATATCCTCAAGGAGATATCTTATCATATGCATATAAGTTGCAGTTCAGCAACACTAACAACACTACTGAGTATGAATCACTGCTACTGAGTATGAGATGATTCAAAACACCAAAGTCAAGGCTGATGACCTGTTCCAGCATGGCTTTTTCACATATATTCAATGCATTCAATTCAGCATGGGCCATTTTCATGAAAACAAGTACCCAAGTCTATCTTGTGATGTTATATATTGGGATCTATCTATTATCAGAGGAGATCTCTCTATTATTATAAGCGAAGCTCTACCCAAATTGAAAGGCATTCATGAGACTTTGAGCTTAGACTGTTTATCACATTTTGTTAAATGAATGAGAAAGCAAGTGACCTTTCAGAATTTGTGTTGGAATAAGCTTGTGTCATCTAGAAAATTATTTTTATGTTTGTTTCCTAAATACAGTCTTGTCCATTTAATCAACCAAGCAGAACAAGTGGAAATAAGCTGGCAGATGTCTTAAAGTCGACTGTGGGAGACTTTGTGCTACCATAAGTGTCTTCAGTCTGTGTTTTATGTAAAAGATACTAGAGAGAATTTGAGCTCTCTTTATCCTTCATAATCCTTTACTCTATTGTAGTTTTCGGTGGAGACTTTGAGCTGCGCTTAATCCTATCGTATTCTTTATCTTAATCAGTGGGATCAATAACGAAAGACTTTGTGATTTTGTGGGTTTCTTGTAGATCTTATTACTAACCTAGGAAGTCTTCCTCTAATTTTATGAACATCATTTTTGAAAGAAGAGAAATGTCTTCAGCAATTATCCAGAAATTCTCTCATATTTTGTGAACATCATCTCTGAAAAAAGAGAGATGGATGGTATGATTTCACCCTTGAGTGTATTTTCATCTTATATATATATATATATATATATATATATATATATATATATATATATATATATTATAGGGAACCTCCCCTTACTGAGAGGAGAGATTTATCTCATTTTGGCTATGGTCACCACACCCATTTTTTTGCATGAATCTCTTTATGTTGTGGTTGATGTAACCATTTTGCCGTCAGTCAGCTCATGACAATATATTCACCCAACATGCTTACTATTAACCAGATAATGTCAAGCCTAAAGGCCAAATAGATGTCCATCATTCATGCACTGCTAGATCAAAAGGAGGAGGGAGATAGCTCAAGCGGAGGTGATGAGAACAAGGGTAGAGGAGCCGGTGTTTAATCCCAGGTTTTGCACCAGTCAAATGTCGAGGTAAATTATAGGGTAAAGGTTTTATCATTTTGATAGAGTCGTTCATCGCATATTTGTAGATTGTTTATATATGTAGGGATGCATAAAATGTGCATATGATCTTGCATAAAAGGCAAAGACAAGGAAGAGAGGTATGAAGATAACAACACCAAATAAAATGATTGGGGCTCTTGTCATCATCGCTGTGCACAACTATAAATAACTATTATGTTGCAAGTCATTCAAATGGCTTGTCAACCATTTTTAGAATTGTCCAAGATTTGAATAAGCTTATCCTTCCATTTCATTCTGTTTGAGGGTTTCATATGCCTCTATTCAAGGTTACCCTTGCTTCTCTATATATTGTGTCTTAACACACAATGGTCTGCATGATTATGAACTATGTTTATAAACTCTACACAACTTCAAACACTTAAATCTCTTCAAACACCTTAGAGAATGAAAAATATGTTTATAATTAGAACCAGTATTCTTGAGTTTCTACTTAGTTCACAATTTGTTCTTCTCATAATAAACACATAGTCAATCCTCTTTTTCATAGGAAACAAAGTTGTATTGTTCAAACATAGAATATCCTTTAACAGACAGTCATTTTAAAGGACAAAAGAAATCAAAGCTCAATGTTACCTTATTATAATGTGCATATGACCCTACATAAAACTGAATCCCTAACTTATTTATGACATATTCGTTTATATTTGTGATCACAAAAGGGCAAGCGGACATTGAATATGTTGAACAAGGAAAGAAATCTTAGAGTTTTTTATAAATGTGAAAAAATCAAATCCATAACTTATTAACACAGACAAAATACAAAACATACGAAGCAAAAATAGGTATGGGTAAAAAAAGAAAAAGCTTCAACTAAGCACATTCACAATGTGTTCATAAGCCCCCTTTGCATAAATTATTTAGATGAAAATGCGAAGAAAAATAATGAAGATTGTTATAAATCCTTTAAAAGGACATATGTCTTGAATTTACCAATACCTATTGTTTCTTGGGCCCTATTTCTCCTTAACATAGGCCCACTCTACATAAGGTTAAGCTCACCCACGATTTTGTCTCTGTTAATAAGTTATTTTTATACATAAGGACAAGCTCTTATATGCAGAGTCATATGCATTACAAATTTTGATCTGGGAGATATTTTCAAAAGTTCTTTGGTTTTCTTTAAATATGGTCCATTGTGTAGAGCTCAACAAGAGCTTTACGACAACTATTGGAATATGAAAAATATACATTGTATGCTCCAATTATTATTGGTCAAAGTTTGGTCAACAAACAATCAAAATTGGTGAAACTAAAAAAATTGATGGTCATGAAATGTTTATGAACTAATTTTATGGTGTATAACTCATTACAAGCTTTATAATGTATTTTGAATGGACCAATTCTGAATTCGTATGCAAAAATTATAACCGGTCAAAATTGATCAAAACATAATAAAATAGATCAACTTGGTCAAACCTGGTCAATAAGCATTAAAAATAAGACCACTTTAGATGGGATAAAGTTTACACACACACACACACACACACACACACACACACATATTTGACATCTCAACAATGAGAGATAAAAAAGACTTTTGACCCAATATTAAAAAAGTATATTTTTCACACATATATGGATGTAAACAAAAGATAACCTTTTAGTAAGACATGAAGATATGACAATCTTTATTCCCACAAATGTGGGATTTCATTTTAGTTCCCACACCAAAGACCAACGTGGAAGGCTTTAATTAAAAGCCTATGATAATCTTTATTCGCATAAAAATGAGATATTATTATGACATTTTTAATGTAAAGTTTTATTAAAACATGTAAAAGCCATATAATTCATGTGTGAGCTAAATAAAACTTTATATTGTAATCCCACAATAGAATGGGATAATTGTTAATCTCATTAAAATAGGTCTTGGGATAATTATGAATATTATTTAATTTTTTTGAAAGGATAATCATCCAAGCCCACTTTTTGTGGACACGTAAACCTATATAAAGGGTCTGGAGGGGTCATTTGAAATAACAATCAAAGTGTGAAGAACAACACACAAGACTTGAGAATAATCAAGCAGAGTCCGAGCCAAGAGTAACTGCCAAAGCCAAGACCCAGAAATAGAGCTAAGAGATAGAGCCAGTGGACATCAAAATATTTATTTATAGATCAAAAACCCCTATTGGGGATAACTGATGTACAAAATGATTTTTCATCATTATCGATCGATTTTGACTTTGAGCAGAACCCGAAAGCGTAGCCTAGATCAGGGGAACTCCGTTATCAACTCTAGTTTGCATATTGTCTTTGTGACTCATGTTTTTGGTTTATTATTAGTTTTGAATGCTGATTTTAATTATTATGCCAATTTCAAGTTAATTAATGAGAAATCGATAATTTATAAAGAATTCATAAAAACAGAGCAATTGATCATATTTTGGACACTGTCTATTTACGGATCAAGTTTTGGTATTAGAGTGGTTGAATTCAGTGGCTTGCTTTCATTTTGCATTTGATATTAGTTTGGTTTTGATTTAGTATTTACAAACATTTGGGTTTGTTAATCTTTCATTTGCAGTGTGTGTTGTTTTAGAAGTACAAGTTATTTATAGATAGTTATGGGTAAAGCCTTGACAAGAGAAAGGCTAGGAGAGCTTAAAAGCATCACCAGACAAATTTAAGATGAGAATGCTTTCCTAAGATCCAATCTCTACTTCCTTGAAGAACAAATTGCACACTTGAAATCAGAGCTAGAAACTAAGGATGAACTCTTGATGAGATTGCAATGTGGTGAATAGAAGAAGGATTTACCTTCCATGCCAGATGCATAAACCATGATAGAGAAATACATTGTAAAGTTCATCACCATGTTGTTCTTCCTCCCATTCAAGTTTAGATTCAGGTAATACTTTTGGTGATTTAAGAAAAAACATACCAAAGACATTAGACATAAATTATTAATTAAAATAGGATTTAATGGAAGAGGCCTTGGTAAAAATGGCCAAGGTATTTATAACCCAACACAGGGAGAGGATTGTCCTCATTTTTTAGGTTTGGGTTATTCTAGTGCAGGAATGGAAATTTGAGAATGCTCCAAGAACATTGAATGGGAGACAAGCTTTTGACAACCAAGTGATTACCCCACTAACCCTGCAGGTAGATTCTTTACAGAAAATGTTGATTCATCGTTACAGGGTGAAAGATGTAAGAAAATTTAGAGAAGAGGTAATGAGATTCCACCTCCTCATTTTTACACAAATTATAATCATAAACATAAGAGAAATTGTAAAACTTTTGATGATGCACTCTTTCAGTATAAATAATATGGTTTTAGTATACATAAAATGATGTATGCTTTTCCATGTTTTTTTTTGGGTTAAATAATCATTGTGTTGCCTATTGTTGGAAAAAAAAGTCATTCTTGCAGAAGTGGTTTCCTAATGAGCTTAGTGCTAAAGACCAATCTCATCATTCAAAGGTGAGAAATGACAAACATGTTTCTTCGTCTAGGAAGAGGATTTTTTGCACTCATTTTCATATGAGTGGACATCGGGTGGAACAGTGTTGGAAACTTCAACCATCATGTCATCCTAAAAATAGTAAGAAAAAAATGAAAAATACATTAACTAAAAAGGAAAATCCATTAAAATGGGTTGGTAAATAATTCTTTAATTATATGTTGCATAGTTGATGATTGTTGAATGACATGCAAACAATCTAGAGCATTTGATTATATGGGATTCTTGTTCTATGTTGAAAGAAAATATTTTTCCCATATTGTTTAAATTTGATTTTGGAGTTCAAATTTATGATAAAAAATGAGAGACAGGGTTATCATGCTCAGTGATCTTATTATATTTGAAAATTTATCTCCTATTTAACATTTTGAGTTCTTAGTACAATTTGGGAGTTAAACTCATATTTTCAGCTTTGGATATTTTTGATAATAATTACACAGGTTGATGGGGCACATTGGGAATTGATGATTTTCCATAGAAAAGGAATGGCGTAGCTTTCTTATATCATAATAGCAGTTTCAGAGACCATAGAGTCCACTACAGAGATCTCCATGAGGCATTGCAAAGAACCAAATTCAGTGTTGGAAAAATAAATGTTTCAATTTTTGGTGGAACAACTCAGTGGAAAGGCATGATCTAGAGGATATTTTCAAAAGTTTTTTGTTTTCTTTAAACATAGTCCATTGTGCAAAGCTCATCAAGAGCTTTCTGGCAACTGTTGGAATGCAAAAAATGGATATCGTGTGTTCTAATTATCATTGGTCAAAGTTTGGTCAATAGACAGTCAAAAATAGTCAAACTAAAAAAATTACTGGTCATGGAACGTTACTGAACTAGTTTCATATTGTAGAACCTGTCATAAACTTTCTGACAAATTTTGAAAGGACTAATTCCTAGTCCATATGTGAAACTTATTGCCAATCAAAGTTGATCAAAAGTCAATAGGGCAGGTCAACATTGGTCAAACTCGGTCAACAAACATTAAAAGTGAGACCACTTTATATATATATATATATATATATATATATATATATATATATATATATATATATCCCAATAATGAGGGATGAAAAAAACTTTTGACCGAATATTAAAAAAAGTATATTTTCCACACATATGTGGATATAGACAAAAGATAGCCTTTTAATAAGGCATAGAGATATGACAATCTTTATTCTCACAAATGTGAGATTTTATTTCAATGCCCACACCAAAGACCAACGTGGAAGGCTTTAGTTAAAAGCATATGATAATCTTTATTCCCACAAAAATGGGATATTATTATGGTATTTTTAATGTAATGTTTTATTAAAACATGTAAAAATCATATAATTCATGTGTGGGCTAAATAAAGCCTTATATTGTAATCCCACGATAGAATGAGATAATTGTTAATCTCATTAAAATAGGTCTTAAGATAATTATGAATATTATTTGAAATTGAGAAATGATAATCATTCAAGACCACTTTTTATGGACCCATAAACTTATATAAAGGGTCTGGATGGGTCATTTGAAAAGACAATCAAAGTGTGAAGAACAACACAAAAGGCTTAAAAATAATCAAGAAAATTCTGAGCCAAGAGTGAATGCCAGAGTCAAGAGTAAGAGCTAAGAGTCAGAGCTAGTAGACATCAAAATATTTATATACAGATCAAGAATTCCTATTGGAGATAACTGATGTACAAAGTGATTTTGCATCAATAATCGATTGGTTCTGCCTTTGAGCAGGACCCAAAGATGTAGCTTAGATCGAGTGAACTCTAGTTTACATATTGTCTTTGTGTCTCATGTTTTTAGTTTATTATTAGTTTTGAATATTGATTTTAATTATTATGCCAATTTCAAGTTAATTAATGAGAAATTGAGAATTTATAAAGCATCCATAAAAATAGAGCAATTGGTTGTATTTTAGACATTGACTGTTTACGGATAAAATTTAAAGGAAGATAGTTGTTTAATAGGGTAGAACATGGTGTATAGGAGCCTCTCTAGTATTTTATAAGCTTTAATATCTTCACCTCTATTTTTTATTCATGTGTTTTTATTCATCATTTCATGTGTATTTCTACTTTCAAGTGCCTAAATGTACTCTATTCTTTATGAAAGGATCATCATGTATGTGTGTTTTTAAGTACATTGAAAGTATTACTCTTATCATATTTTATGTGTTTGTGCAGACTTACACAAAGTAAGAGTGTGTGAATCCATGTTTGTTTTACTCCCATTGTAGGGTGTAAACTCTATAGTATTTTCTAAGCTTTAATTGTTGTAAATATTGTCATTGATGTCAAAGGTCTAGTATTATTGGTGATAAAGGCCCCATTGCATTTAATGGTGTTTTTAATAGTTATATCTTGGCTAATGTGTGTTAATATTTATTTAATATTAACAAATATATTTTTGGTTGCATAAAGTCAAAAGAAGGGCCCAATGAGAAGTCAAAGAGTCACAGGGTAAAGACAAAAGAAGAATGGGACGCATTTTCCCATGAAGAGTCATCTTGAGGAATTCCAAGAGTCACCAAGTGAAGACAAAAGAGGAAGGGCATAATTTCTTATGAAGGGACACTTTTAGGAATACAAAAAGTCACCAAGATAAAGACAAAAGAGGAAAGAATGCTTTTACTTATGAAGGGTCACCATATGACTTTTTAAATGCAAGGATATGAAGGGTCATGCAAGTTTGGCACCATTTTCCATGAGGATTGAAGGGACATAAAGGGTAAATGTCAAAGGTCATTTGGAAAGCTATAAATAAAAGCTTGAGAAGCCATTTATAATATGGAAGAGATATTATGATTTGTAATTGTTATATCTAGCTTAGAAGAACAATGGAGAGAGAGGAAAGAGATATTGTAATGTGCTATCATTTATTGAGAAAGAAACATTGAGAGATAGTTGTGTGGTACACATAAAATGGGTTGGTGCTCCTGTGGGTTGGTGCTCACAAATAGTTGCTATGTTGGTGCTCAACAAAAGGGTTGGTGCTCACGAATAGTTATTGTGTTGGTGCTCAGTAAAGGGGTTTGTGCTCTTGCAAGTTGGTGCTTGCGAATATTGTAGTTTGAGTTGGTGCTCATTCATATACTTGAGATTGTTCTCTGTGGTTTTTCTTACATTAAATTTTCACGTTAAATTTGATGTCTCTCTCTATCTTGTGTGTTGTTTATTATTTCAGTTTTATTGCATATCTTTAATGTATGGTTAAGTGGAATCTGATTAAGTGAAAGTTTATAAGATTTATGATATACTGATTCACAGCCCCTCTTAGTATATCCCATGCTTAACAATTGGTATCAGAGCAAGTTCTTTTAAAAAAAATTTACAGCTTGAAGGTAGGTTGAGAAAGCACGATGGCTGGATCACATGAAGGATTTTCTACAATTAGGGCACCTTTGTTTGATGGGATGAATTATGTTTTTTAGAGCATAAGAATGAAAACTTATTTGATGGCCCTTGAATTTGACATATGGAAAGTAGTGGTGGAGAAATATGAAGAGCCACAGATACTTGTAACTAATCCAACAAAAAAGAAGGCAAGTGAAAATAATGTTAAAGCTTTAAATGTTATTTTATGTGGTTTATGTGAATATAAATTTATTAAAGTTATGCAATGTAAATATGCTCATGAAACTTGGGTAAAGCTTGAGAATATTTACAAAGATGATGGAATTGTTCAACAAGATAAGCTTCATACTTTTAGAAGATAGTTTGAGAGTTTGAAGATGGAAGAAGAAGAAAATATAACAAGTTATCTTTTGCAGGTTGATTAAATAGTTAATCAGATTCAAGGTCTTAGAGAAAATTTAGAAGAATTGACTATGACTCAAAAGGTTTTGAGATTTCTACCATTGAGATATGATGCAAAGTTTCAAAAATTGAAGAGATGAAGAATTTAGCCAAGCTAAAGATGGATGAGCTTCATGGTATTCTCACAGCATATGAGATGCGGACTGAACAAGATAAACCCTCAAAGAGAGAAGCAACTTTAAAGACATCAAAGAAAGATAAGGCTAAGATTCAAGAATCAAGTTATAGTTCCAGTGATGATGAAGATGACAAAGGAGCTCTTTTCATTCGCAAGCCGAAAAAGGGCACAGAGAAATACCAAGGAAAATTACCTTTTAAATATTTTAATTATTGAAAGATTAGACATTTTTTAGCTAAATGCCTAAATAAGGGTAATGATGATAATGAAGAAGGAAAGTATACATATCGAAAAAATTTCAAAGGTAAATTCAATAAGGGATTCGAGAAGAAGAGTTTGTATTCTAAATATCTTAGCTTAACCGAAGATAGTGGAGTCAGTGATTCAAAAGAAGAAATTATATTCATGACCATACATGAATATTCCTCTGCAAGTAAAAATATAGATAATCAAGAAGAAGAACAGGATGAAGCCCAAGTGAATATAGAAGAACTCATTTGTGCCTTAAAAGAGTTAGAAGATGTTGAGAATAAAAATCGAAGATTGAAGTTTCAGATCGAAAAAAATGAAAAAGAATCAAAGAAAATAATTGAAGATCTAACGACATAGTTGAAAATAGTAAGTAAAGAATGTGAAAGGTATGTTATTGAAATTACTTATTTAAAAGTAGATCTTGATAAAACAAATAAAGCAATCAATGATAGAGAAGCCAATGATTCAAAATTTGAGAATAGCACTAATATGTTGAATAATATATTAGAAAGTCAAAAGGCAATATCAGATAATAAAAGTATCAGATTTGAAAAGAAAAAGAACTATGTTGAGGTTCTTAGAAAAGAGGAAATAAAAAGAAAAGAAGTGCAAAATACAGAGGACATCTCAAATAAAGAAGGCTAAAGGGAACAAAGCTACAAAAGAAAATTATGTCAGAGATACACAAACATGTCATATTTTTATGGTTACTATTTTTATTTTAATAGATATGGTCATAAGAAATTAGAATGTCAAAAAAAAACTAACAGTTTCAGAAATAAAGAGAAGGAAAGTCATGTAGAGTTAAGTAGAAGCTACAATTCTTTTGTTCCTCTATCAAGCTTTGATGAAGAGGCTATAATATGTTACAAGTGTAAAAATTTGGGACACATAGTTTGGTACTGTAGAAGCATGTTTGAATTAGTCAAGAAAGACCAGAGTTTCAAAGCTCTATTCATTAAGAAGAAAGTTCAGACAGGTTCTTAGCGAAAAAAACAACTTGAAAAATCTATGTTGATATAGATAGCTTTGCATGCAAGAAATGAAGAAAAGCCATGGTTCATTGATAGTGGATGTTTGAGGCACATGACAAGAGATAAGAGCAAGTTCATAACCTTGAAGAAGATCAATGGTGGCACAGTAAAATTTGGAGACAATACTACTATCAGAATTACTGAAAAAGGTACACTAAATTTAGATAATGGTAGAACTAAAAATGAAAATATTTTATATGTAGAAGGTCTTAAGCATAATATTTTGATTTTAAGTCAAATGTGTGATGAGGGGAAAACACTAAATTTTTATGCAGAAGGTTTTGAAATTAGAAAAAAAAATTAGATATATTGGTTGCAGATGCTCAGAGAATAGACAATAACTTGTATATGCTATCAGACATCAAAGGTCAAAGATGTTGTTTGAGTCAGATTGAAGAAATTTGGCTATGACACAAGAGAATGGGGCACATAAATTTTGACAATCTTATCAACATCAGCAAAAAGTAAGTAGTCAAAAATCTTCTAAAAATTACAAAGCCATTCGACATGCTTTGTGAACCTTGTTAGTATGAGAAACAAGCTAGAAGGTGGTTCAAAACAAAAGAGTACTCGACCAATCAGATGCTAGAGTTTGTTCACACTAACCTATGTGGACCTATGAGGACTCAAAGTACTCAAGGTGAAAAATATTTTATATTGCTTATTAATGATTTTTTACGTATGACTTGGGTAATATATTTAAAGAAAAAATCAAAAACTTTTAGACATTTCGAAGCATTCAAAGCATTCATTGAGAATGAAATCACTTTGAAGATTAAGTGTCTAAGATCAGATCGAGAAGGAGAATTCATGTTAGATCAATTTATTGAGTTTTGTGAAGATCATAGAATAAAGAGACATTATTCAATAGCCATAACTCTATAACAAAATGGAGTAGTTGAATGGAAAAATAAAATAGTTCAAGAGATTGTAAGGACAATGCTAAATGAATCTAAGATAGTAGATAAATATTGGAGAGACGGTTGCTACAGCAGTGCATATTTAGAATAGAGCATTATTAAGAGTCAATAGTGACTAGACTCATTATGAGTTATGGAAAGACAAACTAGCAACAATTGATTATTTCAAAGTTTTTGGTAGCAGATGCTTCATAAAAAGAACCAATGAAAAACTTGGTAAGTTTGAATCTAGAGCATATGAAGGCATATTTATTGGTTATTATTGCAAAAGTAAAAATTTTAAATGTTATAACAAAAGAACCAAAAAAAATATTGAAAGTGCAAGTGTCAAGATAGAAGAAGATGGAACACAAAGAATCAGTGATCCAGTAGACATTCCTGAAATCATTGAAACGAAAGATTTTGAATAATCAGATGAAGATGAAGAGAAGGAACAAAAAAGAACCAAAACTCCATCCAAATATGTTTAAAGAAGTCATAATAAAAGTGACATCATTAGGGACATAAATAAATGAATTCGGATAAAACAAAATGATGGTAAGTGAATCTTAGCAAGTTAATTTCTCTTTGTTATCCAAAATTCAGCTTAAACTTTTTCAGAAGCTAGACATGATAAGCATTAGGTTAAGGCTATGGATAAAGATTAAATTAAATAGAATAGAATGATACTTAAGAATTAGTGCCTAGACCAAAAGATCACAATGTCATAGGAACAAAATGGGTTTATAAAAATAAGTTGAATGAAAATGGAGAAGTGACCAGAAATAAAGCAAGATTAGTATGTAAAGGATATGCTCAAATTGAGGGAATAGATTTTGAAGAAACTTTTGCACCAGTGACAAGGTTAGAGGCCATTAGAATGTTTATTGCATATGCAGTGTTTAAAAATTTCAAAGTGTTTCAAATAGATGTGAAATCTACCTTTTTGAATGAAAATCTTGAAGAAGAGGTCTACATTGAGCATCCTAAAAGATTTACTCTCTCAAATATTAGTAACCATGTATGCAGATTGTAGAAAATATTATATGGATTGAAATAAGCTCTCAGAGCTTGGTATGCAGGACATGATAAATATTTGCAAGATCAAAGTTCAAGAGAGGATTTGTTGATAGTAATCTCTACATCAAAATAGAAGGTGAGTATCAATTAATTGTTGTGGTATATATTGATGATATCATTTTTGAAGGAAATATTGAAAAGATTAAAAATTTTTTTTTTGATAGAATGTAAAAAAAATTTGAGATGTCTATGCTTAGAGAATTATCATTTTTTTAAGATTGCATATATTTCAGTCAGATAAAATAATTTTCATATCTCAAAGTAAATATGCCAAGAAAATGTTGAAGAAATTTGGTTTTGAGGATTGTGCACCATTTGACACACCAATGTATATAGAAAATAAGGTGAGCAAGGATGGAGATTCATCTATTATAGATCAATCTTTGTATAGATCTATGATTGATAGTATTTTATATTTTATAGAATCAAGGCCAGACATCATGCATGCAGTAGATATGGTTACAAGATATCAGTGATCTCCAAAAGATAGTCATGTTCAATTGGTCAAGAAAATATTCAGATATATCAAGGGGACATTGGATTACAGATTATGGTATCCCAAAGGTAGAGATTTTAATTTAGTTACTTATACAGATTCAGATTGGGTAAGGTGCTTGGATGACAGAAAGAGTAAAAGTGGAGGAGATTTATTCCTTGGTGATAGCTTAGTATCATAGTTAAGTAAGAAGAAGAATTCAATATCACTTTTTACAGCTGAAGTAGAATATATTATAGTAGTATTGTGTTGTACTCAAGTGCTTTGGATGAAGTAAACTTTGGAAAATATCAAGGTAAAGTATGATGAACATATTTATATTTTTTGTGATAACATAAGTGCTATAAATATTTCAAAGAATCTAGTGATGCATTTAAGAATAAAATATATTCCCATTAAATATCACTTCTTAAGACAACAAGTTGTAGATCAACATGTTAAGATGGAATATATCAGTACTACAGAGTAGATTGTAGATATTTTCACAAAGGTACTATCAAAAGACACATTAAAGTATCTACGAGAGAAGTTGGGAGTAACTTCTTTTACTTTCTGTCATTGAAGTTCAACATCAGTTGAGGGGGAGCTAAGTGTTAGCTCCAGGTAGGCCCTTTGCCATTGATGTCAAAGGAGGAAAATAAAAGAAACAGGTATAAATAATAGGTACAAGTTGCTATAGTAAGGGGGAGTTACTATATGTTTTTCAAATGATAGTATGTGCATATTTCAAGATGTGGTAGTTTCAGATTTAAGGTTGCCATTAATGATAAAGGGAGAGGTTGTTATAAATATTGTCATTGATGTCAAAGGTCTAGCATTATTGTTGATAAAGGCCCCATTGCATTTAATGGTGTTTTTAATATTTATATCTTGGCTAATGTGTGTTAATATTTATTTAATATTAATGCATATATTTTTGGTTGCATAAAGTTAAAAGAAGGGCCTATGGAGAAGTCAAAGAGTCACGAGGTAAAGATAAAAGAAGAATGGGGCACATTTTCCCATGAAGGGTCATCTTGAGGAATTCAAAGAGTCACCAAGTGAAGACAAAAGAGGAGGGGCACAATTTCTCATGAAGGGAGACTTTGAAGAATATGAAAAGTTACCAAGATAAAGATACAAAAGGAAATAACACTTTTTCTTATGAAGGGTCACCATATGACTTTTCAAATGTAAGGATATGAAGGGTCATGCAAGTTTGGCACCATTTTCCATGAGGATTGAAGGGTCACAAAGGGTGAATGCCTAAGGTCATTTAGAAAGCTATAAATAAAGGCTTGAGAAGCCATTTATAATATGGAAGAGAGAGTATGATTTGTAATTGTTATATCTAGCTTAGAAGAGTAGATGAGAGAGAGGAAAGAGATATTGTAATGTGTTATCATTGTTGAGAAAGTAACATTGAGCAATAGTTGTTTGGTACACACAAAAGGGGTTTGTGCTCTTGTAGATTGGTGCTCACGAATAGTTGTGTTGGTACTCAGTAAAGGGGTTGGTGCTCCCGTGGGTTGGTGATCATGAATAGTTGATGTGTTAGTGCTCAACAAAGGAGTTGGTAATCCTACAAGTTGGTGCTTGCAAATATTGTAGTTTGATTTGGTGTTCATTCATATACTTGAGATTGTTATCTGTAGTTTTTTCCATATTGAGTTTTCACATTAAATATGGTGTCTCTCTATCTTGTGTGGTATTTATTATTTTAGTTTTACTGCATATATTAAATGTATGGTTAATTTAAATTTGATTAAATGAAATTTTATAAGATTTATGATATACTGATTCACCCTCCCTCTTCGTATATTCCGTACTTAACAATTGGTATCAGAGCAGGTTCTTTTTGAATTTTTTTTATAGTTTGAAGGTAGATCGGGAAAGCATGATGGCTAGATCACATGAGGGATTTTCTATAAATAGGGCACCTTTGTTTGATGGGATGAATTATGGTTTTTGGAGCATAAAAATGAAGACTTATTTGATGGCCCTTGGATTCGACATATGGAAAGTAATGGTGGAGGAATATGAAGAGCCACAGACACTTTTAACTAGTCCAACAGAAAAGAAGGCAAGTGAAAATAATGCTAAAGCTTTAAATGTTATTTTATGTGGTTTATGTGAATCTAAATTTGTTAGAGTTATGCAATGTAAATATAATCATAAAACTTAGGTAAAACTTGAGAATATTTATAAAGGTGATGGAAAGGTTCAGCAAGCTAAGCTTCAGACTTTTAAAAGACAGTTTGAGAGTTTGAAGATGGAAGAAGAAAAATATATAGCAAGTTATCTCTTACAGGTTGATTAAATAGTTAATCAAATTCAAGGTCTTAGAGAAAATTTAGAAGAATCGACTGTGATTCAAAAGGTTTTGAGATCTCTACCATTGATATATGATGCAAAATTTTTAGCAATTGAAGAGATGAATAATTTAGCCAAGCTAAAGATGGATGAGCTTTATGGTATTTTCATGGCATATGAGATGTGAATTGAACAAGATAACTCCTCAAAGAGAGAATAAAATTTCAAGACATCAAAGAAAGATAAGGCTAAGATTCAATAATCAAGTGATATTTCCAGTGATGATGAAGATGACAATGAAGATCTTTTCATTCACAAGCTGAAAAAGGGCACATATAAATATCAAGAAAAATTACTTTTTAAATATTTTAATTGTGAAAATATTGGATATTTTTAAGCTAAATGCCTAAATAAGGGTAATGATGATAATGAAGAAGGAAAGTCTACATACAAGAAGAATTTCAAAGGTAAATTCAAGAAGCGATTCAAGAAGAAGGGTTTGTATTCTAAAGATCACGGCTCAGCCAAAAATAGTGGAGTCAATGAGTCAGAAGAAGAAGAGATTCTATTCATGGCCATACATGAAGATGCCTCTACAAGAAAAATTACATATGATCAAGAAGAAGAACATGATGAAGCTGAAGTGAATATAGAAGGATAACTCATTTGTGCCTTAAAAGAGTTAGAGACTGTTAAAAAAAGAATCAAAGATTGAAGTGCTAGATCGAGAAAAATGAAAAAGAATCAAAAAAATAATTAAATATCTAATGACACAATTGAAAATAGTAAGTAAATAATGTAAAATGTATGTTATTGAAATTACTTCTTTAAAAGTAGATCTTGATTAAACAAATAAAGCAATCAATGATAAAGTAGTCAATGGTTCAAAATTTGAGAATAACACTAATATGTTGAATAAGATATTAGAAATCCAAAAGGCAATATCAGATAAAAAAAGTATCGAATTTCAAAAGAAAAAGAGCTATCTTGAAGTTCTTACAAAAGGAAAAATAGAAAGAGAAGAAGTGAAGAATATAGAGGACATCTCAAACAAAGAAGGATGGAGAGAGCAAAGCTACAAAAAGTAATTAGGTCAGAGATACACAAATAGGTCTTATTTTTATGGTTACTATTTTTATTGTAATGGATATGGTTACAAGAAATTAGAATGTCAAAAAAGAACTAACAGTTTCAGAAATAAGGAGAAGGAAAGTCATGTAGAGTCAATCAGAAGCTACAACTCTTTTGCTCCTCTATCAAGCTTTGATGAAGAGGCCATAATATCTTACAAGTATAACAAATTTGGACACATAGCTCGGTACTGTAAAAGTGTGTTCGAGTCAGTCAAGAAGGACCAAAGTTTCAAGGCTCTATTCATTAAGAAGAAAGTTCAGATAGGTTCTTGGTAAAAGAAACAACTTAAAAAATCTATGTTGGTACAAACAACTTTGCATGCAAAAAATAAAGAAAATTTATGGTTCATTGACAGTAGATGTTTGAATAACATGACAAAAGACGAGTAAGTTTATAAATTTTAAGAAGATCAATGGTGACACAGTGAAATTTAGAGATAATACTACTGCTATAATTTCTAAAAAAGATACACTAATTTTGGATAATGGTAAAACTAAAACCAAGAATATTTTATATGTAGAAGGTCTTAAGCATAATCTTTTGAGTGTAAGTCAAATGTGTGATCAGGGACCCATACTAAAGGTTTATGTAGAATGTTATGAAATTATAAGAAAAGATTCAGATGTATTGGTTACAGATATTCAGAGAACATGCAATAACTTATATATGCTATCAGACATCAAAGGTCAAAGATGTTGTTTGAGTCAGATTGAAGAAAGTTGGCTATGGCACAGGAGAATAGGGCACATAAATTTTTACAATCTTGTCAACATAAGCAAAAAGCAAGCAGTTAAAAATCTTTCAAAGATTACAAAGCCATTCGATACGTTTTGTGAACCTTGTCAGCATGGGAAACAGGCTAGAAGGTGGTTCAAAACAAAAGAGTACTCGACAACTCAGATGCTAGAGCTTATTCAAACTAACCTATGGACTTATGAGGATTCAAAGTACTCAAGGTGAGAAATATTTCATGTTTCTTATTGATGATTTTTCATGTATGACTTGGGTAATATTTTAAAGGAAAAATTCAAAATCTTTTCGAAATTTCAAAGCATTCAAAGTATTAGTTGAGAATGAAAATAGTTTGAAGATTAAGTGTCTAAGATCAGATCAAGGAGGAGAATTCATGTCAGATCAATTTATTGAGTTTTATGAAGATAATGGAATAAAGAGACATTATTTAGCATCTAGAACTCCACAAAAAAATGGAGTAGTTGAACAAAAAAATAGAATAGTTTACGAGATGGCAAGGATAATTCTAAATGAATCTAAGATAGCAGATAAATATTAGAAAGAGGTGATTGCTATAACACTGCATATTCAGAATATAGCATTATTGAGAGTTAATAGTGACAAGAATCCTTACGAGCTATGGAAAGACAAACCAATAATAGTTGATTATTTTAGATTTTTTGGTAGCAGATACTTCATAAGGAGAACCAATGAAAAACTTGGTAAGTTTGAATCTAGAGTAGATGAAGGTATATTTCTTGGTTATTCTTGCAAAATTAAAGCTTATAAATTTTATAAAAAAAGAACCAAGAAAACTGTTGAAAGTGTGATTGTCAAGATAAAAGAAGATGGAATACAAAGAATCAGTGATCTAGTAGACATTCCTAAAATCATTGAAGAAGAAAGTTTTGAAGAATTAGATGAAGATGAGGAGAAGGAAAAAAAGGGCATCAAAACTCCATCCAAATATGTTCAAAGAAATCATAATGAAAGTGACATCATTAGGGACATAAATGAAAGAATTCGTACCAGAAGAACGGTGGTAAGTGAATCTGAGCAAGTTAATTTCTCTTTATTATCCAAAATTCAGCATAGAACTTTTTCAGAAGCTACACATGATAAGCATTAGGTTAAGGCTATGGATGAAGAATTAAATCAAATAGAAAATAATGATACTTGGAAATTAGTGCCTAGACTAAAAGATCACAATGTGATAGGAATAAAATAGGTTTATAGAAATAAGTTGAATAAAAATGGAGAAGTGACCAGAAATAAAGCATGATTAATATGTAAAGGATATGCTCAAATTGAGAGAATAGATTTTGAAGAAACTTTTGTACTAGTGGCAAGATTAGAGGCTATTAGAATATTTCTTGCATATATAGTGTTTAAAATTTTTAAAGTGTTTCAGATGGATGTCAAATTTACCTTCCTGAATAGGAATCTTGAAGAAGAGGTCTACATTGAGCAGCCTGAGGGATTTATTCTCTAAAATATTAGTAACCATGTATGTAGATTGAAAAAAGCATTGTATAGATTGAAACAAGCTCCTAGGGCTTGGTATGCAAGACTTGATAAGTACCTAAAAAATTAAGGTTTCAAGAGAGGATTTATTGATAATAATCTCTACATCAAAATAGAAGGTGAGCATCAATTGATTGTTGTGGTATATGTTGATGATATCATTTTTGGAAGAAATATTGAAAAGATGATAAAAGAATTTTCTGATAGGATGCAAAAATAATTTGAGATGTCTATGCTTGGAGAATTATGATTTTTCTTAGGATTGCAAATATTTCAGTCAGATAAAGGATTTTTTCCATCTTAAAGTAAATAAGCTAAGAAAATGTTGAAGAAATTTGGTTTTAAAGATTGTGTACCAGTTGGCACACCAATGTTTACAAGAAATAAAGTGAGCAATGATGAAGATTCACCTGTTACAGATCAATTTTTGTATAAATATATGATTGGTAGTCTTTTATATTTGACAGCATCAAGGCCAGACATCATGCATGCAGTAGGTATGGTTGCAAGATATCAATCATCTTCAAAAGATAGTCATGTTCAATTGGTGAAGAGAATATTCAGATATATCAAGGGGACATTAGATTATAGATTATGGTATCCCACAGGTAGAGATTTCACTTTGGTTGCTTATATAGATTCAAATTGGGCATGGTGCTTGGATGATTGAAAGAGTACAAGTGGAGGAGCTTTTTTTCTTGGTGATAGCTTAGTATCATGGCTAAGCAAGAAGCAAAATTTAGTATCACTTTCTACAGTTGAATCAGAATATATTGCAGCAATATTGTGTTATACTCAAGTGTTTGGATGAAGCAAACTTTGGAAGATATCAAGGTAAAGTATGATGAACCTATTTCTATTTTTTATGATAACACAAGTGCTATAAATATTTCAAAGAATCTAGTGATGCATTTAAGAACAAAACATATTTCCATTAGATATCACTTCTTGAGAGAGTAGATTGTAGATCAACATGTTAAGATGGAATATATCAGTACTACATAGTAGATTGCAGATATTTTCACAAAGACACTACCAAAAGACACATTTGAGTATCTATGAGAGAAGTTGGAAGTGACTTCTTTTACTTCTTGCCATTGAGGTTCAACATCAGTTGAGGGGGAGCTAAGTGTTAGCTCCAGGTAGGCCCTTTGTCATTGATGTCAAAGGGGGAGAATAATCGAAATAGGTACAAGGAACAAGTATAAGTTGCTACAGTAAGGGAGAGTTACTGTATGTTTTTCAATGATAGTATGTGCAGGTTTTAGGATGTGATAGTTTCAGCTTTGAGGTTGCCATCAATGACAAAGGGAGAGATTGTTAGAAATATTAGCATTGATGTCAAAGGTCTAGCATTATTGGTGATAAAGGCCCCAATTCATTTAATGGTGTTTTTAATAGTTATATCTTGGATAATGTGTGTTAATATTTATTTAATATTAATGAATATATTTTTGGTTGCATAAAGTCAAAAGAAGGGCCCATGGAGAAGTCAAAGAGTCACAGGGTAAAGATAAAAGAAGAATGGGATGAATTTTTTCATGAAGAGTCATCTTGAAGAATTCTAAGAGTCACCAAGTGAAGACAAAATAGGAAGGGCACAATTTCTCATGAAGGGACACTTTGAAAAATATGAAAAGTCACCAAGATAAAGACAAAAGAGGAAAGAATGCTTTTGATTATGAAGGGTAACCATATAAATTTTCAAATGCAAAGATTCGAAGGGTCATGCAAGTTTGATGCCATTATTCATGAGGATTGAAGAGTCACAAAGGGTGAATGCCAAAGGTCATTAGGAAAGCTAAAAATAAAGGCTTGAGAAGCCATTTGTAATATGGAAGAGAGAGTATGATTTGTAATTTTTATATCTAGCTTAGAAGAGTAGAGGAGAGAGAGAAAAGAGATATTGTAATGTGCTATCATTTGTTGAGAAAGCAACATTGAGAGATAGTTGTGTGGTACACACAAAAGGGGTTGGTGCTCCTATAGGTTGGTGCTCACGAATAGTTGTGTTGGTGATCAACAAAGGGGTTGATGCTTCTGCAAGTTGGTGCTTGTGAATATTGTAGTTTGAGTTGGTGCTCATTCATATACTTGAGATTATTCTTCATGGTTTTTTCCACATTGGGTTTTCACGTTAAATTTGGTGTCTCTCTCTATCTTGTGTGGTGTTTATTATTTTAGTTTTATTGCATATCTTGAATGTATGGTTAAGTGGAATTTGATTAAGTGAAAGTTTATAAGATTTATGATATACTGATTCACCCTCCCTCTCAGTAATAAGGTAGAACAGGGTGTATAGGAGCCTCTCTAGTATTTTCCAAGCTTTAATATCTTCACCTCTATTTTTTATTCATCATTTCATGTGTATTTATGCTTTCAAGTGCCTAAATGTACTCTATTATTTATGATGGGGTCATCATGTATGTGTGCTTTTAAGTACATTGAAAGTGTTACTCTTATCATATTTTATGTGTTTGTGTAGACTTCTACAAAGTAAAAGTGTGTGAATCCATGTTTGTTGTACTCCCATTGTAAGGTGTATAACTCTATAGTATTTTCCAAGTTTTAATATCTTGAGCTCTATTTTTATTTCATGTGTTTTTACTCACCATTTATTGTGTATTTATGCTTGCAATTTCATAAATGTACTCTATTCTTTGTGATGGGGTCATCATGTATGTGTGGTTTTAAGTACATTGAAAGTGTTATTCTTATCATATTTCATGTGTTTGTGCAGACTTCCACAAATTAAGAGTATGTGAATCCATGTTTGTGTATGATATACTCCCATTGTACTATGTAATGTATACTTATTATTGTTGACTCATTCATTCATAATGTTCAGTGAGCTTATTAAATATTGCCATCAATGTCTTTCATAGAAGCTACCACTAAAATTAAATTTTTTTTCATACAATCTCTATGGACTTGATATTCCAGGCTTCAAAAATATTATTGCTAACCTTTTAAATTTACAATAGACGTGTTTTGGTTCTTTTAAAGTTTTCAAAATGCAATGTATCCATTACATTTTCTCTATCTCATATACTACATACAAAGGTTTGTTTAGCTTGTCCTTGAATTGCCACATGAGGCATTGCCATATTATATAGATTATTTCCAAATGAATTGGTATGTTAAGTTTCTATATTGTAAAAAGATAATTTTTGATTTGGAACATTACACTATCTATAGAAAATGTAATGCCTTATCATATGTACATTTCCTTGTTGGAGGCTTGTAATATATACTTTCAATATAGGGTGTCAATTTTATGAATAGTGGTTACCCTAATTATTCTATGACTACTATGTTACACTACCAATTAGTTGGATTACCCTAGCTATCAGCACACCATTTCAATCTCATGGTGACCTTTATGGTGATTTCTCTAAGCATTTCATTGGTAAGGGTTAGTGTTGTAAAGCATATTCTTAACTTATTTGAATGCAAGTTGTTGTTTGTTGGCAACTATTACTATGAATGTTAACTATTATAGATTTAAGATGGATGAGTGGGAATTAGACGATTGCCTCAAATAAATTTATGCTGAGACCAAACAAATGGTATGCATTTTTAGCTATTGTACTCGAATGTGAATTTGAGTCGTATTATTTTTTTGTTGATGCTAATCTGTTATGACATGCATTGTGTTAAGAGAAAGAAGTCAATCAAAAGTCCTCATTGTGTGCAAGTGCTTAGTTTACATACTCCCCTCACCCCCTCAGAGATCGAATGAGGAAGCTATATGGTACTCCCCTCACCCCCTTAGAGATCGAATGAGGAAGCTATATGGAGCATCAACAGTTGGGGATGGTATTCCCATTGTTATGAGATAGCCATCCCTTGCCCGTGACCAACCAAGGGTGCAATCCTAGTGTGAGATGGAATCTTTATCGAATAAAGATGAAAACAAGGGGATAACATAGGTAATTTTATTGATGGTCCGTGTATTTTCAATACTTGCTTTAATATTCTTGCTGCATATGTAAAATGCTCAATATTTGTGAACCATGCATCCCTCTTTTGATTTGTTGCATTGCCCTTTTTTAATACTGTAGGAGGAGGGGGTGGAGCAGATCGAAGGTGAAGAGGGTGTCCCTGAAGCACCCAATGAATATTTCTCAAGAGATGTATGGGAACCTTTGACTGCACTTAATGTTTGATTGCTCCTCACGTTAAATAATGTTTCTTTCTTCCCTCTTAAAACAATCAAAATTATAATACTTTTGACTGACACACCATGCATTTTTCTATGTTGTTTTTGTTTTTTTTTTAGTTAGAAGGGGTGGAGTGGAGCCACATGGACACAGTTGATAGTCACCTACATAATGACTTCATCCCTACAAATGTTCATATTTTTGTACTCTCTCTTTCATTTGCCATGCTCAATAATTGAAAACTATGCATCCCTATTTTTATATGTTATATCTTTTAATACTATAAGAGGAGGGGGTAGAGCAAACTAAAGGTGAAGAGGGTGTCCCTGAAGCATCCAATGGTTATTTCTCAAGAGATGTATGGGAACCTTTGGCTACCCTTAATGTTTAATTGCTCCTCATGTTAAATAATGTTTCTTTCTTCCCTCTTATAACAATCAAGATTAGAATACTCTTGACACACCATGCAATTTTCTATGTTGTTTTTGTTTTGTGTTTTAGTTGGAAGGGGTGGGGTGGAGCCACATGGACATGGTTGATAGTCACCTACATAATGACTTTGTCCCTATAAATGTGCATATTTTTTATACTCTCTTTCATTTGACATGCTCATAGCCCCATGTTTGTTGTTCCATATATGTTTAGAGTTGGACTCACATATATATGTCCACTTATGTGGCAGGATGAGGTGGAGTCATATGACCTCGATGATAATGATGATGATGATGTTGATGATGATGATCATGGTGATTGGCTTCCAAATGCTTCACAATCTAAAATGGAGGAGGAATCGAATGTTTTAAGAACATTTGATTGTCTTTGATAATGTTATCTTATGTTTATTATTTTATGATTTTAACATTTTATTGTGTTTGATAACATTATATTTTGTTTATTACTTTATGATTTTCACCTCACATCTTTTCCTTGTTGAATGCCAATATGTAGGCGATTACAAAATCGAGGATTGGGGTATTTTGAGGTAGTATGTGCACCTTTGCTTGTTGAGGCCATGCAACATGTTTAGAGCTTGTAGTGGCCATCCATTTTGGTCATGAGATAGACTTAACACTCACCGTCGTAAGATTCATGGTCAAAAACCTATTCCAAGGAGGCCCCATTGGTATGTTGGAAGTGGGAAATGTAAGCCTAAGGAAAGAGAAATCAACAAAGACAAACATAAAGGATGCCAATAGATCGACTCTTGAAAAATAAGAGCATCAACAAGAGAGATAGGCTGCAAGATCATGGTTGGCTAAGGAGGATGTGTCCAAGTTATGTTATCTCAATGAGATAGCCTTGAAGTCTATCAATGATGAGATGGATGCATATGATTCGAGTGGAAACTTGGCACGGAGAAGGGAAGCCTACATTCGATGAAGAAAATATTATCAACAAATAGAGTGAGAAAGACAATAGGTGGAACAACATCAAGGTGTATGCAATAATGAACCTTAGGTTAAATGCATTCTATTTATTGGTTTTCACAAAGTTAATATTAAGTTCAATTCAACTTATTCAATATTAACATTGATATTTATATAACAATCACTGTTTCAATTATAAAGGAATGACCCTCAAGCCCATTCTAGTGATGATGATCACATTCCTTTGAGAGAAATGCATTTGTAAAATGGTAGATATGTTCGTCGGGGGTGGGGGGAGGGTGGAGAGGTGGAGTAGGGGGCGTAACAAATGAAAGTGTGCATGACAAGTTGTCTCATAAATTGATATTGTACTTTTTATGATGACTACGTATTATATGCACTCTTTTTTATTCTTTGTACCTATAGACACCAAAATTACGTCACACACACATGCGTAACTCCATGTGTCAAACCCCCCTAAGCCATATTTCAATAAATAATAATTAGATTACCTAACCCATGCTTTTCCCCTCACATATTTAATTAATTTGAAATATATAATTAAGTAATTAAAAACCCCTTTTGCCACCTTATCGAGCCACCTCATCCTAAGACTAATTCTCACCTGATGAGTCACCTCAAGATTGGGTCCCCTCATCCTAACTACCCAAGACTTATTCTCACTTTAAAACTAAATTCTTAATTAATTACATCCTTCTTAGCCTCCTATTTTTACCATTTTGTAATGGGTGCCACACTTAGCACGAGGAGTAATAGAAAATTGGTCAAAAATTATATTTTTACCTATTCTAAGGCCACCAACATCGATCAACCAATGACTGACGTCGACATGATCACTGACATCGATTATATAAACTAAAATCCAACTTTATGTTTAGGTCAAAAATATCAAGAAAACTCATTCTTATTTACATCCAAGATCTCGGCATTCAAATTTTGACATCTTGGCTTACTATTATCTTGTGTGAGTTAATCCAAATCAGGAACCAACCTCTTGAGAACCAACAACACTCACTTGTTTTTTTTTTATTTAGGGTATCAGTTTGGACTACTTGATAGGAGCCATCCATCTAGCAATTATCATTCAGTCACCATTGTAGTTAAGTACATCACTTGTTCTATAGGTCTTTTAAGCATTTACTTTGCTATCACTTTATATCTATTGTTCATTGCTTTACACATTCTTGATCGAATCCCCATGAGGGAGTTATAAAGCTTCCCTACTTGTTCCCCTTGACCCAACACACTGAATCTCTGACCAAATCCATCTATATCATACTCTCTCTCACAAATCTCTCTCCAATTTCATAGACCTGACCAAAACTATTTCCCAGACCTAGAAAAACCTTCTACAAGATCTTGGGCAATTATTGCCCCTACCAACCTCGACAACCTAACCAACATTGTTCACATTTACCCACTGACCTTGACAACATAACCAATATCTCACTCCCATATTGACATCGATAACTATGCATTTCCTAACCTTTCTAAAACCTACTTAAACACCTTCTAAAACACAAACATAATATACCACCTGCACTCTGTCACTTTATGCTACACTCAAGTTACGAATAATGGTAACATTATCTCTCTTTTAGTCTCTCTTTACCTCTCTTTTAGTTATTTATTACTTTTTTATTTCTCAAAAGTGGAATGTCATCTCTAAGGAAGTTTGACACTTCCTAGAACAAGCACATAGCTTGGCAGTCCACTCATTTATCTACTAACAAATTTTTTGTGGTAGTGCTTTCTTACTTGTAGATAGTCCTCCCCAGCTAAAGAGGAGTGCTCACAACATTTGGATATGATGCACAAACCAATCTAGGTTCATTCTAATCACTCATCCTCATCATTCTTCTTTGTTTTTCCTTTAGACTTGAAATAGACAAATTTTAGTGAAACATTTCTGGCATGCCCGGTGGGACCCTGGAGTTTTCTTTGGGATAATTTCTTGTTTTAAAAATTCATATAGGTGCATTATAGTTAAAATTTCATTTTTTTCACTTTCCTCTTCTCTTCTCTCTTAAAATAAAAAATTCAACATTTTATTTTCTTTTTAAAGTTAATAAACTAAAATTTTCTTCTTTTCTCTTTGCCTTTAAAAGTAATTCATCATTTTTCTTACAAGTTGAAAAAATATCTTCTTTATCTCTTTTTTGCGTGCACATTAGGATAGTTAATTTCATTCTCTACTCCTATTTCATCTTTGTTTTCACTCGAATCTAAACATTTTGGATTTAGGTTTAAAACTTACTGCACTTCATTGTTTGCTTGTTGCATATTAGCTCACCTAGTTAATTACAAACATTATGAATGAATTGTAGTGCACATATGTTACACAACCAAATCACACTCACAAAAACAAATATTTAAACTCACATAAAAAAAGGCCCATAGGGATTTCATCACTTGGTGGATCACCCTACCCTATTTAACTATACTACTTGGATTTCACCACCAAGGCAAGAAGCCACTCCATTCTTTGGTGGAGTATAAACTCTAGATAGAAGGTATATTTTGGCTAAGCGGCTTGGCTTGGATTCAGGGCCATGAAGTGCAGAGAGAAAGATCCTATAACAAACCACTTACCTGGTCTAACATATATTTCCTTTTGAGCACTAAAATTAACTTGAAACCAACTCTAGATTATTTTCTAATACCTTCGATAACTAAATTCTCTTTTCACTATCTGATTAAGACATAAGCCAACACGAGACTAAATTTAATCCCTAGGAGTTAATAGTTGGTGGATGTATGTTCCTTTTCTACTTTTCTATTGCCTTCTGTATTTTGGAGTTGGTAAGGATGTTTTCCTATTGATTCACAAAATCAATAATATTTTTAATACTCAATTTGTATAACCTATTATATCAAGTTTTCTAAGTGTTCTTCCTTCTTACACAGACTTCTTACATCCACTTTTTTACCTATCTTCTACTTCTGGGTTTCTAAAACTTTGGATTTTCCATCTCCCAAGATATCATAGTGACTAACATTGGTTAAATATACTGACATTAGTTAACTATATTGACATCGGTAGACTTTAGCTACTGACATTGGTTAATCCCACTGATGTCAGCAAAATTTTTCTATCAACATCGATTAAATGAACGACATTGACGACTGTGTAATTTTCATTTTCTCAAAATAGTAAGCTGAAACAACCCACTTACCTGCACCCAAACCTACTTTTTCCTTATTATGTCACTAATATAGAGTAGTAAGATTATTATACTTCCTTTTGCATGGTATTGATGCAAGCTCAAGCCAAAATTCTTTCTGATTACGTAAGCTGAAAACCACTTCCACCTTCCCCTCTTGTTATTGAGTCTGTCATGGAACATACATAAGATGCAAAGAATAATCCCAAATTCCCATTGTCCCTGAAGGTGATCAAGTTTTTTCTAAATTTTTGGATTGTAATGTGGCAACCCTTCAACATTACCTTGCCATGAGCCGAACCTGTAATTATTCGGGTGACCCAATCTATGGTATACCAAACTCTCTAATGGAGAAAAATTTAGTTCCAGATGTCTCCACTATTTTCCCCATAGTTACTCAAACCACCACTTTGACAAGTAATCCAATTATAAATAATGTCCAAAGTTTAGTATGGCCAACTACCCAATCTCACCTAAACCTTGGCATGACATTCCTGCTTTCACAACCACAACCAGTTCAGTCAGGTCTCACCCCATTTCATAATCTAATGGTACCTATTCCATCTACTCTCATACCTATAATTACCTAAGTTACGACTCACCTTTCATCCAATTTAACCATGCC
The DNA here is from genome assembly GCA_037957365.1 of Torreya grandis. NCBI lineage: Eukaryota > Viridiplantae > Streptophyta > Pinopsida > Cupressales > Taxaceae > Torreya > Torreya grandis. The sequence goes on from JARHVA010000379.1 coordinate 2,134,439, forward strand.
AATAACCCAACCTATAATAACAACATCCAACCAAAGCATAGTCTCTAACCCACTGGGACAAGCCCCTTTTCTTTTTGCCCCCCAGATTATGATTAATTATCCTTATGTTTCCCCAAAACAACCTCAACAAGCTGTGTCATATGCTCCCTTTGCTTCCTATCAAGATTTTTATAACTTAGGAGGTATCTCCCAAACTAATCCCTCTCCAAACCTCATTAAGATGCTGATGGACAAGATGTCTAATCTAGATACATCTATTTTTGGTTCAAGAAATGTATTATCTTATGATTAGATATGCAATGAACCCATCCATTCATCTGTGCCTATTCACCCTTATCCAAGCCAATGGGAACTCCCCAAATTTACTTGTTTCCAGAGTAAAGATGACCCATAACAACATTTGTGAGCATTTAGACATGCTTTAATTTAATAGGGCATGATGATGCATTACTACTTCACACTTTCCCTATGTCTCTTTTAGGTGTTGCCTTGGATTGGTATAACTCTATAACTCAACACTTCCTTTTCTCATTTACCCAACTCACACAAATATTCTTAGACCATTTCTCTATTAACATTTCTAAAAAGGTTGCTATTACAGACCTTTATTCTATTAGAAAATTTAATGATGAGTCTATTATAGATGTTGTTGCTCATTGGAGAGGCTTGATCAATCAACACTCCTCCTTACCCCAACCTGAACTTATTGATATCTTTTCAAGGGCATGCGCTAAACACATTTTGTCCACACTCTGAGTACAAACTTTCCACACATTTGATGAGGCCTTTATAATGGCACGAAACCTCAAGATTTGGGCTATAGATGAAGTTAAATTCAAGTTGTGCAGTAAGAACCCTAATTACAAACTGAATGACTCTTCCTCTTATAAAACTTCTCCTTCTAACCAAAAAGATAAAGGCTCTACCAACATGGTGGTCATTAATTCAGCTTCTTCCACAACCACTAACCAATCTAATTCCTTAACTTCCTAGAATCCAACCAAGTAATTCTAACAACAATATGAGGGAGTCATATACATCTATTTTGGAAAAACTATTGCAACAAGGTGTCATAACCATTCCTCAAATCAAACCTCCTATACGGTTTGACCCTTCCCATCTTATTCCAACTTGGTACAAGGAAGATGAGTTTTGCAGCTACCATTAAGTTAAAGGCCACAATCTAATAACTATAAGATATTCAAGAACATTGTTCAAGACATGCTTGATATAGGTGATCTCATCTTGGATAATCCTAATGCATCCCCTAATCAAAGTATGAATGTGTTCAAACACCCTTTTCCTAACCATTCACCTAATAAAAATATTGTTTAGACCACAACTAACTCAGGTGATCATAATATCCATATGGTTAATATGGTTTTTCCTTTACCTCTAGTTCAACCTCCCCCTCAACAAGAGGCACCCATTCTATTGACTCCTCCCCCACAGTCAATGGCATTTATTTTACCCATTTTTCCTCCCCAATTAGAAGAGCCTATTTCACCCATTCCACTCCCACATTAGGAAAAGCCTCCTTTAACACCTCTTTTGCCACTAGAGGAGCCAGTATTACTAGTTCCCTTTGCACCAATATTACCTATCCTCTTACCACTTGAAGACCAAACCTTACCCATTCTACAACCACATGTTGAAGAAAACACCATTCCTATGTTATACCTATTTGAGGAACCTTCTTCACCTACCTCTCCTCCACTGATAGAGAGTAGTACCCCATCCACTCCACCTTTGCACCTAAAAGAGTCAGTATTATTTACTCCCACATTAGACGAGAAACCTATTGTGCCTACTATAATTGTATCACTCTTACCCCTTATTTTACCTATGGAGGATCATACTTTACCTATTCCTCACCTACATGTTGAGGGAGCAATAATACCTATGATTTACCCCCTTAAGGAACCCTTTTCTCCTACCTCTCCTCCACCCATGGAAGACCATGCCTCTTCTCTCGTCTCTGTGAAAGAAGACCCCATTGTGGTTCTTTCTCATCTTTGGTCTGAAATAGCAGAGACCAAAAATTTCCCTCTTTCTCAAACACCTCATCCTTCTAAAGACACAATCGTAAGGCCTACATCAACATTATGTAAACCCTTCTTGTGGTTGGTGAAAATTCCAAAATTTCTTGATTCCACGAAGCTAGATCATGCAATATTTTGGGACCGGCTTAAAACTCCTTATCCAACACAATGAATGTCAAACTTTACTGTCAACCCTCTCACTACCCTTTACCCAAAGGTCTTTGACAAAGTCATAATTTCTTCACCAAAATCACCAGAATCTCATCCATCTATGTCAGAACCCTCACCTTCACAGGCAACTACCACATTAAAGCATATCAGGCCCTTAGGTGTATGCCCCTTCTCTAATTCAATTCATCCACAGGTAAAATTATATCTAATTCCTCAACCACAAGTTGGATTTTTGTGACCTAAACTATAGAAAAATGATAAGCTTCCTGGATCTCACTAATCCTTCCCTCTTCAACCCTCAACTTTATCATCAATTTTGGGACCACACCCCTCTACTTTAGTTGGAGTATTACCAACCCAAGCAAAAAAAGTTAAGTTACCTCCACTACTACCTTTGCCACCTGGTAGGCCTTTCACATCTGACACCATGATACCTAATAACAAGAAAGTGATAGTAAGACATGTAACTCCACCACCACCAAACAAGGCAATACACAAAATTACCCTTTCAACACCTAAACAAAAGGTCTCCACTCCTATTAACACAACAAGTGTGAACCCACTTGTAGGCTCTTAGAGCTTTTTCCTATGTCAGTTATTGCAATCTTATATAATAACTCTTCCTCCCATTAAGCCTTATATTCCTCTTGGAATGAATCTATCTTGGTTTAATGATACATAATTGTGTTTATATCATCGTTTGCCCAGACACGATACTGAGAGTTTTAAAACCCTCACAGTAGTCATTTGCAAACACTTTGATATCGACACTCTCTTTGTTGATACTCTCATTTACCTACCTATTATTCCACCTCTGACATCCACAATGCTTCCTACTATTCCACCTAAATTCAAAGCCAAAGATGTGGTTGTACCCCCTTTGCCACCTCTTTCACATATATTTCAAATCAACACAGTTAATGTGGCCATGCGGTCATAAAATCAAAAAGATAAAGGTAAGGAAAAGGTCATTACTCCTTGGGCTCATCCCTTTTCCGAATACACTCCTCTGAATCCCAATATTTCCATCCTGGGTGTCCCTAAACTAACATCTTCAGATGTTACTCAAAACTCGATGGTGAAACAACTTCACCAAACTCCTATGAAAATGTCCTTGTATTGAAGAGCTAGTCTCTCCTTATCCACCTTCTTCCTCACTATCACCTATCAAATTGGAGGTATCTATAGCTCTTTATTTATTTATTTTTTCAATAAATGCCATCTATTTGGGGCCTCTCACCTATCACTGGGGTAAGGAAACAAGGTCCCTTCCTCTCGTTCATCCTAAAATAATTGATAAAGACTCTCCCACTATGAACACTATCTAATGTCAAGATGATGATGCAATTCTCACATAGATGGGTGTGGTTGATTATTATATCTAATGATCACTCCCATCAGAAACACAAGCTATGTTAAATGAATCAACTATTGACATCAATCTACCCTCTCATGATAACCCTCGCATTCTCAAGATTGACCAATCTTTAGATTCCTCTGAATAAGTTGATTATGGCACATTTCTTAACAACCATAACAAAGCTTTCACTTAGTCTTATAATGACATACCTGGTATTGACCCATCTATCATACCCATAATGTTGTCACCAATCAAGATGCTAAACCTATTAAGCAGAAGCTTCGTAAGATACATCCTCGTATTGCTCTCCTTGTCAAAGAAGAGCTCCAATGCCTCCTTTATGTTAACTTTATCCAACCCATTGAGTACTCACAATGGATTTCCAATATTGTTCCTATCATAAAAGTGATCGAGGGAATTCACATTTGCACTGACTATCATGACTTAAATATCGCTTGTCCAAAAGATGACTTCCCATTACCAAGTATCGACCAATTGGTTGATCTAATAGCTGACCATGAGATGCTATCACTTATGGATGGGTTCTCTAGATATAATAAAATCCTGGTTGTTCCTGAGGATCAACACAAGACAACCTTCATTACCCCATGGGAAAATTTCTATTATTGGGTCATGTCTTTTGGTTTGAAGAACGTCGGTGCCACTTATCAATGCACTATGACTTACATCTTCCATGATCTCCTACACAAAATTATGGAAGATTATGTGGATTACTTAATTGGAAAGTCTAAACTTCACCAAGATAACTTGATGATTCTCAAAACTATATTTACTCGTCTCTTCTAATATAATGTTTGACTAAACCCAAAGAAATGTGTCTTTGGTGTTTTTCTTGGTAAGCTTTTAGGTTTTATAATTTCTCTCTATGGTATTGAGGTCAACCTTACTAAGGTTAGAGTAATCTTAGAGATGCCTTCACCTACTAATATCAAACAACTCCATAGCCTGCAAGGCAAACTTTAGTCAATCTACCTCCTCATCTCCCAGTTGTCAAATCATTTCCAACCTTTTCACCATCTCCTCAAAAAGGATGCCTCCTTCCATTGGAATATATATTACTAGGAAGCTTTTGATGCACTCAAACAATATCTCCTTTCCCCACCAGTTCTTATTTCACCTAAGTAAAATCATCCTTTCTACGTTTACATCTCTGCAACAGACCATTCTCTGGGTGCTATGATTGCACATTGAGATGACCAACATCGAGAGTAGGTGATTTACTACATAAGCCACACACTTATTGATTATGAGACTCGATATATCCATACTGAGAAACTTTGCCTTGCATTGGTATTTTTCACCTCCAAGCTTTGCCATTATCTCCTAAATCACAGAACTTATGTGGTCACCCATACTGATCCCCTCAAATGCATGCATTCCAAGCCATATCACAACCAACTTATAATTTGGTGGCTCATGCTCCTTTCTAAATTCAACTTAGATTTCATTCAATAAAAGTCTATTAAAGGGCAAATAATCACTAACCAATTACTTGCCACCACTTTCCCTGACAACCAACCTTCAAACCTTGAATTCCCGAATGAATCCATTGTAACACTCTCCACCGATGACATCTCCTATCAAATAATGATGTTCTTCAATGGGTCTAAATGTCAATACGGTGGGGGTGTAGGAATCATTATTATTCCTCTAGATGGTGACCCTATGCCTTTATAGTTTAAACTAGATTTTGAATGCACTAATAATATGGCCAAATATGAGGCTTTGCTCTTAGGTCTTCAAATAACTCTCTTCTTGGGTATAAAATCCATAACCATTTTTTGGTGATTCTCAGCAAGTGGTTAACTAGGTTAATGGTTCCTACCTATGTAAAAATGATATTCTATAGTGGTATAAACATTGCGTATATATGCTCTTGGGATCATTTGACTCTTATCTCTTACAAATTATTTCTTGATCCATAAACAAGTTTGCTGACACAATGGCTTCACTTGCTTCACACATACCCTCTTTATCCTCTTCCTTGAAAATCTATATCACTGTGCATCGCTTAACATTACCTTCCTATGTATCAACTAAAATACTCTTTATTGAAAATGTAACATCCAACCCACATGACTTATGGTATAAGCAACTCACAGATTATCTTTCCTTCTCTATTACCTCTTCTGATCTCTCTAGTAATGGGAGATATGCCTTCATAAAATGTGCCACTCATTACACTATGCTAGATGGACTTCTCTACAAGTGAGGTTTTGATGGTCTTCTTCTTAGATGCCTCACTAGTACTGAGACTCCCTTCTCTATTAAGGAAGTCCATGATAAGATTTGTGGTGGACATTTCAATGGTCACACAGTTGCCAAGCATATCCTTTGACTTGGCTATTACTAGCCCACTCTCCATCAAGACTATGCTGATTATATTTAGCATTGTGTCAAATGTCAACAACACACTAACCTCCTTCACATTATAAGTCATGCATTATGAATCACCAAAGACTTTTGTCCCTTCTCCCAATGGGGCTTGGATCTAATTGGGGCGATTAACCCTCATTCCTCCCTCCATCATCATTCTATCATTATTGCCACTGAATACTTCACCAAGTGGGTGGAGGACAATCCTCTCATTTTCACTAAGGCTGACAAAATTATTTACTTTATCAACCGTCATATCATCTATTGTTTTGGTGTCCCTCATAAAATAATAACAGATAACAACAAGTCTTTCAAAAACAAGATTGTTCAAAGTCTTTGTGATACATTCAAAATTAAATTAAGCTTCTCATCGCTATACTATCCATAAGTGAATGGATAGGAAAAAGCTTCTAACAAAACATTGACCAAAATTCTCATGAAGGTAGTCAACGATTAGGGTAAGGATTGGCACACACACATGCTTTTTGCTTTATCGGCTTACTGTACTATCATTCGAACCCCTACAGGTGCTACACCTTTTTCCTTGGTATATGAGATAGAGGCTATTTTGCCTCTTGAGGTTTAGATTCCTTTTCTTCATATTTATTTAAAAGACATACTTACTAATGTTGAATTTCACCAAGAACATTTGGCTTAACTTGAATTTCTTGATGAGTGACATCTCATAGCCCTCAACCACCTCCAAATCTATCAAGAGCATATCAAATGTGATTATAATAAAAACCTCAAAGAATGAGATTTCAATATTGGAGATCTCATCTTAAAAGAAAATCAATATATGGTGAACATGGATAAAATCAAATGGGGTAAGTTTGCTCCTAATTGGCTTGGACCCTACATCATAACTCACAAGTATGGCTCAGGAACTTATTGCTTATCTTCTCTTGAAGGAAGGCCAGAACCTGAACCTTTAAATTCCTTACACCTTTGACCATTCCTTTGTTAACTGAGCATCACTTCACCTTGTGTTTAACTTGATCTCATCCCTTGAGCACCCCTATTACATTTATCTCCCTTTCTCTTCATCCTTACTCCTACTCACTTAGTTAACTTACGAGGTGTTATGTTTTTGCCCTCAAAGTGGAAAACTCCTAAGCCTCTATAGACTTTTCCATGACTAAAAGCAAAAAAAAGGGGGATATGTAGAGAAGTTCTAATTTCTCAGGTCATGATTCTCAACGTAGACTTCTCCCTTGAAGGACAACTGCATAACTTCTCTTTGCTACTATCAATAGATTGCTCCCTTGAAGGAGAACTATTTAAAAATAAAAAACAAACAATTAGACCACTCCCTTGATGATTGGCTAGGCCAAGCTTTATTCTCAAAGAGGAATACAAATGAAAATCTTTTCATATTGATCAAATTTATACAACCTCTACACATACCCAATCCCATTGTAAGCTTCCTGCATTAATCAACTTACACCACACACACAAAAAAGAAGCTTTAAGTCATGGACTTGCCTATAGTAGCTCTTGGGTCACCCACAATAGGGGCATATCATTCCCACTTTGAAGGTTATGCTACCCAAACATTGTCCCTCATTTTTTCCCTTTTTCCCTTATACTCTTTCAAGAGACTTTGAACTCACTTAACATAAAGTGAACACGATGCTTCTCTAACAAACACAATAGTCCAATGATGTAAGGCATGAAAGAGGCTCATTTTCCTAAGCCTATTTATGTTGTGATTATGGTCTTTGCTAATACATGAGCATTATGTCTTTTATTTTTCCATCCAAGTGACATGTCGATCTCTCTACTGAGATGAAAATGTTATACAAGCACTATCAAGCCTACTGCATTTATTTTAAGCATACACCATCAAAAATATGAATTTTTTTTGAAATAAAATAGCATAATCAACCTATTCATTTAAGCATACACCATCACAAATATAGAAAAAAGCTAAGATGAAGCTAACAAACCAACTATGCATATACCATCACATATATGGGAAATGCTAGTCTAACTCAACTAACATGCTCAACATTAACATCAAAATTAACATAGAATAAATTCATCATCAATATCATCATCACAATCACAATAAATGCATCTCAAAATCACAATAAATAAACATCTCATATATATATATATCTATATATATAGATGCTAAAAATAAATATAAATCATCACAATATCATCTCTCTCTCAAAATATACATCTCTCATCTTCAGCTCATAGGCTAGTATATATATCACATATGTAACAAAACATAAAATCTGGCACTTAGAGTCCTTGAGGCTCTCTATGTGGTCATGAAGAAGTAGTGTCATCACCACTCTCTACTTATCTATGTTTGCGTGAGCTAGAAGTTGTGGCACGTGACACAGATATTTCCTACTCTCTAAACTAGATATAGCTCTAAATTTGAGGAAACTCCATGATGGTCCTCTCATAATAGGCAATATCATCAAGGGTAGCAGTATATCTCACCAAAGACATGGTCTATGGTGGTACCATCACAATGACTAAAGATTCATCTTGTACTACTCCTTTTGGTGGAGGACGAGGTGTAGCCTAGCCTGCTTCTCTCAAACTATCCCTCTTTTCTATCAGTGTAGTAACATGAACCTATAACACCCCAACCTATCCCTGTAATGCCCCAACCTGGCCCTGTAGTTCCCCCACCTAGCCATGTAATGTCTCTACATGTCCTTATAAGGCCAATACATATGCTTGCACTATGTCTCTAGCCTATACTACTACATCTTGTGCCTATACAATTGCATCTCTCTCTCTCACTAATCCCTATAAATCTATTGGTGGCCTCCTGACCTCCACCACAGGATGTAAACCTGCCCACCAAGTCATATATGACATTATACACGCTAGATCAATAACACCCAACCCTACTAACATCTCCTCAAAATCTATCCCATCTGTCTCTTATGGCAAGGGTAGGGGTGCCTCTATATCATCCCTCTTATATTGAGGGAAGGTAGGTGGTACATCCTGTAATAGGCCAAATTACCTCCTAACTCATGCCATGGGTACCATCTCCAATTCATTTACTCATCCCCCCAAACCATAATGAGCTCTACAACCCAACCAATTATTGTGCCTATCCTCTAAAGATGGGGTATATCAAGTAGGGTCTCCACAAAATATCAACATGGATCAAACCCTCAATCATGCACCTATAATAAGCAATGTCGCACACCACACCATCTACTCAGGTCCGTGCCATCCCATCTCTCTACCACTTGAAACCCACCCTAAATCCAACTAGAATCATGGTAGGTAGACCCAATGGTCATGTCACCATGATATGCTCATATGCCTAGTAGTGTAGTAAATATCCAACACAAACTATACCATCATCATAGTCTTAAACCCCATAGCTCTCTATCTAACTGAGCCAAAAATATTGGTCCCCATGTAAAAAAAATTCATTGCTCAAACATCTATGCCAACACACCTGTCAATGGAATCAAAAATCTACCACCATCTACATTTGGTAATGCACACACTGTGATCCCTATCATCATCAGGATGCTCAGTCGATGCTACTCCTCATCAACCATATATAGTGGCTCATAGGTAAAACTCACTGAATGATAAGTCACCTCACTAACATGCTTGCCATATAATATTACCATGTGTATATCATGCTCCTCTCTCAAGCATGAGAAGAGATCCTCACCCTAGAGTGGAAACTATAATATCTTATATACATCCTCTTGTATCACTATCAACTCTTTGGTCAGTAGATGGAAGGTGTTGGTGGTGTGATCCCACCTCTCAATCAATGTTATCATCAAGCTCATATCTCAAGTGACTCTAAAATATCATCGTACTCATCCTAACCCCATAACTATCATATGCTCTCACTCATCTAAGGTGACATCCCTCCTCATCCATGTTAGCAACCTTGATAGATGATCTCGTAGTGTCAACTCCATCTTAGCCTGCATCTATACACACATAACTCAAATCACATACTTACTTATATACCCTACCACCACCTTTTTCCCTTCTTTTTGGGAGAACTACATTAGTTTGAGGCCCTCCATTGGGATATGTAGGTAGCACTCAGTTGACATGGGGTCTTCTAAGGTTAGATTAGCCATATACGTACTTAACTATCTACCCTACTCTTCCCTCTCTACCCTAGGCTTCATTGCCTCTCTCTCTCAACCCTATGCCCAACTGTCTATCTCAAGTCTAGGCCTCACAACCTATACCCCTGACCCTCGACCCTATGCCCTCTTTTTTAAGCCCTAGGCCTCTTGAAATATCTCAACCTACCTTTTTTACGCATTTTTATGAACACACTTTTAACCATACCTTAGATCTTTTTCCTAGGCTCTGGCAAACCTACATTGGCCTAAGGCCCTAAAACAAGCTATATAGGTTTCACTCAATCGACAAAAAGTCTTGTAAGGCTAGTTCAGCCATTAGGCCAGTTGACTACTTTCATTAGGGATCCAAACTGACCCTTTGTCACATTTTTTGTTTCTTTACAGTCACTAATGTCAATTTTAATTCCAACATTAGTGCTTGGTGTCGGCTGGCATCAACAAAAACATGCCGACATTGGTGCTATGTTGGTCAACATCAGTTTATGTTGATCAACATCGGTGGACCCCACTGATGTCAGTGACTGGTTTAGCCTTAGGGTCGAATGACCCATCCCCAAAAGTTCACATTTTTACCTAAAAAATACCCCAAAACCCTCCCAACTTACCCTAAACCTACCCTACTAAATTTCCTACCCCTCTACTACCATTTTCTTTTCCCCCACCTCTAAATTAGCCTATAACATCATAATAACCAAATCAAGTTTCAAATCCACATGCAGAGACTCTTACCTCATATCTCCATCTCCTCCAGGTTGGCACAATTGGCTCTTATGGTGGTGCACCTCCCGCTGGGTCCCTTCCTAGCTTAGCCATCTCAATCATAGTCAAAGCTCTATTTTTTCTCCAATAAAAAAGTTGCAAAAGAGTTTGATTGACCACCAAACCCCCTTTTATCAAGTTTGGTTAGCCACCAACGTCAACATCCTTGACCTAATCCATCAACATCAAAACTTAAGCCTATCAACATCAGTAATATTTCCCTAAGCCACTGATGATGTAAATATTTACTACCAACATCGATGATATCACTGATGTCAACACCATTTAATTGATGCTTCCACCATCAACCATAACTCTTTAGACTCTACCCATAATTGGGGCACTTTAGAGATCACATATATCTCCCCAACCACAACCACCAATTTGGAGATCACATATATCTCCCCAAACCTAACAATCACACTTGGAGATCACTTAAACATCCCATGATGACTTTTCTTGGAGATCACAAATTTCTCCTTACTCATTTACCCTTTTACACCAACTTTGCATTGTTTGTCTTGACTACTTATGCTATTCCACTATAGTTGGCTATTATACACACACATGTACATTAGGTGTTTAGGATGACAATCAAGCTCATCCTATTACTTGAAAACCTTTTGTGTTTCCAAGGGGCACTTCCTACCTCAGATACCTAACACACATAGACCATTGGAGCTATAACTTTGATTGTTTTGACCTATCAACAATCACTTACAAGCTGTGCTTTGGTTATTCCTATCTGAGTCCTCCTCAACCTTATCTATTCTTGACTTTATCGACTATAGATCATAGTAGTATACACATGCAACAATGCTACGTTCTCTTCCACTCACCTAATTCACTTCTTATCAAACTGGTATTCGATTCCAGTTTTTCCTCCATCGATTCCCATTTTTAAGTGGGATACCTCAACTAATACTTGGTGCATCTAAAAACTATTTTTGTTTTGTAACGTGTGAGTGAAAATTACAAGACAGAAAAGGGCAAATGTAGACACCAAAATTACATCACACACACGTACATAACTCCCTATGTCGAACCCCCCCTAAGCCCTATTTCAATAAATAACAATTAGACTCTCTAACCTATGCTTTTACCCCTCACATAGTTAATAAAAAACCCCTTTTTCCACCTTACCACGCCACCTCATCCTAAGACTAATTCTCACCTAATGAGTCACCTCAAGACTGAGTCCCCTCATCCTAATTACCCAAGACTTATTCTCACTTCAAAACTAAATTCCTAATCAACTACATCCTTCTTAACCTCCTATTTTTACCATTTTGTAATGGGTGCCACACTTGGCACAAAGAGCAATAGAAAATTGGTCAAAAATAGTAGTTTTATTTATTCTAAGGCCACTAATGTTGGTCAACCAATGGTTGACATCGATGGCATCGCTGACATCAGTTATATAAACCAAACTCTAACCTTATGTTCAGATCAACATAAATCAAGAAAAATCATTATTATTTACATCCAGTCTCTCGACATTCAACTTTCAACATCCTGGCTTACTATTATCTTAATGAGTCAATACAAATCAAAAACCAACCTATTGAGAACCAGTAACACCCGCTTGTTTTTTTTCAGGGCATTGGTTCGAACTACCTGATAGGAGCCATCCATCCAACACTTGTCATTCAATCACCACTGTATCTAAGTACATCACTTATTATGTAGGTATTTTAAGCATTTACTTTATTATCACTTTATATCTACTATTCATTTCTTTACACATTCCTGATCGAATCCTCGTGAGGGAGTTATAAAGCTTCCCTATTTGTTTCCCCTTGACCTAACACATCAAACCTCTAACCAAATCCATCTAAACCATACTCTCTCTCTCACAACTCTCTCTCTCCAACTTCCCAAACCTAACCAAAAACATTTTCTAGACCCAATAAAACCTTCTGGAAGCTCTTAGGCAATTATTACCCCTACTGACCTCAACAATGTAACTAACATTGGTCACCTTCACCCATCAACCTCGATAGCATAACTGATATTGGTTACTCCCTTACTAACATCGATGACTGTGCATTTCTTAACCTTTCCAAAACCTACTCGAACACCTTCTAAAACACAAATAGAATATAACACTAGCACTCTATCACTTTTTACTGCACTCAAGTTACATATAACAATAACATTATCTCTCTTTACCTCTCTTTTAGTTATGTATTACTCTTTTGTCTCTCAAAAGTGGATTGTCATCTCTAAGGAAGTTTGACACTTCCTAGAACAAGTGCATAGCTTAGCATCCCACTCATTTATCTACTAACAAACATTTTATGGTAGTGCTTTCTTACTTGTAGTTAGTCCTCCCCAGCTAAAGAGGAGTGCTCACAACATCTGGATACGGTGCACAAACCAATTTAGGTTAATTTTAATCATTTATCCCCATCAATATTCTCTATTTTTTTATTTAGAATTGAAATAGATAAATTTTAGTGAAATAATACCTTTCTTTCAACCCTGCTATTACATATTTTGATAGTGTTATATATTGTTATTGCATATAAGCTTTTGGTGGAGATGAGTTGGTGTAGTTATAGGCATGTATGGACCATGTTTATGAGGTATGATAGTTACTTCTTATTTACCAAAACTGACAAGTTTATTCTTCATGTTGATGTCTTATTCTTGCATTTTATCGAGATTTCTAAATTGCATTTTTCAAATGCAGGTGTCCAGGGTGACATGCTTATACATGCATTCATATGGTTGATTGCTTCCACTTGTTTGGCCATTTCTAGAGGCCTAATGGTCATATCATGAACAGTGATACTGCCTTGTGGCTACTACCTTGGACACTATTATTTATATACATACATTTTGGCATAATATGTATGACATGTTTGAAGTGTGGTAAAACATATTATTTGGATAGGAGATTTGAATACAAGTGTTTCATTTTTGTTTTATGCTAGATACGTAGTTTTTTGTTTATATACAATTTAAGCAATGGCTTGGTGGTTAATTTGCATTTATCGATGTATTTCACAATCATGCATGGTTCAATGATGCAATGTTTTTCCCATGTACTCATCATATATTTTTTTACATGTATGGTATGTCATGTTTTTGACTACTGATCTATCATCTTCACATGTATACCTTATTCTCCTTTCATTATTTCACATGTTGGTGACAAAGTGCACATGTTTACATGTCTCTATGTCTATATAAAAGTAATTATGGTTGGAAGGAGTGCAATATAAGATTTGTATGCATGGATTATCTCTCTAACATTCCTTTGTCTCATATCATTTGTTTGTCTATTTAGGAAATTGACACAATAACTGTCGATGTCTATGGACCGTGGTTTGAGGTAAGGGAGGAGGGGTGAGAAAGAATAAGACAACACTCCAATACATTAGAATGACCATGCCACAGGTAAAATTTTTATAACCCAATATAATGATTTTATAATTTTTATTTAAGTTATAAAACTCTTTGTGTATAAGGAAATTATTCGTAATATAAAAAAAATTAGATGTTCTCAATGTTTGAATATTATTATGGACATTCATTTATGTCTAGATTTATTTAGATTTTCAATGCTAAAAATATTGAATGCTATAATTGAATTTTATGTGTATCATATTTTTTGCAGACAAAGTCCCAAATATAAAAGAGAATGTGGCTTCCCAATTGCCTAAGGACATGGACGAACTTATCACAAGGATGAGATCCCAAAATATAATGGGCGTAGAAGAACATCTTGGTTTGCAAATGTCACTAGTGGCTGAAAAAAATAATTACTTGAGAGGGAAAATTAGTTTTTGATTGAGCTTCTTGACAGTGCAAGGGAAAAGGTTATCAAGTTGGAAACTGCATTGGCTAACAAGACTAGAGAGGTCGAGAAGTTGCACCATGCACTTCTCACACTGAGGGATGAGAAGATGGATGCTGAAATAAAGTTTGTAAATCTACAAACTGCACATGCTTACAAAAAATCACTTTGTGAGGCAAGGGTGGAGACTGTGTGGGCCATGCTAATGAAGAACGAAGGAATAGTTTCCATATATGAGCAAAAACTATAAATTTTAAAGGAAATTTTCAATATCTTATTTTCAAAAGCCAATGGGATGTCTCTCAATAGACGTGGTATTCCATACACGAACAATGATAATTAGTTATGTGCAATGACTTATGTGTTCGATATTACATGATGTATGCTTATGACTTTGGATGAAAATCAACTAAAACACATGCTTATTCACATTTTAATCTAAAAAATTGATGTTTATTTTCCACCAGTTGCTTACTTCATCTTGTGTATTTAAGTTGTTTATGAATGAATGAATGACTATGTTCAGAAGTAGTTTAACCGAAAAAAATATAGATTGACTTCTTATGAAAATTTGCTATAAATAGACATACTAAAAAGAGCAAATATATCCCTAAAAAATAGAAACTTCTCCCTAAGTAGAGAACACATGGTAATTACAAGCTCTATACATGTCATCCAAATATTCATAATCTTATTGATAAGCATAGGGGCTATGTCATCATGGATTTTAAAGTCCCTCGAGTGGCTTCCTGAACTATTTTTGTAGATTTTTCTAATCATGTGGCTTATTTATTATTTTTAAATATAAACTAAGAAAAAAAAAGTGGTAATTACATAGTTTATAGGCATTTTTGGAGCCATGAAATTTTTATATTGATTACAAACTTACTTGATCCTATAACATATAGGCTAGATTATTTATGAATGTTCATAGAAGATGGTATGTATGTCTTGAATGCATAAAAATGGTGTGTATGTTCTGAATGCTTGTAGTCTTGGTTCTCTTGAGACCTAATTATCCAATTTTGTAAAACATTGGTTGTTTGGAATAGTTTCCTAAGAAATTGAGTGCTTTGCTAAAATAATGGGTAACATTTTAGGATTTTCTCAAGTTATAGTGAAATAAACTACAGATGTATAGTTAAATTGTTTGATACTTCTATATATTGCTTGTTGCATCCATTATCTTATTTGAAAATTGTATTAATATTCCAAGGCCCAAGTGTGAATTGAATAGGTCTCCATGTCTCTTAGTTCAAAGATGAAAATACTGGGCCTTCTGATCCCATAGAAAGAACTCTTACCAGCTATTTGAGTTCAAGAAAAACTCAATAGTTTGGAAGCAATGAAAATTATTCAGATGTTAAAGGGGATGTTTATGAGTCTATAGAATTAGATATGATGTAGATTTAAGGGGATAAGTCTTCATAAACATCATTATCTAGTTCTTAATCTAACTGGTTACACTCACTTGATGGTTTACTCTTGCAAAAATTTACATTCAATGCTTCCTTTGCTCTTCAAGGTTCCATCTCCTTCCATCATTCATATAGGTTCCTAGGATTAGTAGCATTTTTTACATATAATTTTCCCTGGTACATTTTAGACTCACTTCTTGTATTCATTAGACATCCATCATGTCACTAACATTCACCCTTAGCTCAGTTCATAACATTGATCTCACTTTTCATGCAATTCTCTCACTAGCTCTTAAGTCTAAAGGACCAATTTTGATTTAAGTTCCCATAGATCAATAATTAGTCATAGCTATTTAGAGGTGATATCATCACACCTTAATGAACACATTTAAATTGTCAACTCACCCTTAATTACTTCTTTCCACACAATTCACTCTCAATGGTTTCTCTAGGCTAGTAGCCCTGTTTTGGATGCTTCTCATTTATGTATCTATTATAAAATATTTATTATAGGTTTAGGGTTTGATATGATCTCCCTCAATTTGGATATAACTTCTTATGAAGTTTGAAGATCTGGTTTACTCCTTCTCACCATTTTCTTAGCCCTTTTCTTTATGCAATTAGCCCTTCTAATCCTAATTCCGCCTTGTTATAACTCAGATTACTAAATACATACATAATGAGTTTGTAGAGGACCAAAAAAATTTAAATAATCTTTTAAATATTAGTTCCTTTCAAACCACCAAGTTTCACATTTTCTAACAGTGAAAACTATCCAAATTGACTAAACCCTAGTCTTGGCTTTTTTGGCTTATACACAAACTTGAGAGCAACATAATTATCTTAAAAATGTTTCAAAGATTTTCATACCACTATGAATGGTTTTTAGGCTCTATCTTATCCTAATGAAACTCTTCAAACCTTATATACACAAAATCCAATCATCTATTCACACATTCTAACTCAATTTCCCTTGAACTGTGCAGATCACAAGGGTTTCCTACAAGAGTGTGTCCCTGTTAGATAACCAAAAATAATGTTTCAAAAAAAGAGAGATTATAAACAACTTCAAAACTCCATAGTGAACTTAACAGCATGTTTTATAAGCCAAAAAATCATTGATAATATGGATTTTCTCAAAGATCAATCCTTGTAGTCATGAAACAATAATGCAAGTATAGAAACAGGGCCTGCATATTGTCAACTTCCATTCTGGGGTCTCTTTATTTCAAGAATTATCATTAAGATATTATCTCTTAGTTCTTCACATCAAGAACTTGATATCTTAATGATCTTACCTCTCTCTCAATGTATATCCATTCTAACATCTACAAAAACAATGGTTATGGATTGTGTAATAGAGTTGATCCTTTTGTGAACTATGAATAAAAGCTCACTACCTCTCTTGTAATCAAACAAAAAATCTTCCCCTATACATGAATCACACATTCATCTCTTAATCATAATCTTATCACATAGTTGATTGATGTCTTAAATCCCAAGGATTACCTCATTCTATGATTGAGACAATAGTCTATAGGGCCTTAAGGATTCAATGG
Source organism: Torreya grandis (assembly GCA_037957365.1). NCBI lineage: Eukaryota > Viridiplantae > Streptophyta > Pinopsida > Cupressales > Taxaceae > Torreya > Torreya grandis. The sequence goes on from JARHVA010000379.1 coordinate 2,152,059, forward strand.
TCTATTTTACTCTCAGTCTCACCTTGTTACTAATATTATCACATCTCTTTTAAGTTTTTTAATTTCTAAACCTATAAAATTATGTTTGCCACACTAAACTCCAACTTTTATTTGTAACCAAACATTCCAATATCTTCCTTTTATGACTGTAACCTATATCCCTTATTGGTTCTCTACCAATCATTCAACAAGCTACAACTCCACATAAAGATGAACAAATACATGGCCTCAAGGGCCTTCAAGGGAAATATACATGATTCAAAACAACTCAATCCAATTCAAGAACATCAACTTGCATGGATAAATTCCTTATTTATTCATTATGTTCAACAAAAACAAATAATTTTGATCCATTTGGACTATGTTATCATTCTTGAGGAGTATCATCTGGAGGTTATTCTAGTGGAGGAGCCATTATTGATAATGAAATACATGGTCTTGATACTATGGATATTCAATTAGATAATGGTATGTTCAGGTATTATCAACCATAAGATCATTTAGATGATCTAACACATCAACCTACTATAACAAAGAGAGACATGTTTTGTGAGGAGTTTGTGATCTCAGAACACTTAGACAATGAAACTAAGGTATGACATTTGGAATAACTACAACTTACATGTTGGTTTAGCTGAATTTTATATTCAGTAATGAAAAGATGAAAGTTATAAAACTACTCACTTTACTTAGTAGGATTCAGCCAAAATGGAAAATTATTCTACGAAATTGGTTTCAATCCCAAATTTCATTTGAGGTGCTTATGATATGGAGATACATCATACTAAATATGAAACTATTAGATGGGGTTGAATCTATTTCTAGTGTTAGATGAACATTCCAATGAAGAATCCAATACTATTCAAGGACATGAAAATAAAGAATCATTTATTTCTTCATTCATTCGATCATCAAAACATTACATGATCAAAACATCAAACACTATTATAGACAAATAAATATGTAATTTGTTTAGCAATAAATATGTAATGCACAAACAAATATGTATTTTATTTAGACATAAATTAAACTATTTGAAACAGAACCAGTTAAAAGACTAAACATTGATTAAACATGTAATACACTATTTATCAATATTGAAACATATTTTTATAAAAAAAGTCTATTCATTTTCAGAAGAGTCACTTTCATCCGATGGATTGTAGTCACCATTGATTTGATTCTCTACAACATGCATGTAAAAATATAGTGTTTTTGTTCTTGAAATACTTTGGCCCAGTTGGATGAGAGGAAAATATGTGTTGTGGGAGACTGCATATCTCTTCCATAATGTTGTATATGGCTACATCAAACAAATACTGGAGGCTTGAAAGAGGTTATTCCAAACATTATATAGTTAAAAATGCATTCATAATGGAATTTTGGCACCAATGAATCTATTTTGTACTTAATTCGGATGCACATAAACATCCAAATCATTAGACACCTTCATTGGCAAGAACTCTAAGAAGGGCCTCAGATACGCTGGAATGGCACCAGGAGTACCCCATGCATCAAGAAAAATGGCATCATCCTATGGCCATTCATATGACCACTGTATATATAAATCATGATCGAGCCTATCCATGAATTTTGTTTAATCATAGTTCACCATTAGAATATGGTATGATGGATATGCCATGTTGTAATGTAGGAGAACGTTCACCCACCATAATCCATCAAGCTGTGTGAAATTTACTGTGCTATCAAGGCCCCTCCAATTGATAAAACTGACCACCATACATGAGATTTCAAGCAATGTTTGTCATTCCACATTTACCTCCTTTGGTACATTTGATTTTTTCCATATGAATTTATGAAATTCTTCTTATGTTTTAACAACACTCCTCATGTAGTATTAATGCCACCTGCCACACAATTACAAAAATTAATTAGTGATAATTTCTAAAAATAATTTACAAACTGTAGTTAATCATTATGCATGTAGTTAATCAACATAGTAAGATGTTTTGTGGAGTTTGGTAAAAAATAATATAATTTGAAATGCATAAGAGAATGTAAATGAAATGTGGTAGTCAAATAGTCAAATGCATAAGAGAATGTAAATGAAGTTCAATTTCATGCATCAAGTAGTTTGTAACTACTTACATACATGTAACAAATAACTAGATAGAAGAGAACAAGTTACCATGTCAACTATCATGTCAAGTGATGCATGAACATCAAGCTAGAAAACACTATTTTTGAGTTTTGGCAATATGAGGTAAAAAGTTGGTCGAATTTGATTGACATGAAAAGTTTTAAATCCCAATATTGGTTTACATGATCTTCCATTATTAGGCCACTATTTCTTGTTCAAAACTACTTATATTGATTGTTGACTTTTGCAAGGCACATCTTTGATTGTTAACATTTTTCGAGAGGTAAGTTGAAAACTAGATCTATTTGACTATTGCACTTGATTTGATTTGGACTTTAATATTTCTTGACTAATATACTTGCTTTAACCAAGGATTAATGCTACTATGATTTTTGTATAAGTTATTGTAGTAATGTTGGATAAAATAATGTCAGTCATTGTGTTAATTACTAAATTCCAATAAATACTGTTATCCTAGTTTGATCAAACATTCACTGCTAGTATGGTTGCTGTATTAGTTATGAAGTCCTCACCCATATGTTGGGTTATCAAGAAAAGAGTATTTTTCTTTGTAACTACCAAGCAACCAATGTTGAAATTGGTTTCATAGGTAGTTGTACGTTAGTTTTTAGGTAGAGGAGAGAGAGGAAAGACAGGAAGAGGTCTCCAAGGAGAGGGAGGGAAGGTGAGAATGAGAAAATGCTCAAGAAAGGTGACCAAGTCCATTGATGGACTATGTTGTAATGAAATGTTAAATCAATGAATACAGATAAGTTAAACATCATGTTGTGTCTTTTGCAAGCTTTCTAGATTACTCTTTATATGTATTCACATTGTTTCAAGTGAGCCTTAAAGGCCATATATACATAGACTCTATATGTGTATGTCTACAGGTTTGGATAAGGCTATAAGTATAGTCAAGAAGGAAAGTGATGCAGAGGATGATCAAAACTTCACTAAACTCCTCTAACCAATGTTCTCTCCCTACACTTAGTTTATATGGTGATTCTTAGGTTCAAAAATGCTATGTCTGTCTTATAGATATCATTATTCTTATTTTTCTCCTTATGGTATCTTGAGACCTTCCTATCAGCAATACCCTTCTTACCTTATTCCCTATCTTTTTTTTACTTCTCCCTTCACCTAGTCTCCTCCTAGTACCCTTTTTCTACACAAATTATTTATGTACGATATGGTATGAATTAAAAACACCATAATAATTTCATTTGAAGATACCCTTTATGGTCCTCTTAATCTTGATCAAGTTTCATGCTTTGATTCACTCACTAGATCATTATTTAAGGCATGTTTTCCTCTCTGTTAAGGCCTATTAGGCCTCTCTAGATCTACCATAACCCTATTTACACACAATATTATCTAAAAATATGGATAAGCACAAGAGTGACTTGGAAACATTATAATCACTTAGCACAGGTCTTAGCCAAGATTATACCAAATTTCAAAGACTTTTTATGGTTATAACTAGTTCTATTGCCCAAACCCTACTTCTAGGGTTATATACACATATTCAAGCCCGAGAGCATTCAGTTTGCTCTTACTTGTTCCATAGAGAGTTTCAAAAGACCTTTAAGGTTTTCTAAGGTTTATCTCATCATTATTTATCATCCCAAATAAGTAAAATTCCAAGAAATAGTTTCCAACACCTGTGCACAATTGATATACCTATAAACTCCTCAATCTTATCAAGTCAAGAAATACACCTACCAACATCTCTCTAGCATATTTTCCTATGCTCTATGTACATAATGGTAATGTACAGGTCTGCAAGTGTTTTTTTGATGCCTTATTTTGTTCTCAAAATTTATAAACCTTGTAGATTATTGAAAAAATATTACCACAACTCCATTAATCTAAGGATACATAAATTACTCACGAAGATGCTCCCAATATATTCTTCACTAGATTTTGCTTGATCAATACTTGGTTTCTCTAATTAATTACAGGACTATAGCTGTCTAGGGAGCAAGTTGAGATCTTAAACCTTTACCAAGGATTTCCAAATAGAGTAAAGGACTTGTTAAGTTTTTTATTTCCTATACCTCGGGTAGGATCCTTTATCAGTCTACTTGATAACTCTATCATGCCAATTTTGAATACCCTATACCAACTATCTGTGCTCACAAAGACTTAATAGGGTTAAAGAGATTGTTGTGCAAAATAGTGTGAATCAACACAAATGGAATGCACCCACATACTTATCAAATATAATATGAACTCACTAGTCAATGAAATAATATCAAAACATAGTACTAACAACCTTCCCTCTTTGATCTTGCAAAACTCATTCATCCACCATTACATTATTTAAAGAATAGGGTTATTCACCAAATTTTAAGATTAAATAAATAAGAAAAACTCATTTTGAAACATTTTTAGGATCATATAGAGTCTTGGATAGCTGATCAAACATTACAAAGTGAGAAAATCATTGAGGATGCAATTCCCTTTTGAATACCATGTTCATCGTTTATGACAAACCAAGGTATGATCATGTAACATTGCCTGAGAGTTTGGTGAAGAGAAAATCATTGTGTGTTAAGTTGATATTTTTTGGATGAGATAAATTTAGATTAAACAATTTACTTATTGATCTGAAGGTAAAGATTGGGATAATTATACAATACACAATTCTAGGATAATAAGAGCCCTGTTTTACAGTCATAAGACATTGTTTATAATCAAATAATAAGAGGGGAATGTGTGTTTGGGGCCAAATAATGATGGATAATTATTAGAGCATTGATAGGAGAATGAGGATAGTTTGGATATCTTTCTTTGGAGTTGGAGTCCTGTAGAAAATAAATATAACCCTTAAAAGATGTCACAGGCCTATATAATTCAAGACCCTATTTTCACAGTCAATGTGAGTGATTAACAAATGGAGTGGATGAAGTTACTTTGTGAATTATATCTATAGATTAAACTAGATGTGTAATGAGGTTGAAATGATTAAGTAAGGTTATTTAAAGAGATAAACCTCCTTTGAATGACACTAGTTGGCTAGAACACTATTTTAGCCCTGTTAAAGAACCCAAAACTATGTAAGCACTCAAATTAGAAGATTGGCAAGGATTGAGAAATGAAAATGGAATGTTAGTAAGGTAAAAGGGTGTATGGAAAGACCCAAGGTTGACATTAAAATTGATAAGAACTTGAAATGCATGAAATATAAACAACGATCACTAGGACTGTTAGATAATGGTTCAAAAACTCAAAATTCTGTAAGTTTAGGGGGTTGGATGAGAATAAATAAATATTTGGAGAGTTGATTATCATTGGTAAAGACATTAATAAGGTCCCATAATGGATTTAAATAATTTCCAACAAAATATATTATATTTTTATACTCCTTGGCTTGAGTACAAACTCTACATAGGGTTTCTTGGCAAAATATTGATTTAGGTACTTAGCGAAGGAGTTGAAACCTCAAAATTTTTAGAAATATTGGAATTAAAATTACATAGGTGAATCACATGGTTATAAGTATTTTTGGCATGTGTGGAGACCAGGATGAGGCAAACTCAGGGTTGTAGGGTTAAAGACCTAATGTAAGACCTAATTTGGGAATGTTTGAACTAGAAAGCACATTATCATGGGTTGCCAAGTTATGAGATTGAAAACAAAGTTCAAGAAGGATAAAGAGTGATATCATATGAATTTATTTTTCCAAAGGGAGTTGTGGAGTGTCCCAACCAAGGATTTTTATCCAAAAAAAGGCTACAAGCCTTGTGTAATCTTTGTGAACTTGGGGTATAAAATGGAATGCTGAGTTAGGATGGAACACCTAAAAGGATCCAAAATAGGTTAAATAGGGTAATATGAGATAATTTATGAAAATAAGACACATTTCTAAGAGTTACCTCAAATATTTATGTTTTAAACCTATGAGATATGCCTAATAGAGAGATAGTAGAGAGAATTGAATGGTAAGGAGAGACTAGTGTTAAGAAGTGAGTCAGAAGTGGATGCTAGTGACATGATAAATGCCTAATGAGTCCAAGAAGTGTATCTAAAATGTATAAGGGATAGGTATATCAAGAAGAAGGTCACTAGCCCAAGAACCAAGGAAAGGTTGTGAGAACATGGAACCTTCAAGGACAAACATAACATTGAATGAGTTCTCAAATAAGAGCAGAGCCAATTAAGGGAATATTTGGTGATTTCTCCACTTTAATTTTGCATCACTAGTTGGAACATGATTGCCTATTTCCCTATCAAGGTAACTCATGGCATAATTGGTTAAATTCTAATTTAGGTGACTTGTAATAAAATGATTCATTTGATCTTGGTAAAGGTACCTCACAGGAGAAATGATTGATTGGATCCCATTCTAGGTAACTCAATGGAAAATGTATGGATTACAAACTTTCTATGGAACAATGTGTGATATGGCTTAGATATATGTTATATTACACAAGCTATATTCAAATTATTTGATCCTTATAACACTAAATGTTATAGTAGCTTGGTGTCTATATTCCTTTTCCCTATACCTATTGGGTTTCAATTACCATGTTTTGTGTTTTATGTGCAAGTACAAGTGAGCACAAAATTATTGTCTTGTATTTTGTCATCTTCAGTAGATATCGTAGTGGAACAATACATAATAAAAGAGAATTTTCACAGTGAAAGATTGGCTACATAAACCTTCCAAATCCCTTCAAAATGACCAACACAATGCCAAAAGTCTATCAAAAAAGTTTTCAATGAAGAGTAGTGTGTGTTAAGAGGAAAGGTGATTTGCCTCTTTATAATTAATGAGTAGTTTATATATATATATATATATATATATATATATATATATATATATATATTTCATTTTTTTCTTAAATCTTTGTAGGATATAATTCAATTTTTTTAATATCCATATCCAATCAATTTTCCCACCTTACCTAGGCCATGTCCAAATATTGTTACATATATAAGGTGCATTTGGGTTATATCCAACATGGGAAAATGTGACGAAGAGAGCAGGAGAGTATCTATTAATATACTTTACATGCCCTAGAGGACTTTCCTTAACTAAATAATTGACTCTACTATATGGGCATGAGGTTAAATTGGTGATCCTGAAATACATTTTTGTTTGATTATTGTAGGTAATTTATGATTTTCAGATACTAGTATGAGACACATATTTTGTTCCATTTGTATGGACACTCTCATAATGGTAATGGTTATGTTACCACAAGAGTTGTTGGTGATGATGTACATTATATATATATTTTTTATGCATTTCTTAAATTCTTTCATGATCCTCCAATGGGTAATATTTTCTTTCATTTGATTATCTTAGTTCATCCTAGTCTCCTAAGGGGTACTCTCTTTGTATTTACATGGTGACATGAGGGAATCACAGAGAGTTGGGTAATAAGAATATTCCAACTAAGGGATAAAGGATGACCACCATCGTAAAATTAATATAATTGAAGATGACCACCATCACAAAAGTAGCTGTCAAAAGGTAGTTGATGTAAAATGTAATTGTAAAAGGAGGACTAAAGAGACTCTTCTTAGCATGAACAAGGTACTAAATCTATTAACTAATAAAATGAACCTCAGAACTATTGCATTCTTTATTTATATAATATCAATAACATTATTTGTTTCTATAATATTTATAAATTTGATTTCTGTTTAAAACAATGACTAACTTTACTGCATTCCTCGGGGTAGGGTTTAAATAGTGTTAAAAAAATCCTTTAAGAGAAAATACATTTATGCAATATGTTACAGCATGTGGGTAGTCTAAGATAACTATTCACCTTCAAAAAATGTATTTATTTTTTGTTACATGCATTTATTATTGTTGTGCTATCACTAAAACTTATAAAGGGCTACAATCAGGATGCATTATCTCTATTATGTCCACCCCTATCTTGCTTTGTTGCCTTGCTAAGCTCATCATCCTAGAATTGTCATTTTGGATTATTATGAGGTGGGTTTGGAAAAAGTTTGGTATCCTATGACATGATCTGATATCTGTTTCTATTCATATTTTATATGAAGTCTCTCTATCTATGGGTGGAAGTTACATGCCCATCCTACACTTTTTGGAATGGATGAGGCATTGGGTGTTGTGAATTCGATATCACCCTACTCTACACCTTATTATAAACTTGTGCCATATAGTTTTTGAAGAATTCCATAGTTTCTATGATTCTATCCATTGCACAAAATCTGCCAAATATCTCTCATGCTCTACATATCAGGGCCTCAACATCATCAACTTCAACAATATATGGGATCTATTCATAAAGTGAAAATCATACAGTTAGAAATGCCAAAAAATACAAAAAAAATATGACTACAAGTAGTTACTAGACTTACAATATCAACCCCCCCCAGCTGGTCTTTAGTGTCATCCACCAAACTTGCTACAATACCTTCTAGTGCTTAACCTAATCCTTGCATATCCATATTTGATACACCATGCATTTCAATGTGCAAACCTATGATATACATGCCTTCTCCCTCATTTTCAATTTAAACTCTATTGTTTTGGACCTAGGAAATGAAAATGTATTACACAAACTACTTGAAGTTGTTAATTCATATAGTATGGGGGAATAAAACTTACATGGTACTCAACATCGATGTTGTTGACACTCTCGTTAAAACCATGCATTATGGCTACATCCTCTACAACTACTTGATTTGTCATCTTTCTCATCAGGTATACCTTGATCACATTCTTACAATTATATCCTTGGATTGAAAATGAGAAATTACACATCAACATAGAAGGTGTTACATTGAAGATGTGATAATGAAATGTCTCATCTTTCTTACTTTACACCCATGCCGTATGAGGGTTGCTATTGTTAAAGGTAATATGAGAATTCGAGATGTTTAAAGCCCGTAATCATGAAATATTTTCATGTCTTTATACTTTTAAATTCTTGTGGAAGCTAATGTCCTTGCATAGCTATAGCCACCAATAATGTATGTAAACTGATGTTGTTAGTTGGTGAACCAACCAATCCACCTTACTAGGAAATGACATTTTAAATGGCAATTGTAAGATGCTATAAATACATTGATGTCTTTCCTGGCATGTAGAAGTGTTTGATAACATTGTGACCACATTCTGACCCTATATACCTAGTGTTGTACCTAGTATTTAACAAAAGTGGGCTGAGAGGAGCGATATATTTATATAAACTTTTTGGACTCCCTTGTATCCATGTACTCATTGGCATAACTATGCATTATGAACCCCAAGTATTGAAACATTGCACGTCTTACATCATCATCTTTCACTTTTGCTATCAAATTATTCAACCATGCATGACGAACATGCCAAATGCATAATAGACATCATAGTCAAATGTCTCCCTGAATAACACAATAGTTTTGCATAAGTTAATGTAATAAGGTAGGGATAGTGTCTATGAACATACAAATATGAATTCCATGATGCATGTAGGAATAATGACTATGCACCTAATAACTTTTATCTCTGTACCAACATCATTGACCATGAAGGCATTGATTTTCCATTCAATGTCTTTCAAATGCACTCTTCAAAGAGGAATTTACATTCATTATATTATTTCAATAGTACATGAGCGAGACATAATGACCCATGCAATGGGCATAGCTTAGTGTTTAGAATCAAATGCCAATAGTGTGTATAATTAGAACCATACAAGAAAAAAATAAAAACATTGGAACAACTACTATCATTACAAACATCAGAACAATTAATATTATTAACTAATCTTACAAACATTGGCACACTACCTTCATTGCATTCATCCGAAACATTTCATCAATTGCCAATAAAATATGCTTCCCAAATCTCAACAACCATTCTAGCTATTGTGGGATTTGGATGCCCAAGATGGAAGGGATTTCCCCATCCCCATCAAGCTCTCCCCCATTTTATCTTTGATAGAAAACCACTTGTCAGGATTCACCAGTGCTCGCTCCCAAACACTTGTTAAATCATCAACATTGTACATCTATTTTACCTTCGTGATCAATTGTTCTCTATTGTATATGTTATCCTTGCTCAATAAATCATCTCGTTCTATTTCACTATTAAATAATACAATTTTGTCATGCACCATCTCCCGGTGTTTAAGCTGGATAACATCAGTATAAATTCCCAATAATATTAGCCTATGAATGCATTCATTAAGTTGGGGGCTGATGTGAGGAGCAAAAAACATTTTTTACCCTTGAACTATTCATATTGTTGGTCATGGCAATAGTTGTGCTCATTGTTTATGTGTTTTACTTGATTTTATGTGAGAAACACACAATCATGTTGATAGACCATGCATCATGTGCTGAAATGAAAATGAAAAGAGCACCTTATATGCCTTTGACCCAATCAGCTACCCTTTTTGGACTTGGGCATTAAAGACTTATCCTTTGGCATGGCATCAATTTCTTGAAAGTCATTGCGGCCATATGAAGACCAGTAGTTGTATGATTTTGGTGAATAAATAAATAGTCATGCAAGATGAAAAAAATGTACATGAATGGAACATAATAGCATACAAATAGATACCATCTTTAAGTCTATAGTGTGAGGTGACTCACATGACATATTTAGAGGTTGTGGTGATCTTGATATCCTTTATAGTAAAATCTAAATTTCTATTACGATTTGAAACATGAAAATTTGTAGGGAACAATGCCCTTTTTGATTCTCTTTTGATGAAGTTTTCCAACCTATCTTGCTAAACCTAGGCAACCCACAAGTCTTCCTCATTGACGTCAGGAAAATTGGCTCACTTGATACAATTGCAATCAAATGGACCCTCGTCTAGCTTCCCTAGTTCAAGGTGAATTATTTGTTTCCACCTTTTTTCCGTGTATTACAGCCTATAAGGAGAACATTTAATTGAACGAATTAGAAATGGACTTTTTGTATTGAGTGAATGCAAGTTTCCATGTATTGTAGAGGACTTTATTTTTCTAATTGAATGTTATATGTCATATACTACAATGTACAGAGGACAACGATCGAATAATGCACATAGAAATTAAAATTTGAGAATTCAAACCACTTAAGAAAAATATGATAGAAACTACGAACAAAAAGTTATAAGACTATACAAAATCTCATTGAAATTAATATAAAACTCTTCATAAAATATATCAAAATAAATGCATCAAAATGTATAAATGGACAAAATAGTGCATGCATGAGGTAGTTACATTTATAGATGATCTTAAGTAGCATGCACTAACTATGTGCATGTGGGCGGGGTGCAGGAATGTGATTTTGTTACGAAGTCCATAGCTTCAGGAAAAGGTGAAAAAAAAGAGAAATTGCTAGGAAGCCCATAAAATGAAGACATGGTTTTGAATTTGCTATGAATCCCATAGAATCAGGTGAGGGTGCAAAAAAAGTAAAATTACTAAGAATCCCATGTGATATTATTGTTTTCCATCAACTAATCATTTGATGTATTGATTTAGAGGCATGGACATACTGGTATTTAAGGACAACACATGAAAGGAAATGTTAGTAGGCAAAATAAGAAAAAATTGTATGACATGTGTGTATTATAAATTATATGAGTCCATATGGGATGCAATTTATCTCATTCAATTGTACTGGTAGGTTTCCTTATCACCCAGAATAAGGTCATAGCATAACCCATATTGAGTTATTAGAGCTTTAGTGTAGCAAAATAAGCCACCAATTTTTTTTTAAATGATTTCCTCATAGACAACCACTACCATACTTCCCACCTACCGAACCAAAATTTTTGACTCCTAAATTTAGGGAGGCCCATGAGACGATAGAACACAATAATGAAACTAAATGAAAGCTTCTTCTTCATTACATGCACAAAATTATACAAAAAGTTGTCATGATCAAAAAGCTTCTTATTCATTACATTTACAAAATTACACCATTGTCCAATGTCAGTTTTTTACAACTAATCCAAGTAGTGCCCATCATGATCATGGACATTTATATCATCCTCAGATTCTTTTGATGGTGTTGTAAAATGACTTCTTCGCCACATTGCTTCTTTGTATGTAAGGTCATCCAACACATGTTTGAGATCTAATTTAAGATTTGAATCTAGAGAATTCCATAATTGTACACAATTATCATGAAGACTGTCCCATATTGAAAGTTGAAATATAATCACAAGGTGATATGTACGAAACAATCTTTCTGGTAGGAATGTTGCATAACTAGTTCTATCAAAGTATTTGCCAAACTGACTTTTCATCATGGGATTCAAAGATATTCCATGCTACTGAATAATTTATTTTGATAAGAGATTATAACTAAAAATTATATCTAGCAATTCCATTTGTCAACATGACCAATTACCTTTTAACAAATCCAAAGTAAAAACATTATTAGTATTCCACCAAATCTTGGCAATGTGATTTGCATGAGTAGCCCAAGAAGGTGGTGGTCAACTAAAAATTTAATTCAATTCAACTGAAACTTGATCTAAGTCTCTTCTTGTTACATCTCTGAGTTGGATTAGGGAATTCCATAAGTGATTGGAATGGCAACTGAAGAAGGGTTCCAAACATAGCAACATGCTGCAAACAAACACACAAACCACAAAAAATAAATTATATATATGATCCACTACATCTTATGTAACATATTATTCAATAGAGTGATTGTCGATCGCCCAGTCAATTTGAAATATAGATTGTCAAAAGATTCAATCATTTTCATTCTAAAAAATTAACTTTAGAAATGTACTTGTAAGAATGTAGTTGTGAAATATGTATCAATTATTTTTATAGAGGTGGAGTAACACTGCCATATAGACTGCATAGGCAAGAGAATATTCTTTAATTTAGAAACACCTCTAACATAAACATCATACTCTAAAGTGGTGTCATACAAATATAAGAAGCCAATATGACAAATATTAGATTAACATTCAACGCTAGTACTTTACAAGTATTTTATGGGCCTCCATATTGAGATGGATCCATAACGTGCATGTGAGTGGAATCTCAACCGTGAGATAAAGGGCTTCCCCTCATATCCTAGACAATTCAATGCAACTACATGTTCTTAATATAACCTTAGTTTGATACAAACACTTAACACTAGATATATGAGGGAAAATTTAAATCAATGTATAACTCCTTGGATTAAATGTCAAGATGTCTTGATAATACTTGATAAAATAAGCATGAGAGACTCTACTTATAATAGGGTTGGATGAGAATATAAATTATGAAATGACCAAGCATTATGTGTGTGTATGTCTGTGTGCACCTGAGTATGTACTCACATTCCTCAAGGGAATATAGACACATGGGTTGACCTTAAAAGATAGTAAAAGGTGAAAATCAAGGCACAAAGGACCCATAAATGAAGGGGATAGTCATATGGGATAACTAAGGAAAATACACTAAAAGAAGATTTTAGACATTTTGAGAGCATTCAAAGTTATACAAAGGAAAATGAATAGTTGATATGTAGGTTTTCATACAATTTTCATCTGATAGATATATTATTATATGAAAAAAGTGTTCAAAAAAATTCAAGTTATGAGGAATACCTAAGTTAGGGGATGATGACATAAGGCCCCAAAAAAGGAAAGTCTACTAAAACAATCTAAATGTATGCATGTAGACCATATGTGATAAAACATGAAACATACCTAATGTAAAAGGGTCTTGTACTAGAATTAAGTGTCTAAAATAACACTCAAATATAAAAGGAGAGATGGGTCATCAATTGTAAATCATATCTTTTATAATTCATATAAACTAACTAATAGAATTCATATGATCAATGTTGATTTTGTTTTATTGTTGCCATATCATTTTTTTTATTTGTTAAGAATATGAATACATATTATTGTATAGTAGTAACCATAATGTAGGTTAATATGATTTCATTCAAAATTACATTTCAAATAAGATATTGCAATATAAAAAGGGGATATTTAACATAAAACACAAGAGTTAAGTTTTTAAGATCTTTCTCCTAACAACATATGATTGTTAAGTAGAATAATGGGTATGTTTGTGCCTTTAAAATTGAGATTGGATAAAAGAGTCTAAATTTGAACAATGAAATAAAGAGTTGTGTTGACAATTCTCAAAGAGGCCAAATCTATGTTGGGTTATATCTCTAATGAATAGAGATATGCATCTTTGACCTTCATAATGAATAAGATCTCATATAGAGCAATGACTTCCTCTAAAGAGGTAGTAAACCCTTCCATGAATGTCATAATAAATTGGAAACATATATACATAATGTTTCTTTGACTTTAGTTATTTATTACAAATTTTGCAAATACAATGATGTGTGGAATAAAGTGATTTGACTTCATGAAATGCTTATGAGAGTATACTAGTGATTTCCCCAAAAGAAATCTCAATATAAAAAGAAGAATGGTGTATTTGGGATTTTTAATAAGTCCATCTTCTATTTGAAGATAATGAAAAAAAGTAGTGATGAATTTTTTATAATAGTTTTAATGGTTTTGTCCAAGTTGATTTAAATAATATTTTTATATACAATCTCTTATGCATTCATAACTATCAACATGTATGGTGCCTTGATGGAAAATGTATTAGGAGGCACATGATTGATATCAATACCAATTCCCTACAAAAAATAACTACATTGGGCATATCAATTTTTATTGATCCCTTGTTGACATAATTTTACATATGATTGAAGAGCCTTGAAAGAATATCTATTATGCTCAATTATTGTATCTTAGATACATCTTAATATGTGAACCAACAGATCACTACATGGAAAATAGTTGAAATATGATAGAAATGGATGTCAAAATCAACCAAAAATAACTACAAGTGGAGTTTAATTTAAGAACTACTCAACCACCTTTTCATAAAAAGTTATCACAAGAACAAAAAAAAAAGTGGGAGGATTCAACTGGGGGATGAATGCACCAATGCAAGTCTCCAATGATGCATGTTGCCACCAATTCAAATCCAAGTTTTGGCTTCCTTTGCATTGATCAATGCAAATGAGAATGCATCGACCAATGCCATATTCTAACTAGCAAATACATAAACATGAGAGCAAACTAACAGTTCACTAATCCTCATTACAACATATAATTAATCCTAAAAATAGATGGGCTATAGATAGCTAAGAAAGCTTCCATCGATCGCACCTTAAATGACGTGTCACAATCCATAAAAAACTAGCAGAGCCTAGACTAGATGAAGGATTTAGTGCAGTTTAGGATTAATAAGATTTAAAATTTATGAATATTCTATGATAATATCAAATTTGAACATTATGGTATTACAATGTCCATCTATTTTCTATGTTTTAAACTTATTTTTGAACTCATCTCATTGGCAATCCATATAATTTGATGTTGCTTGCCTCAATAAATGTTGAATATTCTTTAACTTCTTTCATTATTGTTGCTACATTATTGTCCACATCAAATCCCTAACTTATTTATGAAAATAGGGCAAGACCAAAGTTGATGCAACATAGAAACTAATGTCAAGTTCAAAAAATCTAGATGAAACCCTAACAAGTGCCAAGATTGCTGACAATACAGGACCATAATACAAAAACAATATAAAAACAACCCAAAATAGGTTGATCAAATCCATCAGTTGAAAAAAAGAGACAAAGATCCTCAATCCATGGCTGATACAGGGTACTGTAAATACAGTCGAATGCACACACAGATCAAACAATACATGTTTGTAACCAAATAAATTTGATGCCAATTATAGTGTAGAGGGTTCTCAATCTAAGCTATAGTTTTATGCAGACATTAAATTTGGGGTATTGATAGGAGAGTTATAATTTTCAAGGAATTATAAATTGGAAAAAATCAAATTCATTAATAGTTAGAGATTCTGTTCTCTAGGAAAAATAAAATTTATTAACAATTATACATTCTGTTCATCAAATAGAGGGAGGAGGAATCAAATCCTTGACTCAATAATTAGAGAAATATGAAAGATTTATAAAAATGAGTGTAGTAATCATGATGAACAAAATATGAAGGATTTATATGAAATATTTGATCAAAGCTTTGTAATATCAAACCAACCCCACCTTATTCTCTTTGATCACTTACACTATCACCAATCTTGGACCAGCATGCTCCATCTCACTTTGGAAATGGATAGAAATGGGGGAATAACATTACAATATTTGGTGATAATTTGAATATGGTCAACATGCACTATTCCCACCTAGGGAGTTAACCACGTGTTTGATTGTGGGTCAAACTAAACTATGGGTTATCATTACTGTGGAGGTAACCGTGAACATGAAGGATGTTAGGTTTAATGTCATCAACTTATACTGACAACAAATTTTATCGGCGACCAACACGCATCAAAAGTTGGCATGTGTTGGTTAAGCTCATCGATTTATGTGATTCATCAAAACAATTACAAGAAGCTTACTGAGTTTTTACATTGTAGTAATATTAGGTTGATTATTGACAAGGCAAATAACACTAGCTCATCGATTTATGTGATTCATCAAAACAATTACAAGAAGCTTACTGAGTTTTTACATTGTAGTAGCATTAGGTTGATTATTGACAAGGCAACTAACACTAACATTGATATCAAGGGCTAGGTTTAGCTCGAGTCCCTGCCATTTTTAAACTTATTATTTATTTATATATACAAATCATTTCAAACTTATTATTTATTTATATATAAAAATCATTTCAAACTTATTATTTATATATGTGTGAGAAATTGAAAAAACATTATTTATAGTGCAAATGTATTTATCAATTAACATAATAAGTGAAAAGGCCTTTTGTATTAAAAATAACTTTTGCATACAAAATTTATATTTGTAAACATGGGTGATACAAATAATGCTATTAAAATTGTCAAATGTTTGATAGAAATGCCCAAAATATCCAAAGTGCCTTAAAAGTGCAGATAATATTGGTTTATTGCATGAGAATGAGGTCCCTGATTGGATTTGGGGGACTCTATTGACTCAGCTACTCTCAAAGTCTTGACACCATCTTTGTAATCATATATCATTTCCTTTATGGAAGACTTATGAATTTTACCTTACATATACTTATTGGCATGCTAAGACCATGATAGTGTTGTAGCCCTTATTATTAAACTTGGGCTCTTATAATAAGTAATAGGGTTCTTTTATAACATAGTCGTGTGATTTCAAACTTGTGAAGTTGATAAAACTTGTAATCTTGTATTTATTAATCTAGAAAAAAATTAATATTGTTTTTAGCATTCTATTTTTCTTGGTAGTCACTTTTTTTAGGATTAAATATCAATAAAATCTACTTGAAAATATCAACTATGTCTGGTTATATTTGCATTTAGTTTCAGTAAAATCTACCTTAAAATTATGTCCTTAATAGGTAGAATATTCATACATACTTTAAAATACCAGCAATACATGGGTGAATTTTAGTAAATTTTTCGTTAAGTTTCATCAAGATTTATCTTAAACCTATCATCCCTCTAGGAGTTGGTACCTTAAAGCATCATCTGGGTTTTTATGGTCTCATACATATGTGGTTGTGTGTAAGAACTTGTAGAAAATTGCAAGAGAAAGAGAATACTCTACTATGATCTTTAGAAGGTAATAATTTCAGTGCTTATGTTGTTTCACAAGGTTTGCTCTGTATGAATGCAGGGTCCATTTGTGTGTTCATCCAAACAAATTAGTTTTAGTTTTCAGGGTAGGTAGTTGAATTTCATTTGCAGGAAGCATAGAAAAAAGATGACAATAATAAAAACATTCATTGTATTTGTTTTAAATAGTATATCAACCATGTAAGAACCCCTCTGGTTAGGTATCAAAAAAGGCATTCTTACTTTTCCTTCTTTAATTCAACAAGTGTGAATCATCATGGCTCATTGAGTCAGTGTTTACATAGAACACGATAACAAACCTTAGAATAATGTGTGACACTGAAAGTTCAGTACCTCACTAGTGACATTAGCACAATATGTAAATCACATGCGAAGCATTGGAACCAATTCAATCAATCACAAGGATTGCTATGCAATCAAGCCAAACCTAACCTAGCCTAAGGACCTAGACCCAATGCCCCACCATAACTTGGGCAGCCTACATATCTACTCCTCAGAATCAGGGTATGATGTAATTCTCCTTTCACTTGTGATGGTCTCCTCCACGAGACATCATCACCAAAAATATTGGCACTCTAAGCCAACATGGAACACTCTATTTGTGACATAAATGAGCTTTTGAACAGCTGATCATTAATCCCACAACTATATGACACACTCAAGTTTCTTATAACATACCACCTTACTAATCCAAGTTTGTGTGCTTACCCAAGCACTCTCACATAAAAACCCAAATAATAACAATGATGAAGGAATCCATATTCTTTGATCCATAGAGAATCACCTCAACAATTTTTCATGGTTATCAATACATGGATAAAACACTAAACATTCACATTATGGATAAGATTTATAGGATTGAAATGATTATACACATGATCCAAGAATTCACTTAGATAATCATAAATGTCACACTAAGGAAAACATATTAGGGTTAGTTTCTTATGTCAACGGTCACTCCCCGAACTACCATGCATATCTGAGATGTCTCCTACATGCACATAATCAGGGCTAGATGTAGTTCTCCAAAACTATTGGTTTCATTCAAAAGAGACATTATGAAACACTTTGTCACAGTTGTTAAATGTAATTTGATAAGTTGGTTCTTACTATACTTTTCAATCACATGTAGCCTAGGCATACCGACCATAGTTTGATCTAATGAATACTCTCATTTAAAATACTAGCCATGGGGAGCATGCGTAGGTATACATAGTCAATTAAGATTAAATTAACTATACCCCATCGTGTGAAAACACACTTAGATATACTTAGCCAATTTGAAGTGCACAAAGCTAATTTTAGGTAATTGGATCTCACTTAGTCACACAACTAATTAGAATTGAGCTTATCAATACATAACATGATGGGCAACATAAAAGAATACTTAGTGTGTCAAAAATACACTAAGCATATCCAAAAGCATGTTTAGCTATACAAGTCGATCATAGAACATTTTGTGGTATTTAATCAGCCATAAGTATTATAAGACCAACTTGGCTACACATGTCAATGCAAACATAACTCCATTGTGCTTATTCAACTTAAGCAAGTACGTCATGTTGAAACAATGAGCATCTTTTCTATGCAAGCAACTTGTGAAATCACCTAAGTTACTATTTACTTCACATATATATATATATATATATATATATATATATATATATATATATATATATATATATATATATATACACACACACACAACACTTAAAGTCTTTTCCATTGCGATTCAACAAGGATTCCTATGTAGTACACACAAGTTGGTTGTCATCGTATTTCCAACATGGGATACAATCTATATCACTTACCCAATAGTTATCAATTGCATTTCAATATAACATACTATCTATTCTGATAATCATTTGAAATCAAACTAAATACATAATATATTTAACTTGCGTTCATAACTAATTGAGCAATTATATTCCAATAAATAGGTCTTCCATCTTTTCAAATATGTATTAGTTATCCAAATTAAATCCAAAGACTTGTTCATATTTAATAAATTGTGCATTTCAATAATGAATATCAAGCTTTCGATAGAACACATGTAACATATGAATAAGTGGTTATGTTATTGTAGGCAAATCGACTGCTTTTTCATGTTTGATAAATCAAAGAATGTGATGTCTCGTCACATAATATCTCATTGTGTTTATTTACTTCAATACAAATTCTCAACTTATGTCAAGCTTGTTATCCGATGGAGTTTTCATTATTCGATTCTCACGTTACACTACAACATTATTATCTCTTACCCATCATTTAGCTAATCTAATGAAGTGTTTTGCCCAAGAGAAGACATAACGGTGGAAACCATGGTGCATATATATATAAGTGAGTATATATGACGCCAAGTTCTATAAAACAAGTTTTATGGATTATAAATTCTTTAATTCTTCTGAGGGAAAAGCACTACTACGCAGTCCTAAAATTATGACTTAACATCCTTCATTGCCAGTTAGAACAGTAAGACAAATGGTTTTGCCTCTCAGCTATTCTAGCCAGAAGAAAAAGGTGTTCATACAAATGTTTAAACAGAGGCAAGAGAAAAAGAGATCGCCAATTCTCACAAAGCAAGTGTACAGCTGTCACTCAGATTTTTCAACAACCAAAAAGGGACGACAGGATATCTGGTGTATAGTTATTAGTTTTTATTTCTAAATGGCTGCACAGAAGTAGGAAAGGGAGTTGTAATAAGATAAAAGTATAAACTGGAATGTCATCCTATGGCACTAGACAAGTGGAATAATATTTTATTTATTGTTGGTGTCAACAGGGATGGAGTATTCCAGGCAGGAATAGTTGTATATAGAGGATATTGTATAGATTTACTCATCCCGAATTATATATTTATGTGAATACAACAGGAACATTATTTGAGTATTTATTCATCATTCTAAATAATTCAAATTTTATCTGAATTAATAAATGTGTATTTATCAAAACACTTAATTAGAAAGTACTTCAAACTTTATTCAAAACTTTAAATTAATCAAAGATTATAGTTCAGATAATTTATTTAAGGAACAGTCCAAAAAAATCAATTTATCAGCAAGCATGATCGATTATAACATCTAAACTCAACTTTCTATTAAACTAGTTTTAATAGAGAGGTCCCTAAATTTGTTGTTAAATTAGGAAATACTCCTCCTTCCATTCACATCCTCCTCCTATCCTCTGTCAGTTCCTCTTTCAACATGAATGTCCCCCTTAGGCACCATATATAGCCTATACAATGAAATGTACAATTGAAAATAAACTCTCACAATTCCTTCCTTCTGGGTGCTTTCTACCACCTTTTGAACTCCTCTTCCCTCTTTCCTTCAAAGGCTCCAATAAATAGATTCAAGCATTCAATTATTTTCACCCACTTCACTATATATGTCATCTGTTTCATTATTTCTCCACATGGCGCAATGGGTGAGAGTGATAAAAATATTATTTTTAGTCAATGTTGAAATTTAATACCAACTTCATTTTTGTCTCCCAAGGGTGATGCACTACATGGGTCATTTACTTTCTCTGCCACTATCTATTTCTTATGTTCACCCACTATGCCACTTTATTATTTATTTAAATGTCATTCCATTTTATAAATATTTATTGTATTTCATTTAACTTGAATTTGAATTTACCTTAATAAAATATTTAGAAATGAAGATGAGACGTTTAAAGTCATCTTTGATAAGTGACTGGTAGATTTAAAAATCGATTCAGTGGTTAATTCTTTAAACCAAGTATCACGACAATGTCTTATATCCCAAGACAAGTATGATGAGGAGAATCACCATATACATTTATTATGACCAACATTTAAACATAGTTTTTAAGCAATTTCTACATATCTCGATGGTAAATATCCCCTTTTACCAAATATCTATTTTGTTCCAAGATACTAGCATCAATGTCGATATAGTTATCTAACTGTGTCAACTAAATAAGTTTCAAGACACAATTGTCAAAGCGGTGACCTAGATCGACCCACTTACCAAATAGCTCAAGGTGAACAATGACTCTATACAATAATTCTTTGGCCTTTTTTTTTGAAGATCACATTACCACCAACAAGGCATCCCGCTCAAAATGTATGTAGATGTACCATAACCAATGCATTCTAAATGACACGTACACTATCGTTGACAAAAGAGCAATAACTCACTCACAGGGTATCATCGACAAGTGCCCTAAAACCTAGCACAAAAAAATAGGATGTGACAAAATAACAATAATTGGAAAATGAAATCCATTGTTAACTATAATAGCTATGAAGGGCAAAGAAATACATGTTAACTGTAATAGCTATGCAGGGTAGAGTGGTGAGAGCAGTTGGCATTCCAATAGTTTAGGGTTCTTGGGGTTCTAATCCTACATCTCCCCTCACTACAAGCCCAACGTAACCCACAAACAATAACACTATCAAATATTTCTAGGTCACCATAGATCCATTTTAAGTTGGAAGTTGGTAAATAAAAAATTCAAATGCCTCATGCTACAACATTCACCATAAATTTTTGGTTGAAGGGAAAGAAATTGATGTCTATTTTCAACAACATTGCATGCACCTGTCCTTCCCTGTGTAAAACAATAACATCTAGGTGTTGTCACTTTCTATTCATGGCATGGCATTTGGGCATTAACCAATTTATTCTAGGGCATTTGCAAATGCAACACACTTACCCATGGCAATCATGGTAACTATCACTAATGTTTCTGCTATCCTTCAAAGGCTCCAAGGGAAAATAATAGGAAACTAATAATTTCATTCACCGTAGGACATAGACATTTTTGTTTGTTTAGTGGTAAGGGGAGAAAAATTAAAAAAAACATTTCCACTGACTAAACATTGTAAAACATTTGTAAATGGTTTCCCCTCCTTCATGCCTGCACATTTTATTCACTGTTGATTGCAATCAAAGAGATTTGACTACCGGAAGTGAAACATATAGTACATCCAATAGGTACTAACAATAATACGATCATAACACTATTATTATTGACATCAACAACATCATATTAAATATTTATAGTGAGAAGCAGAGAGCAGTAAAGAATTAAATAAAAATGAAGTTATTGATATTGTCAAGCGGATGGTGGTTATGACTATAATGAATTATGATGCTAAAATATAGGATCATCTTACCATGGTCTTAAATATAACCTTGTGTCTAAGATAATTAATAAGGTAATAAAAACTATTAAGGCATCATCATTGGATGAAATGGTCAAGCATTTTTTTTATTTCTAATAAAGAGGCAGAGCTTGGAATATATGGTGCCCCAAAGATTCATAAAGAGAGTATATTGTTGAGACCAATTGTCAACATCACTGATTTCCCTACCTATAATCTTGTAGCCTTTTTAACAAAAAATTTGAAATTCTTCATTGGGAAGACTTATTCCTTTACTCAATATTCAACATAATTTGTTTACTTTGTCAATGATATTTTAAAATGTTGAAGAGAATGAGTTATTGGATAGTTTCAAATTGTATCACCATGTACACTAAAATTCTAATTGAGGATGTGATTTTAGTGGTTAAATAATGTACTGATGAAAACACAATGGAATTGGTGGCTCTTTGTCTCAAATCCATTTTCTTCTCTTTCAAGGATGTTATATATGAACAAATCGAAGGAATGGTGTTCATGAGCTCTCTGTTTTTGGTAGTGGAAAAATTTATATGGAAAATTTGAAGAAAGGGCTCTTAACATCTTTCCCCTTAAACTCAATTGGTGGAAAACATACGTTAACGATACTAACTATGTTTGAAACATAGTAGGAACATCCTGAAATATTTTCACTCCCATATAAATAGTTTTTTCCCTAGTATAAAATTCACTAAAGAAGTGAAGCGTGAAGGCAGTTTACCCTTCTTAGATATCTTCCTCTCTTAAAAAGGGAATGGCTCTTTAGCATGCAAGGCATTCAGAAAAAACACACACAAAGACCTTCATTTGCATGTCACTTCGCACCACCACCCAACATATAAAGCTAATGTTTTAAAAATGCTTGCCATTGGAACATTTAGATTTTGTGATGATGATAATTTAGAACAAGAATTAGAATATTTTAAAAAAGTATTTAAGAGAAATGGATACATAAGTAAGAAAATTACGAATTATTTTTAGACAAGTTAGAGATAGTCATTATAGGCATTAAAAGGTCCCCAAAAAATTGTGAAACTTTTAGACAAACTAGAAATAGTCGTTATAGACATCAGGGGGTTCCCCTACCACTAAACCCATTACTTTCTTACCCTATGTGGAAGGATTGTCCAATAGGATTTTAAAAATTTGTAAAGGCCAAAACATCTATATCATTTGAACTTATCCATAAACAATTTGTGGGATGATTTACATCAGAGAAATAAAGAAATCCATCTGAATGAAGTTCAAAGAGTAAGCAACAAACATCAAACTTGAGATGAAATAGAAGTCGGATTTAACTAAACATTCTTATAAAACCAAACTCTTAATCTGCATCGAGTAGACTAACATTCTTACTATAGAAAATCATTAACAAAATTGTTCCATTGAGATAGGTTGGGATAAGCATAATTTAAATAATGAAGGCATTGGGTTGAACTATGCTTAGAAACCCATCATCAATAGGTTAAAATGTACGGTTAATTAAGAGTAAAGGTGGTGTTTCTTTTGTTCTTTAGTTTTTGGTTGGGCTTCTTTAGTGAGCAATCCCATATTATTTTATAATTTGTTTGTTGGCACTCAATGTTTTTTGGTTGCATGTGCTAAGGTACGTTTTTCTACTTATATTTACAATTTTATTTTACTCTTGTTGATTTATTTAGTAATAAGTATTAATTTATTCATTCTCCAATTTATTTAATTATTTTTATTATCAATTATTATAAAATTAAAACTACGATTATTATAATCGAGTTTATTTGATTGAAATATGTAATTCATAATGATGTTATTTTTTTTTATTAATTTATAAGCTTATTATTAAGGAAGCTTTCAATTTAATATTAAAATATATAATTAGGTTTTAATTGAGTTAATTTCACATTAGTAATAACTACGAGATAATAATATTTATAGGGAGTCATCTAAATTAGGATAAATTAATATATTTAAATCTCAAAAGGACTGTTACTACCCTTTCATGATGCAGACACTTCTATCATTCATCTCTTGAGTTCCTACATAGCTAGAAGGGCAGCCCAGTGAGTTGTATGGCAAGATCTTGGTGATCCTTCAAACGCATAATGTTGGAGATTATCTGGTGACCAAAGCCAAGGCTATAATCAACATTGGGCATGATCTGAGGGTCATGTCATCTGGTTGTCATAAAAAAGCCTTAAGGAAATCTCATGCACATCCTTTACCTAAAAGACATCCTAGTAGGATAAATGGCAATCCAAACCCACTTTCTTCCACTATGAGGAAAGCTAGATGTATGGCAGACATGGACTTAGATGTTAATGTTCTTACAAGGAGTAAATCATTCAAAAATTTGGTCTCTAAGGTAGAGAAGCCAATAAAATTACTAGTCAAGCATTTGGACATTGCAAAGGCCACTTTGATAGTGTCCTTTGTGGATGAGGCTCTTGAGGAGGTGCTCCAAAATGAGGAGTGGTTCATGACCAGGGGTCTAGTGTGTAGATTTGATAGATTTTGACATGGCCTCCTTGCTCTTCATCTGTGGGTTTCTGATTTGTGGTGGCCTTTAATGGAGGATAACTTGGAACTCTATCCATGTGCTAAAGACTTCTTTATTGTGGTTTTTGATAGTCTTGTAGATTGTAATTTGAATATTCAGCGCAAATCTTGGAGTTAGATTAACATCTCCTCTTCTTGAAACCTTGGTTCCCTACCTTCAATCCTCTTCTTGAAAACCTTACCATCAGGCCAATTTGGGTGTGATTATTGTATCTTCCCATTTAGTTTTAGGCATATTCTTATTTGTCAACCATTAGGGGCACCTTGGGTGATTTGTTGGACATTGATGCTTCTACTTCTAACTTTTCACACACCACCTTCACCAGGATTCTTGTCTGTATTGATATCTCTTAGGCCCTTCTAGAAGCCATTGAGTTGAGGGTCAAAGGTTGGTGCTAGGTTCAAACCATTGATTATGAGGGTCTACCATTCAGATGTCATAGATGCTTCAAAATTGGTCATTTGGTCACTTCTTTCCATAGCGCTAAGTGTAAAGTATATTCTTTTTGGTGGAAGGATGCTAGTGAGGATCATCTTACAATTATTCTAGACAACTCTTCTTCTAAGCCATTAAGCAAGGTTGCAAAAAATACTCAAGGGGCTGATCTTAAATCTTATATGCCTCAACTTATGATTTTATCTCCAATCTCTAAGGAACTGATTTTTATAGATTTTGGGATAGTGGGGTCCTCAATTGTGGATGTAGATAGTGGGAATATTGCTTCTAGAGGTCTCACAATTGATAGGAATTCACCCTCTGGAGTTATTTCAGGGAATTGGGTAATCAAAAAGATTGGACAATAGGAACGAGTAATAAAAAGGGCATTTTATCCCTAGACCTTCCTCTATGATGCTATGCTCTCATCGTAGAGAGGGCAAGGGAGGGACCAAATTTCATTGGATGGTTTTTATGGTATGTTATGTAGTATGTTTGTCATGTTGCATTCTTTATGATTTCGTGACCATGCTTGCCCTAGGATTATTTACCTTATGCTTGATGGTTCGTGCTCTCTTAATTTGGTTGTATTCTCCTTTGTTTTATTAAAGGACACAAGACCCACCAACCCTAGTATCTAACAAAAAAGATTATGATACAAAGGTGATTTATTAGGCACTACACTTACCAAAAAAAAAATTATTAGGGAAAGAGGCTAAAAGATGAGTAGTACAAAGTGATGAATTAAATTTACCATTCCTCCCTCTACTAACAAATGCTTATGGTAGTTGTGCGCTGAAATGAGTCCCCTTAACATGTGATTATTACTAATACGAATAAAAATCCCAACAAAATTAATACCTAAAATTGGTATATAATTTAATTTATTTTTAATTTTATATTTAATTTTATTAATCCTTGATTATTTATTTAAATGACACTAAATTAGCGATTTAGTCACTATCTCTAAAATATAAATAAGAATAATTAAAAATTAGAGTCTTATTGTAAAGAATATAATAACCAAAAATGTTGTTAAAATTATTTGAGATAATGATTTTAACCTTTTTTTTTAAACAACTAGCTTTTTTAATAATTAGTCTCTAACAACTTTCTCATCTTTTATTCTATTAATGAAAACCCAGTTTAGTTGTTCCAACATATGATTATTTCATGATGATGGACCATATAAGGTGATTCGAAACTTAAATTATAAATTTGTACACACTTGATCCAAAACATGTTATAATATTAATTTCTTTGTTTTATAGCATAAATACAAGTCTAAAGTGTTAAAGGGCTAGTTAGTAGTCACTAACTATCCAAACCCTAATCCAAGTCTCAAATCTATTTTCCTTAACAATCTAAGTCAAAGATTCATCTTGTTTTAAATACACAAGAGTTGCAATACGTAAATTCAAAGTAAAGAAGCGAAAAATTTAACTATGTGAACAAATTTAAAAAGTCAAATCCTATAAAAAATTAATATCTAATTAAACTTTCTCATAAAAACCTTTAACATATAAATAAATTTCTAATACCAATATATTCTATATAATAAATTGTAATTAGTTTATATATATTATTATAATATATGTTAAACAATTATTAATTCCACTTTATTTCAAAATAAATACCTAATAAATACCTGTATGGATATGTTTTATCAATAATATTGAATCCTATCATAAAATTTAATTCTCTCTCCTAATTGATAAGTTTAACCTTATATATAAGGCTAAGTAAAGCATAATACATATAGTGTATATTTGTTGATTCTATGGGTATACATTGTGTTGAGTTCGGTTTTTAACATTGGCCTATTAATTAATCAATGGAATATCTATATTTTATTGAATCATTCACTTTTATTATTATGTGGGCCTTTCTATCTTCTGCGTGCTATATAATAATTTATTATGTATCCATATTTTAGAAACTCTTTACTAATTAGTTAACTATATATTTAAACTGGTGTAAGGGATTTTCCATTTTAAGTGGACTTTGTAGAACATAATCGAAGGTATTTTCGTTAATCTTATTAATATTAAAATTTGGATTACTAAGTTTCCAAATTTGCTTTAATTACTAATTTTATTAAGTTTGGAATTGATAAAAGAAAACTTGTGATAATGTGTTCGGCTAAGGTTTTTCCATCTCAAGTGGATTTTGTAGAACATAATTGAAGGTAGCTTCGTTAATCATATTAATATTAAAATTTGGATTACCAAATTTCCAAATTTGCTTTGAGTACTAATTTTATTAAGTTTGAAATTGATAAAAGAAAATTTGTGATAATGTGTTCTGCTAAGGTTTTATGTTAGTTTTGGTTTCTTTTCTTTCTTATTTCTCACATTACATATGCAATATTTTAAAAGCTAGTCATGTATTTATTGTACTTAGTGTACTATCTTTTGGGTGGTCTTTTGATATATAATGGCCTCCTCCATCTCTATTGTAATTATTATTGTAGAAATAGGAATGATGAAGCTAAAGCGAGTTAGGAAATTCGTGTTAAAATTTTATGACAATATATAGATTTTGATTCTTCCTCTCAGCTTGATGTTTGCTTACAGTTTGATACTGTAGAAAATTTATGTCAATGGCATGCAAATTATTCTCTTATATCTTATTTTGTTGGTTGCATCCCCTCGTAGGAGTCCTTCAATGCTTGGTTTCGACACTAATGGGAACCCTCGAGTGCCCATGGCATTGGCATTCAAAACCTTACAAAGAGGTTTTTATTTTCTTATTTAAAGAGTCATCCCAGGTCCAAGGTCCGATGGCTAAATTGATTTAGTGGTTCCTAAGGAAAACTCTCTTGATCTTGTTCCAATGGACTCATGATTTTAAGGTTACTAACCAGGCTTCCCTTAGGGTATTGGTCTGGATTGATCTCCTTGGCCTCGAGTTCCTCTATGGGCCTTTCTCAAGGAGATTGTCAAATCCATAGGGCATGTTTTATGTCATGAGCTAAGCAATTTATATTCATCATGCCCTATCAAGTAGGTCTACATTGAGGTTGACTTAATTAAGGCTATGAAAGAATCCATCAATATTAAAGTTGGCACTGAGTGTTGGGTGCAAAAATTTGTTTACTTAAATCTCCATAGCACTTATTTCCATTGTCAGTCTTTGGACCACTAAATCAAATATTTCCCACTCATGGGATGATTAAAACCCTTGACTGAATAATTGTGCTCTAAAAAGCCTAAGGTAGTGGAAAACAATAATGGCTGGATGATAGTTTCTAACAAAAAGTCACTAATCGGTAAAAAAATACCCAACCTATTGTTACTCCCCCTGTGCCAAATGTAGACACCTAAATTTGTCCACCAATAACCTCCAATCAAGCTTTTGGCCAATTTCCACCTAAAATGCACAATTTGGCCTAAAAACACTAAAACACTCTAAATGATGTGAAACTGACATATTCAAGTTTTGATTTTGGCCAGGGTATCCCTAAATGGGGCAATGTAATTTATGGGCCAGCTAAATTTGATCAGATCATTTTGAATCAAAATGCTAATTTTACACCTGGGTGCTCTGGACTGCTCTTTCTTATGAAATCCTCTTGCATGAGACATGTGCCTTTGTTATTTGTTGATAACATCCTAAATGGGAATATGGTTCCAACACATCTGACATTGCCTTCTAATTCCAATCCAGTCAAATTTTGGATCAATAACAAGGCATTCTAATCAATTTAAGTAATTTGTGTACAAAGTGCTTAAACACGCTTAAGAGCTAACTAATCCAAGCTAGAGCCTAATTGATAATTCCATGAAAACTTGTTAAATATTTTTTTTAGAAATGAATATTGAATATCTGCATCATCA
The DNA here is from genome assembly GCA_037957365.1 of Torreya grandis. Taxonomy (NCBI): domain Eukaryota; kingdom Viridiplantae; phylum Streptophyta; class Pinopsida; order Cupressales; family Taxaceae; genus Torreya; species Torreya grandis. Next base: position 2,181,713 of record JARHVA010000379.1, read on the forward strand.
AGTGACCTTATTTCTTGGGAAGACATCCCTAGGCCATAAATGCCAAAAATATCAGGATTCATACCCTCAATGCCTCATCAATGCCCTCCATGATGCCCTCCATGCCTCTTAATTGCCCCTTCTTCCAATGTCATGATGAAGATAATTACAAACTTAATTCTAAAAATTGAATTAATTTTCAACCACACATCTCAATTTTGGGATGGATGGTTCAGGTTGATTATAGATATTTGCAAAATTCTATAAATAGAGAGGCCATCAACATCATTTCTAATCTATTTTAGTGCAAAGTTATTATGATCAAATATATTCAAAAGACTTGGTAATGTAAAGTTATAATGCCAAATTGATTCCAAGCCAATCCAAGCTAGAAACCAAAGGTGTCAAGGAGAGATGGAGGTAGTCAAGCTTCTATTACCAAGAACTTCATGAGCACAAGCTGAGCAATCCACCACTACAAAAGCATTTGGTGCATCTAAGGAAGGTGAAGGAATTCTTGTGTTTTATTGCTTACTTTTTAGTTGTGTTTGTCATTTTTTTAAAAAGTAAGCTCTCTTTAGTGTCTAGGCCTAGAGATGTTATGTTATTAGTGTGTTTCTTTCATTTTATTTTCATTTTGGAACTCACACCATACTAACCATCCTCTCTTAAGTCAAATTTCTAGATCACATAATGGCATGCTTGGTGGGACTAGATGCATCTCACACCTGAAGAAGATCATTTTACAACTCTAAAATATTTATTTGGACCCTTAAAACTCATGCAAATTGATTTTCTAACTTTATTTTGCCACAGTTTTACACAGTAACTGACGTCAGCAAGTAAGACCGACATCATTACATAACTTAACCAATGTCGATTAGTAAAATTGACATCGGTTAGATCCCTGTCAAGATGGCCACATTGCTATAACAAATGTCGATTAGATAACCAACATCGATTAGCCAAAGTAACCATTGTCAGTTGTATATAACTGACATCGGTCACTATGTTTTTCTTAAAACACATACCTGAGAGCTAGTGTTCTAAAGTTCATTATTTCAAACTCAAAAGAGCTTCAACGCTAAAGGACATGCTAACATTTTTGCTGTAGGACCAAACTTGAAATTTGAAAAAAGCATGTTTAGATCAGCTTTAACATGCTTAAAAATCAATTAGGAACATTGTTTTGGTGTTTAACAAAGAATTTAGATGTTTTTGGTGAATGTTTTCAAAGTTTGCAACTAAGACCAAGAGGTCAGATAAACACCACCAAATCTTTTATTTGGGCTTAAAATTGAACACACTTGTCAATTCTTGTTTGCAATAGTTGTTTAACTAGATTTTGTTTGGCAAAAAAAGGAATGTTGTGTGTATGCTCTTCCATTTGTCCCCTTTAGGGAACCCTTGGAATCAAAAGTGCCATTCCTATTGCAAGTAGCTTAGTCCAAGGCTTAGAAAGAAAGTCATCTAAAGTACTCTCCAAAAACTCGTCAAAATTTAGATGACCTTGAAAATGACCCTAAAGTCTTTCTACTTTCATGTTTTCTTTATTTTTATGCAAACTTGGCTTGCGAGGGGGACTTCATCACCTCTCGCAAGTTCTTTAGGGAAGCTTTGCCTTGGGGTTTCATCTCCCATCATTGACTTCATTTGGCTCCTTTGGAGTTACACACGGGATGTAGTGGCACTTTGGACATCGCACTACACTTAGTGAACACTAGGATGTAGTGGTTGAAAAAAAGATTAGACCTTTTTGCAACAAGCCAAGTGATATGGACCCAAATCCATGCTTTTCTTTTTCATTATTTGGCATGATATTCATTGTATAATTGATTCCCCTAGATCATTCAGAAACTTGTTAGATCTTAGATAAATCCCCACTTGTCATAGAAGTGTTGTTCGTGTAAGGTGCACCTCAAGGTCCATGTCATAGTACTATCATTTGAGAGGAGGGTGTAAAAACCCTACTGTATAATGTGCATTTACTTTTGGATGAACACTTAAAAATTTCTCAAATGACATATATTGATAGATTTTAACAATACCAAGCAACTTTGTCAGTTTAGGATCTAAGAGTGATTGATTAGTTGGTCTTGTCCTAGTTTAAAGTATTGTTTGAAGTCAAAACTTGGTATAAACAAAAAAGCCAAACCAAACAAAGAGGCATTATGTTGCCCACGTGAGATCATCCATTTGCCTTGTTCAAAAGTTTATCAAAAGCTTGAGAGTCATATCATCCACTTTGGTGCAGTTATGCTACCCAATTGAGTCTAGACCTTTACCAAAGTTGTTTAAGTCCTTCACTTATAATCTAAATTCAGAAGTGCACCTTTACAAGTTCATAGGGTTGATGTGTTAAGTGGGTTCACCATTTACACTAAACTTGAGGGAACTTAGGTTTAATTTCTAATTTGGGTTGAAGGTCATTTAAGACTCATAATCATTATCATCACTTGATAGACTTAAGCCATTTTATGCTAAACACTTGCACTTTAAGTATATACACCACAACATTTTGAGTTAAGAAAATTAGTGTTATGCTATCAAAATTGTGGAAAATGTCTTTGCCTTAGAGAGTTTTTGAAACAAATTTTTTTGTCACACCTTTTGGGTAGTATAGCATTGTTATGCTGCCCAAAACATTTCAAAAATTGTTTCATAAACCCTCTTGCATAAAGTTCAAATTTGTTCCTACATTTTTAGACCAATCTGAGTGTACTTTTGTGATCTTTTGTCTAAAGCACACTTATACTGTTCACTTTTGTCTATCTTGTTTGTCAAAAGAACCAAGTTTTATATCATTATTTATGAGAAAATAAGCTATGTCTAAAGTGCCTTTTGTTTCATACCTTATACCTAGTTGATCAATTTTATGTCCAAGAATCAAATGCCTAGTGTTTTTTAGAAGTGTTTCAAATTTGTTAGATTAAAACTTTCATCTATTTCAAAGCCTAAGTTTTGATGTTGTTTGGCCAAGAGTCCTAGATCATGCTTTGTTTGAGCCTAGCTTTTGACGCTGCATTTAGCCATAAGACCTAGCAACTTTTAAATTCTTAGATTAAACTGATTTGAAACACTTCGACCTTAGAGTTTGGCATTTTGATTTTTTGTCTATTTAATTGCTTATCTTTATGTGAACAGTGAAACATTGGATACTTTACACTAGCTTGTTTCCTCACAAATCTTTGCATAAACCTTTTGATCCTTTTGACAAATCTAGGCCAAGTTGAAACATCATTTGTTTTAGATTTTGTCCTTTTAGAGTTCGTAGAACTCTTTAACATTTTATCACAAAGCATTGACTATGGATCTCAACATGTATTCTTACACTCATAGTGGACTCATGTATAATCTAGGGATTAGTAATGTAGTTACATAGGAAAAAATGGTACAAGACCCCTACACAGATAATATTAATTATGAGATGGATTCTTATCCCTCTTATAATACTCAATCAGGGGCACAAAGTCAAGATCCATTAGCTAACTATTTAGTTAACACACCACCTTATTCAGAATAGGACCAAGAACAAACTATACAATACCTAACTATAATACCCATAGTGGACAAGCCAGTTCTTCAACAGTCATATTTTACTAATACGGCTTCCACGTATGATCCATTTTTGTTTGAGCGACATTTTTTAGAGAACAAAGATGAGATTTTAGTTAGAGCTATAGAGGTAAGCACCAAGTTTCCAATATACTTTCCTCATGAAAATTTACCAAGTCTAATAAGAGTGCCTCACAATATCATTTATGATCAATAGGCTTCTATCAATCCTATGGCTCTAGTCCAAACAACATATCAAGACCCTAATATATCTAATCAAGGCAAAAACATCGTAGAAAATCACTTTAACTAAATGCAAATAGCATATCAAACATACCTAAATTTAGCATGTGAATTCAATCAGATGAACATGGTGAGTAAGCCTCTTATTGACCTAGTACATTTAATAGGAGTGTTGATAGAGTTAACTGGATAAGAGAATATGAGTTTTAACACATTTGTACAAACCAATTTGATAGATAACTTGATGTATATGCCTGTTATTGAAGAAGTGTCTTCGGCCTCTACACTGAATAGTGAGCCAAACATAGTGGACAATGTGCAAATGACATCCAATCCCGATCAAAGTGGTACTAACACACAAACAACTAGCCAATAACATATGCATGTAGTTAATCCCATGAGTAGATCATCATACTAGGGAATAGGATTTTCTACACCCCAACCTCAATCGAATACTTCCTCAAGTGTGCAACCTATAGAATTAGGTAATAAAATAATGGCTAATGTCATGCTACAATGACAGAATGTGATGAATCCTACTACTCCTTAACAAGTATCGAGTAGTATTCCACAATATCAAACACAATATAGTGCATCAACACAATAGAGGACAAATACATTTCCACCTCAATTAAGGGCAACTAATATTCCACCTCACTAGGTAACAAAAAACATACCCCTTTAGTAGTAGACTAATATGCCAATTCAAAACCAAACAATGACTAGTCAACAACATGCAAATATTGGTCAGCGATAAATGTTGAATCTACAACCTACTTTTACTTCCTCACAAGGATTCATGCAACAAGGAGGTCCCCATATTCATCAATTACCTACTAGACAACCATTGGTTCAAAATGTGCCACAAATTTAGAGACAAGGTCTTGGACCACAAGTTCCCATTTAGTAGCAAGGTTTGATTAGTCATTAACATGCCCCATTTCAACCACAATAAGCACTGTGTAATTATATCCCTCCATCCCAACAACAAAATCCTCCGTGTCAAACCTTTATCACTAACCCAAAATAGAATATCATGCAACCAAATATGCAATTTCATGTACATCCCAATCCACATATGCGTATTCCTAGTCCATTCCCCAACCCAACCAATATACCCCAACAAGTATCTCCATAATACCCTAGTCAAAGTGTCCCACTTGTGACCTCCCAACCATCTACCCAAACCAATTTTCTCCCTCAAACCAATGTTCCTTCCATTTTTATATCCAAAGAATTGCAATAGATGAAGGATGCAATTGCTTCCATTCAAGTGGGTAAATAGACCCAAAAGTTTAAATTGGATGACGTGTGTTCCTATCCATTCAACATGGAGTATTTGTACATACCATTTCCTCTAGGACACAAACCACCGAAATTCAATAAATACAAAGGGAAAGGTGACCGTAAGGCTCATTTGACCGAATTCTTTGTTGCATGTCAACCAGTGGCATATAGCGACATATACCTTTTTCTGTTATTCCAAAGGAACTTAGTTGGATAAGCCTTGGAGTGGTTTTTAAAGTTGCCCAAAAATTTAGTAACAGACTTTGATGATCTTTATGATAAATTTTAGTAGCACTTTTCCTATAATCGCATGCATGAGATTTCATTAGTGGACTTAACATAAGAAAATCAAAAATCTAGGGAGAGTTTTGTAAGTCATTTATAGCAATGGAGAGCCCTTGCAAGCTATTTCACCTATAGTTTACAAGATAAACAATTAGCCACTATGTTTACTAAAAATTTGCATAGTGAGATAGCTTATCATCTAGAACTACAATGTGCACATACATTCAAAGAGATCAGTGATAAAGGTTTATTGATCGAGTGAGTGCTCATCAATAAAGGAGTCATCAATATTAATTCAACTAATCAAAATCAAGGTACCAATTAGACAAATGGCCAACATCAACATCCTATTCAAGTGTAAACATCGCAACCAACACATGTCAATAATAAAAAAAGACTGAAGTAATTCAACTGCAATAGGAATGTTGTGGGAAATGGAGTAATTGAATACCATCATGTCTAAATGGTGAAAATGTCATCTACCCACCTTTTCAACTTACTCCTATCCACCAATCTCTCCAACCAATGCTGCAAACACAATAACCAAAACCTTCACAACAAATACAACAACCTTTACCATTGCAAACCCTTCTTCCTAAGAAAACTGTGCCTACATGTCATGTCTTTAGTGACCTAGGAAAAATTATTAAATCTATATTTCATAAGCTTGTTGCCACTAATGTGATTAGTTAGCCTATACCAAAGCATTATCTGCAAGGCATTCCTTATCCTGATTGGTACTATGAAAACAAATTTTGTGACTATCATCGGGTCAACGGGTATAATCCATGAAGATGTGTCCAAATCAAGAATTTAATTAAGAATATGTTGGATAATGGGGAAATAACATTGGATAATGGTGCTTCCACTTCCAATCAAACTCTTGGGATTTATCAAAACCTCTTTCCTCGACATAACAATCAACAACAACAACAATGACCAGTGTAGTAACAAAATCAATAATATCAAAATCAAAAGCCAAACCAATAGAATCAATAAAATTAGTAGTAGAACCCACAATGATAGAACAATGGACAAAACCAAGGTTATAATGGTAATAACCAACAAACCTACCATGTAGTTGCATATGATTATAATAAGGTTGTAGGGCATATTGCAGGAGGTAGCATTAATATTATCTCCATTAATCCTAAACCAAGCACTAATTAGCCTAGACCATTGATAAATAATAATATTCAACCAAATTACATGGATAATCCTTCTTTTCCTTGGGAGTGCATTAGGCAAACTAATAAACTAAGACTTCCCCTTTTGGACCTTATATCAATAACTCATTCTTGCCATGTGACCACATGCAAGTGCATCGATAATCAAGACTTGTCCTATCTAGTCCCACATCATTTCCAATATTAGTTAGTAATAATGGTCCAGTATCTAATCCTAATTATGCAATCACAACTCTAAGGTTAAAGATTACTATCCTAGGCCCACAACCATCCACTACTTTTCCTGTCATCCAACCAACTATTCAGCCTCAGAATAAACCATTCACTACTGACCAAGACAAGAAGTTTGATATTGTGAAACAATTGTAGAAGACACCAACACAAATTTATATTTTAGATTTGTTGAAAATATCAATAATCTACAAGAACATCTTGAATGAGTTATTGACCCAATCTATTATTGATAGTGACATAACCCTTGATAAATTTCAAGCTTTGGTTGGACACCTAGCTCTAGCCCAACAAGTCACATTCAACCAAAGCGATATGTCTTCCTTGGCCCATTCCATAATAATCCATAATACATAAAAGTTTATATAAGATGGCATAAAGTGAAACATGTTCTTATAGACAATGGATCCAACCTCAACATAGTATCTCTAAATCTTGTCAAGCTTCTTGGGTAAAAAATGACAGATCTCCAATTAGAAACAATAACTATCAAAGCCTATGATAATCAAGAAAGAGAATCAAAAATCACCATTAGTTTTCTAGTTATCATTGGGCCTTTGACCCATGATACACTTTGCCATGTGCTTGATCTTGAGTTATCATACAATATGCTTCTTGGTAGGCCTTGGCTGCATGAGATTCATGCAGTCCCATCAATGTTGCACCAATGTATCAAGTTTTCCCACTCAGGGATGGAAGTGAATATTCTAGGAGATTTTCACCCATATGAACACTACAAGCATCTTGAGGCTGAATTTCAAAGCTATAATTATCAGTACGACATGAATCCAAATTCCAAATAGGATAAAGGAAAGGCTATACTTATTGATCCTTCACTAGATAATTGCATAGATCCTAATACCTTGGATTCCCTTTCCCACATGATGCCTCCTAAAAATTCTAATCATTTCACCATTTCAGATAATGGATCAGGAGAGTATGTGACCCATGATATATTTCATATTGCCAATCTTTCTCAGAATCCAAAAACTTTTGGGCGACCTAAAGTCAGCCCACATATGCATTGGCAATAAAAGAATAAAGATAAGGGATCTATCACATTTGTACCAGTATTTAGCCTAGAAATTGACCCTCTTGAAGGGGATGAATCATGGTTATACAATGAAAACCATGCTGATTGTTATAAAAGTGCAAAGTATCCTATTCCCAATAGGATCATGGAACATCACAATTACGAAATAAGAGGCCTCGAACTGAATCAACAAGGAACCATCGAGCTAATTTATATGACTAAGTATGAAAGACCTTATGGACTTGGATTCAAACTTCTTGGGGGTGAGCCCACACATCTTATTCAAACTCCATCACCAGTGATTAGTGATGATGATGTCGATAGTGAAGTAGATTCTGATCATAGCCTCACCTTTGATAACCTAGCTGAAACCAACATGTTTGATAATAATGCCATTTGTACCCTTACCCTAGTCATTCATTGCAACCCTTTGCCATTATATTATCCCTAACTGATAGATTGGGACCAACAAGAATCTAGTCTACTGATTGATGAGTTCTAGAATGATAAGGCATTCTATGATTTCTTAGGCTTTAGAGACAACATTTCATTGGGAGATCACAAATCAAGATTCTTAATCACATTGGATCTTGTAGCCTATTTTGGAAAGCAAGTGAACACCCTTAACCAAAAACAAATAAGTAAAACATTGAGGTCCCAAAGTGAAAACCTCTTTGAGGCACTTTTTGACCAAAAAAAAAAGTAAAGATAAAGGCCAGTCTAGTGGTGAAAACTTGTTTCAAGTGCTATTAGATGGGGGTGTTCATTCTTATTTGAATTTAGACTAGGAGACCACCAACAATGAACTTGCCTATGGATCTAAGTTCAAATTTGAGCAACAACAAGTATTTGATCAAATTCTTTAAGAATTTCCAACTATTTTTGTTACATGGCCAGATCTCCCATTAGGGGACTTAGATTAATCATGCCTAGGATAATTTTAAGAGCAAGTCCTAATGGAGGACCCTGACATAATTCAATAGTTCTAGTCATTACTTATTATCCCAGAAGATGGTTTAACCCTTCTAGTCAAAAATATAATAGAGGTAAATATCAGGACTCCATCAAACTTGAAATGGATAAAATTAGGCACGTCCCTCACTGAGGAGGAACATGACATCTTTATAGCTCTATTAAGAGAATTTGTAAATATCTTTGTATGAGCCTATTTTGACATGCCGGGTTTAGACCTCGCCTTGGTTCTGCACCACCTTGTGATTAATCTTGATGCCAAACTAGTAAAACAAAAGTTACATAAGATGCATCCTCACATTACTATATTGGTAAAGAAAGAGTTGGAAAAATTCTTAGAAGCAAGATGTATTCAATCCATTGACTACTCGGAATGGATCTATAATGTGGTACCTATTAGTAAAAAGCCTGAAGGGATCAAAATTTGTACTAATTTTTGAGACATCAACAAAGCTTGTCCTAAAGATGATTTTACCTTGCCTAATATCGACATGATCATCGACTCCATGGTAGGTTATGAAATGCTTTCACTCATTGATGGATTTTTAGGATACAACTAGTTCAAAATAACACCAGAAGATCAACATAAAACAATGTTCACCACTCCATGGGAAACATTTTGTTATCAAGTAATGCTATTTGGCCTTAAGAATGCTGGAGATACATATCAAAGGGCCATGACTGTCATATTCCATGATATGATGCATAATATTGTTGAAGACTATGTTGATGACATATTAGGCAAATCCAAAACTAGGGCTAACTATCTAGTAGTGCTGCATAAGATATTTGAAAGATTATGGGAGTACAAAGTTAGACTCAATATAAATAAATGTGTGTTTGGTATAACTTCAATAAAATTACTTGGTTTCATCGTGTCTCATAGAGGTATTGAAGTCCATCTGGCTAAACTCCATGCTATAACCAAGATGCCACCACCAACCAATTTAAAGTAACTTCATAGTTTGTAGGGTAAGATCTAGTCAATCTGATGCTTCATCTCTCAGTTAGCAAACAAGTGCCATCTATTTGCAAACCTTTTGAAGAATGGAGTTGCATTTCGCTAGGATGATCACTGCCAAATAGATTTTCAATAACTCAAAGACTATCTTATTAATCTACTTGTTTTATTACCTCTTATGATAGGAAAGCCATTCTTGTTATACCTATCAACTAGTGACCATACCCTGGAGGCACTCGTGGCTCAACATGATGACAATGGAAAGGAACTTATTGTATACTACCTAAGTTGTACCTTGGTTACATATGAACATAACTATGCACCTGTTGAAAAAACTTGTCTATCCATGGTCTTCATAGCTCAAAAACTATGCCATTACATGTTGAATAATAAAACCATGATCATTTCAAAAGTAGATCTGCTCAAGTATCTACTATCTAAAACAACTTTGCAAGGTAGAATGGCTAAATAGATCATGCTTCTCAGTGAGTTTGACATAGAGTATGTCAATCAAAAGGTGATCAAGGCACAAGTTCTTATAGATCAACTTGTTGAAGCACCTTTATGGACACACAACCACTCACATTTCAATTTCTTGATGAATCCATCATGATCGTCATTGACACACCCCTTGAGTCGTAGCCCTGGAAGCTATATTTTGATGGTTCATTCACTGCACATGGATGGAGGGAAGGCCTATTATTTATTACACCATAGGGGGATCTAATCCCTAAATCATTTAGAATTAGATTTCCTTTTACAAACAACATAGTTGAGTATGAATCACTTGTTGCAGGTCTTCGACAAGTAATGCACTAGAATATCTATCATCTCCAAGTTTATGGTGATTCTCAGTTAATCATTAATTAGGTTACAGATCATTTCTAGACCAAAGATGATAAGTTGGTTCCATATAAATCCATTGTCGACACTCTTAAGCAACAAATTACCAACATTTAGTTTGAGCACATACCAAGGGCTAATAATAGAACTACAAATGCCATGGCTACTATTGGCTCTCTGATTTGACAAACAAATAAAGCTAGAGAGTATTAGTTCCTCATCAAGAATTTGTCAGTACCAGCTCATGAACCTTCAACCATTACCATGATTTGTGATATTATTGATCTTAATTCTATTTGGTACTTAGACCATTACAAATAACTTCATGACCAAGTTATGCCACCTAACCTATCTCAAAAATAAACCAAATCCTTTATTCATCATTCCGCTCATTATAATCTACTTGGATCCACCCTTTATTATCACAATTTTGATGGAACTCTACTTCGTTGTTTAACTTTAGCAGAGTCTACACTAGCATTAAGAGAAGTTCATGAAGGAGTGTGTGGAGCTCATTCTAGCAGGGTAGTCCTATCAAAAAAGCTCTTCCATTCTAAATATTATTGGCCCACAATGGATGTAGATGCCAGTGCATATGTAAAAAAGTGTGACAAATGTCAAGGACATGCTAATTTGATTTAATCCCTAGCAAAAACTCTGAAACTGATGTTGACACCATGACCATTTTATACATAGGGACTTGACCTCATTGGGAAGATTAACCCCACTTCATCTGATGGCCATAAATATATCCTTATTGCCACTGAATATTTCACTAAGTGGGTTGAAGCTATACCCCTCACTTATGTGACTTGGAATCAAATTTCCAAATTCATCTTCAACCATCTCATTTTTCACTACGATATCACCTCTGACATTATATCTGATAATGGAAGATCATTTAAAAACAAAGATGTAGACTAGCTATGTACTAAATATAAAATCACACAACATTTTTCTACATCATATTACCCTCAAAGTAATGGCTAGGCAGAGGCATCTAATAAAACCATTGTCAATAATCTCAAAAATATTGTCAATGATGTTGTTCATGATTAGCACCTTCAAATATTCCCTACCCTTTGGGCATATCGTACCAATCATCATACCCTCATATGAGCCACTCCATACTCACTTGTTTATGGTACTGAATCCATCCTTCCCATTGAGGTTGAATTTCCTTCACTATGCATCTCTTTCAAGCATGTCTTGGATGATCATGACTATCGAGTAGCTCACCTATAAGAGCTAGACCTACTCGATGAGAAATGCATAGTTGTGCTCAATAATCTTCAAGCATATCAAAATTGAATCAAAGGCCACTATAATTGTGTTACATATAGAGCATTTGAACTTGGTGATCTTGTTCTTAAAGAAAAATAAAATAATACCATGACTGAGAAGAAACGTAAAGGAAAATTCAAACCAAATTGGATAGGGCCTTTCATCATTACTGCAGATTATAGATCAAGAGCATACAGGCTTGCCACACCAGATGGAGATGAACTTTTTGAGCTAATGAATATTATCCATCTCAATTGGTACTATTCTTGAGCGCTAAGGTGTATTGTCTGTAAGGACCATTTCAATTATGCCATTTTGTCCCTATTCCTCTTTGTATAAATACCATCCTTATCCATCCTCTTAGTCGTATCCACTTTCCACTCCCAACCTATCATCCCAATGTGCTATAAAGCCTAACCCATTTGACCTTGATTTTTTGCCTTTCATTACATATTTTTATCATCAAGGTATTTGATCAGTTTTATCATTTGGTTCAAGTACTTTAGGTAGAGATCATATTGTGGGATAGTGTGATAGAAGTTTTGGTAGTTGTATCTTTCGTTTGTTATTCCTTTCTTACCACTGGTCTCGCTACTAATTATAAATGCCTTTGGTAAAATTATTACCTTTGATCTATGTCATTGTGTCCTAGTTATAATCACCTATGGGAAAACTAGGGGCAACATTAAGCCTTGACGTACCAACTTACCACTTTTTATGTCATACTTTGCCTTTTTACCAACTATGTCTGTTTTGTTTGAATTGACAACTACACTAGTCAAATTCCTCCACTATAAGGGTAGAACTATAGTGACCTAAGATCATTTTAGGACTATGTGGGTCATACTCAATTCATGTTAACGTCACCTCAGTCCCCCTTTCCATACTCTCTCACCGTTTTGTGAGTAACCTTAGTTTAAATTCTCTCACCATTTTGTGAGTAACTTAAGCCATGTTCTCACCATTTTATGAGTAACCTTAGTTTAAATTCTCTCATCATTTTATGAGTAACCTTAGTTTAAACGCTCTCATCATTTTACAAGCAACCTAAGCTAGACTCTTGATATTTTATGAGCTTGAACCATTTAGTGTCTTGTCATCCTCGATTTAGTTGAGACACTCCAAAACACTTCCAAAAACATTTAAAAAATCATTAGAAAACAATAAAAACATTGACCACTTCTTTGCCTTAAAGATTCTGGGAACCCTTACTAAGTTACAAGAAAATCACTTGTCATTTAGTTTTTCCATCCTTTTTGACCTTTTTCTCTCATGCACTTTCCATTTTTCAAGACTATTCTTATTCTTCTATCATATCCATTCTATTTATTTTCATCAGTTATCACATTTTTTCCATTCTCTGGGAGAACTACATTTGGCTTGAAGTTGTTTTATTGGATATTACATATATGGAACTATGTAGGCAGCATCCACTTACCTAGTGCATATGGAGATAGCTTGACCACCCCCTTCATTTTCTTCTATTCCCCCATTTTGTTCATTTGTTAAGTTGTCACCTATTTTCTAGAGGTAATATTCATAGGGTTTTTATTGCATTGTTTGTTTGTTTGTTTCTACTTATGTTATTTGTTTGTTTGCTTTCAACACTGTTGCCTTGATTCAATTTATGTGTTTTCATTGGGTGATTCCTTGTCCACACTTACACTTGAATCCATCCCTATTCAATGTTTACATTGTCATCATGGTTTCTATCATTGGTGCATTATTTTCTATTGAGTATTGGATTATGGGAGTAAGTCTTTATGCATATTTTGGCCAAGTCCTCATGATGTTATATCTGATGCCTACTAACACGTATTATAACAAACCTTAGCTTTAAGAAGTCTATTCAATAATGGTGGCATCTCTTCAACATTAACATCTTGATTCACGCCTAATTATATCCTAAATAGCGTAATTAACCATGAAAGAATTTTAAACTTTATTTAGTTCAGAAGAGCATCTCCCTACTAGTAGGTTATTACAATTCATCATTACTTTTCGTGTTAATTTATCATCATTCTCAGCCAAGTTTATCATGTTTTCCATAATCAGGGTCCAATGATTATAACTTCCTGTTGGCAAATCATTGCACACCGTCCCACCTGCATTTCTCAATGTTTATAATCACCTTTGGGCAAATTATTGTGTTATCACCACTTTACTTTTTTTTGCCTATACAAAGGCATGTTATTATCATATTTGTCTATCCTAATCAGGGTAGCTCCATCTTCTCAATGATTATAACCGTCTTTGGGCAAATCATTGTGTTATCATACCATGTTGCCACTATCAAGGTACAATGCTTATAACCGCCTTTGGGAAAACCATTATGCATCATCCCGCTTATATTCTTAATGATTTTGACTACTTTTTTAGTATCATTGTGTTTTCACCCCATCATCTTTCCTTTCTTTGGTCCCCTTGTTTTAATTTTTCTTTTTGAGGGACCATTTGCCGACCTACTTGTGCCAATCATTCCCTCGAGGGGGCATCATATAGTTATTTTATCATCGTTGTAGTTGTAGGAATACAAGACCTTTTCATTCTTTAAGAATATGTTACTATGCTTATAGCTTGTAACACCTTCCCAAATAAGGGTAAACTGTAAACACCTAAATCTAGCCACCAATAATTTTTAATCAGGGTTTTGGCAAGTTTCCACCTAAAATACATAATTTGGCCTAAAAACACTAAAAAATGCTAAATGATGTGAAAATTACATATTCAAGATCTAATTTTGGTCAAGGTTTCCCTAAATGAGGCAATACAATGTATGGGCTAGCTAACTTTGATCAAATCATTTCGAGTCAAAATGCTAATTTTGCACTTGGGTACTAGATTTCTCTTTCCTATCAAATCCTCTTGTACGAGACATGTGCCTTTGTTATTTATTGTTGGTAACATTCTAAATGGGAATACATTTCCAATGCATCTGACATCACCTTACAATTATAATCCAGTCAAATTTTAAATCAATAACAAGACATTCTGATCAATTTGAATAATTTGTGCACAAAGTGCTTAAACATGCTTAAGAGCTAATTAATCCAAGTTAGATCCTAATTAATAATTCCATGGAAACTTGTTGAATATTTGTTTTTAGAAATGAATATTGAATATTTGCATCATCAGGTGACCTCATTTCTTGGAAAGACATTCCTCGGCCATAAATACAATAAATATCAAGATTCATGCCCTCCATGCCTCATCAATGCCTTCCATGATGCCCTCCATGCCTCTTAATTTCTCCTTCTTCCAATGTCATGATGAGGATAATTACAAACTTAATTCCAAAAATTGAATTAATCCTCAACCAAACATCTCAATCTTGGGATGGATGGTTTAGGTTGATTCTAGATATTCGCTAAAATCTATAAATATAGAGGCCATGAACATCATTTCTAAGCTATTTTGATGCAAATTTATTATTCTCAAATATCTTCAAAAGACTTGATAATGTAACGTTATAATTCCAAATTGATTCCAAGCCAAGCCAAGCCAGAAACCAAAGGTGCCAAGGAGAGATGGAGGCAGTCAAGCTTATATTGCCAATAGCTTCATGAGCACAAGTCGATTAAGCCACCACTACAAAGATATTTGGATCATCCAAGGAAGGTGAAGGAATTATTGTATTTTATTCCTTACTTTTTAGTTGTGTTTGTCATTTGTTTTTGTTAACTAAGCTCTCCCTAGTGTTTAGGCCTAGAGATGTTATGCTATTAGTGTGTTTCTTTCATTTTGTTTTCATTTTGGAAATAACACCATACTAACCATCCTCTCTTGAGTCTAATTCCTAGATCACACCAAAAACATATTTTGAGGTTCACAAAGTCAATCCTCCAATTGAGCCTCTTAGTATGTTGATGACCTTGCAGGGCCATGTTTCACAAGTTTTTCAACCTCAAGTGAGTTCTTCTCCCCCTAGGACATCCTCTACAAGCATTCTGAACTCTAGGCAATCATACAACCCACCTCATGGAATTGGTGACTATCCATGAGAGGATAATACGGATAAACATTGCTCTATTTCATTTAAGGATTTCATTTTACCAAACCAATGAACTCTTTTGGGAAATAGTTTTGCGTCTCTTGAATATATTAAATATGGTTAAATGGATCTCCTTAAGGATGATACTTTCTAATGAATGTCTTATCTTTTAATGTTCAAGGTCTCACAGTGCCCTCTCACAAATTCTCTTTATGAATTGTTTATCAACAATTGGGATCTTTATATTTTTTCTATTTGTAAGAAAAGATTTAAAGGTTTCTTTTAAAAACTATTCTGAAATGCATCTAGCCTGACACTAATTAATTCTCCACCCTACATGATGATGGATGCGATGGTGCCAATATTTTAGTGTCCCCAAAAATTTCTTCCTTAATTGTTTCCATTGGGGTGATCTATCACATCAGGCTAGTTAGCTTCTCCTTGATATTAATAGACATTCATTAGGTATTATCAATAGCTAAACCCCTAATGATGGTCCTAACAAATCAAATTTATGGTGATATTTGGTTTAAAACCTACCTTTAGCCGTGTGCTTTATGTGTGGGGATTTTAACATGGTGGAGAGTTTTGAGGATGTTGATGAGACAGTGTGTGGGAAAACATGAGGCATGGTATTACTTTATAAACCTATGGGGTCTAGTGGACCCTCTTTTTTGATAGTGCACATGAAATTCCATAATTTTATTTACATTGTCTAACTATTGAGCCTACATTGATAGGGTCCTTATGAAATTGGGCAATCATATTATTTTAGAGAAAAAAGTATTTTATTTTTATAATACCAATGGATATCCTATCATTATGCATTCTGAATATATTTTCTCATACCATAATCCCATCACTTGCAGAGTGGAGTGGAGTAAGAACCACTTCAAAGTGCCACACAATCAATTACTCCTAAACACCTCCATCCTCTACCATGAGGGAACCATCCATCTCATTACCTAAGTTTGGAATCTTGTGGCTCAACCACCATGCACTATCAGTTGGATAGAGTGGTGGAATGAAGCCATCCTTCACACCACCACCTTTTTCTACCACTATGGAAAATAAATTGATCACATATGAAAGTGGGCTAATGGGGATGTGCTAAATGAATATTAGAGGATCTCTTCTCTCCTTGAGCATAATCCCTTTGACATGTAGATGAAATTTCAATTTTCCTCTTTCAAACACCAAATCAAAATGGTAGACAATCATGCATTCAAAGGGTTGAAGCTTAACATTCACCTCCATTGGATAAAATTTGGAAATAAGGTTTCTGAATAATTATTCAAAACTCTTAGAGCTAAACAAGCTCTAGATTAGATCAATGCCATCAAGCTAGCTTCATTTAGACTCACCTCTCTCCCTCACATCTTTGATGATTTTTTGGACCATTATAAATTAGTGTTCTGATCCTAGGAGGAAATCATTGTGTGAGCTAAGGCTTTAAAAGAATACCTTGATGTGGTTCCTTGCGAATGTAGGTTTGCTGATAAAAAATTATGTGGTGCACCATTGTGTCTTCATGAGTTCTCTCATGTCTTACATTGCATGAGTAATGACAAAGCTCTAGGCATTGATGGATTACCTTGTGAATTAATACCATTTACCTTGGCATGAAGAGTTTATTTCATTATGTAAGGCCTCTTCTTGACTAGCCTTATGTATTTGTGCATTTTTTTTTGCACTTCACCTAAGAATGAATTCATACCCTTCATTTATTTATGGTTCCTAGGAAATAAATCATATAAATCCTAGAGGATCTCAAAGTTGCATGCTAATTCTTCATCTAAGCAATAGTCTCCAATGGTATAAATATTTAGCTTTGCATCAGTTTTAAATTTTCTTCCTCAATGTGCACAGGATTATTGTTATAAAATTTCCTATCACCCTATATGTTGAGGAATCCTCATACTCCAATGAAAGTCTCAACACTAATACATGGTCCATGTCCTCATATTTATTTTTCTCTTCTATTTGGTAGATAATTTTTTCCTTATTTGATGCTCTTGGACCACACACTTTAAACATGGCACATTACTTTCCTCAATGTTTTTACTACTATAATATCCTTCATCAAACAACTTAAGTGCATAGCCTTTTCAATTTTCTTGACACATTCTTCCATAACAATGTTGTCTTTCATAACAAATCTTTGTATCATGTGTAGAGAACTAGAGAGCATCGGCCTTGAAGAGGATATGGTGAAGGTGTGGAAAATTATTCCCTTATAGCATTCCATTTAGTTATTTCTCACCAAGTCTTAATAAAATTGTACCATGTGTGCTTAGGTAGTTAGAGGAATGAACCAAATAGATAACTAGAAGACAATATATGATTTATGTACAAACTTATTCACATATTCATAAGTGCTTATCTAGTGGTGAGTCTCCTTTAAAACTTGTAAGCCCCTTATTGAAGTTATTATGCTCAATCTTGGTGTAGATAGCTTCCTATACAAAAGAATTGGGTCCCGACAATGAGGCTTGATGAGGTACCCAAACACAATGCAAATCCCATAAAGTAAAGAAAGGGAGAAAACATGTAGGATAAAAATCCTAACCAGAAAGAGATAAAAGAAGAGAAAATGGATGAAAATATCCGTTAGATTCTATAACTACCTATATCCATCTTGTATCCTATAATGGAGTTCTCAATAGTGACTATGGATCAAAATTAGATGCAGTGAAGAGTGGATCACCCTAGAATAGTGAAATGTGTCCACCAAGTACCTGATGGATCTTCAACTAAGGTACAACTTATATACAAGGAATTGTTCTCATCATGTAAGGCAGGAGGGCCAATTTCTTTATGCAATGATGGTGCAATGGTAGTAGAGACTAAGGACTACATAATGTCCTTAACTATATAATAGACTACCTGATATTTAATGTGTCATGGATCACTATACCGATTTCTTATAATTTTTGAAGTGGACTAGAGGTAGGTTGATTAGAAAATACCTCCTTAATATCTAGAAGGTGACAAGGAGATGGTGGAGGTGTGTCCCCACCACTACTATAGTCATTTGTGCTAGAATAAGAACCATCAATATCAAAGGTGTGCTCAAGCTCAAAAATATCATCAAGTCCAAGTGATTTCAAAGAAGAAGAATCTAAAGGAGAGTCAAGAGAAAAGTGTGAGAAGTTATCTATTCAAGTCTAATGATTGACCATTCTTACTGCTAATATAGTATCATTGTGTAACTCTCTAACATACACGAAAATTGGAGTAAACTTAGCTCACATACTCAGACCAAGATGAATGATCCAGTAAATTGATAGGAGATTATTTTAAAGTGAGGGAATAATTATAACATTATTGAATGTTCCACCACTCATTTAAATATACCCTCTCATGAGAACCTTTTCATAATTGTCTTCATCCATTTGTATAGAGGAAATGTCACATAGTTCTAAAGAACTAAACTCTATCTGTAAAAAGACCATCTGATGTGAAGCACCAAGGTTAATGAACCATGTATGAGTCATAGGTATAACTATAATTAGGGCCATGCCCTTTACTTCACCTTTTCTTTAGTAGAGTCATTTGCCTTAGAGGATTCATGGGTTGATGAAGATGGTTTGATAAATTCAAGAACTACTATATTTTGCTTCTTAAGGATGCTAGTGAGGTTATCAATCTGCTTCTTCAAACATTTGATTTTATCATGATTCTATAAACAAAACCCACATTAAATCATATATTTCTTAGGATTAACACTAGAATAAGAGGTCTCATTGTTTGATTTGTATGTGGGAGGATTTACATCCATCTCTTGATCCTTTTTGTTTTATTTTTTCTCTCTATTGTTTGAAACCTTCTCTTTCTTAGCAATAAGTGCATGAGATTGTGAGGACTTTATTATGCCCATCATTATCAACTTAATTTGATCCTAAATCAAGTCATCAACAAAGGTATCTAAAAAAGGCATCTTCCATGTGGCTCCAAGAGCATTTTTTATGGCATGGAAAGTGAACACAAACATAGGATAGTCTAAACTAGTTTAGAGAGTATAGACAAAACAAGTTGATCAATTTTCTTATCTATTCCACATTTTTTTAACTACAATTTTAAAGATCTAAACTTGGTGAATAAATCTTGTAGGGTGTCAAATTCACTTGGACTCAAATTGATGAGCTCATTCTCTAGCACATAGCCTCTCATCACATCTTGAATCCCAAAGATCTTTTCTAGTGTGGTCTAAACTTTATTAAGTGTTGTATCATATTCTATGTAAAAGAGTAGATCAAGAGAGATAGAAAGACACAATATCATCATGGTTTAACCATTTAAATTTCTCTACTTATTTTCTAGGTTTAGTCTCTTTACCCATTGTAATTCTATGAAAACCTTTATATTGCAAAAGTATTTCCATTCGTGATAATTAAATGGTGTGAGAGGACTTAACAAACTTGAATCCATAATGCAAAAAAGAGTTTGTTGTAAAAATCAAAGAATAAATGCAAAAAATAAAATGCACAACACCCCATAATACCCCCTTAGAACTATTAGAGTGACCCCTCTTAAAGTTGTAAATACAAGCATGCTCATACATACATTAGATGCAACTGATAATGTGTCTTGAGTGATTAGTGAATAAGTATAAGAAACTGGAGGGATATCAAGATCAATCGATAGTGCATCCATAAGAGTATAATAATTGGTTTTAATGGAAATGTAGTGGACCCAAGATAACCACCAATACATAGATTACAAAAAAAACAAGCACTTTTAAATAAGATGGCACTAAAAAAAGAGCAACCAATCAAAAGTTATAGCCATTTTAAGATTTGAGCTTGCATAGAAAAATCTCCACCCAACATAAATTTGAAAATGTTTGGGTTGATTGGAGAATTGATTAGGGCTAAGGTTAATCCCTCACTAGTAAGAATAAAAATTTAAGCCCCTCATGTGACCATACCATATGACCAAGGGACCAAGACCTTTTGTAAGTGCTCTCCCCTCCCCTTTTTTGATTGATCCATTTTCCAAATGAATAGTGTCACTATTCACATGATTAAAGTTTGACATCTCCCAAGCCATAATCAAACTTTTGGAGCTCTTCTACAATCATCAAAAAAATTATGTAGAGTTTCACTCAACCCTTGCAGTCAAAAAATTGACCCCCTCCTACAGTTAGGACTAGGGATTGTATAAGTAGCCAAAAATCTTGATGTCGGGATTATGGACTGTGAATGTAGTCAAAATTCCTAATGTCAGGCTTTTAGGTTATGCTTGCAGTCATAAGTCTCGACACGTCAAACTTTTAGGTTGCAAGTGCAGTCAAAAGACTTGATGTCAAACTTTTAGACTGTGTATGCAATCAAAATTCCTAACATGTCAGACTTGTAGACTAGATATGCAACTAAGAGGTTCGATGTCAAGGATGAGAACTATTATTGTAGGTGATTGTTCCAATAGGTACAAAGAGGTGTGAGATTTATATTATGAATTGAAAACACTAGCACTAGTATGGACTTGCAGAAAACACCAAATACCCATGAAAGATCTCTAGAAACTTATAAAAACCCAAAAAATATTTTACCTTGGAGAACATGACTATACAGATTTACGTGAAATCACTAAAAATTTCTAAAGCCCTCCAAAATGACTAAAATCAACACCAAAAAATTAGATCATGTTTAAAGTTGATCATAGGGTTTTTGACACCTTCTAAATATGAGGGTGCTATCCATTTTTTTATTAGAGATTTTAGTTGTATAGTTTGCATGGATTTTCACAAAAATCCCACCAAACCTTTGAAAATGTCTGAAATCAAGAAAGCCAACAAGAATGCATGCAAAAAATATCTCACTAAGGATTTCATATATGGCAAAATAGCCATTAAATCAGAGATCTAATACCATGTTTGATTGTTTCAAGATCTCTTAACATCTAAGATTACATGAAAATTTTAGGAGTAGGTGAAAACAAAATCACCATAACAAAAATTGCATCAAAAGATTAATTCATTGATTAACCAAAAAATACAAAGGAAGTACATTATATAATGATAAAGCATATCACCAAAGAGGCAACAAATCAACTCACTATTAGAAAATACATTAAGTATATTTTTTCCCAATGACCTTAACAACCCTAAACAAGCTGACTAACAATCATGTAGATAAAATAATAGGAGGGAAAAAGCCTATACTAATAATGCATGTTAATATTATCAAATTTGAATTCATATTCATATCTAAATAGGAAAACTCGTTACACTTTATTTGACCATCAATTACAAACCTAACATTGAGCATATCATTGGTACACAAAATGTATATTTATGTTATTCTAAATTTTTTAATGATTTCATCATTCTGCTACACTAGGTCTAATTTTTGAATGGCTATTTAGTACATACTAGCGACCCAAACACTGATGTAAACACTTGGTCTATTTTTCTTGATAATCTCTAGGTCAAATATTAAACTATTGCAAGTACACAATAGTCACAATGTGAAAATTATGGAAAAAGAAGTGAAGAGTAAACTAGGGGAGTGAAACCTAAATGTCATATTTATCTTTCAAATAGTTCACTAGGATTTGAATTTTGCATTCTAAATATTACATCCCAATTTTTTTGCTAAGCAAATTATTTGATTATCTGTGGATATTTATAGTTGACAAATTTGATTTGGTTATTTTTAACTCAGCTTTGAGATATATGCTATTATGGGATAATTGGATATTGCTTAGGTTACATGATTACATTGTTATGAGTTAATTGTAGTGTATATATTTACATTATGATCATGTTGATTCATTATTTTATCTATATTTTATGATGTATATATATCATGTTATTATGGCCTAACTACCTACTTGTTGTGAGGTTGACGTAGGAGAACTCATCTCTCAAAGCATGATAGAGGGAGAGCATCATTAAAGAGGGTGACGTAGATGAAGATGTCAAAGGATGATAAAAAAATTGGTCAGAACCCTGTACACACCACAAGAGCTAGCATATGTTAAATGCATAATGGAATGATTAGCATAGTGTGTTTAATGCTACTTGCATTAGATAGTTATTTGCTCATGATTTGTTAGCTTAGTTTAATGGTTTTATGAAACTTATTTTATGTGATTTACGTGTGTAACCATTAAATGATGTTAGAAATATGATTTGCAAATTAGATTAAATTTAAATATATTAAATTATGAATTTATCATTAAATATTTATGGCATTTGGAGATTCTAATTTAATTAGTGAAATTATTAATTAGTGTTAAAATAAATAAAATTTAGGAATTTCCAATTAAGTGGAAAAATTGAAAAAAAAAAAAAAGAAAATCAAAAGCAATAATAAATTAAGAGAAATAGGAGTTTTAAATTTAAGAAAAACATAAAGGAAGATATTAAAAAAATACTAATGAAAACAAAGAAAAAATGAAAATAAATAAATAAAAAGAAAAAATCTCAAGGAAAAAGCTACACCTTTTTCCATAGAGGAAAAGAAAAATATTAAAGGAGGGAAAAAAAGATATAAATAAGGACACAAGAGGCGCAACAAGGGCAGAAGGGATTGAAAGTAAAGAAAAGAAGGAGAAAGTTGAGCAGAGGATTTTTTTTTATTTTAGAATCAAGCAATTTCAAATCAGCATCTGAGAGGTAGGTGATGCATTTGATTTCTAAAAATAATCTTAGTAAATTATGTTAAATTGATTTTGTGCCTATGTGTCTAAGTAGAAACATAAACATTAGGAACCATATACAAATATAGTAGTAGTAAATCGTCAAGTTAAGCTAAATGCAAATATAGTAGCTTAAAGGAAAAATAATGTTGCAGCGATTTATGTCAAAGAAACTACAAACTTATCAATTAAACTATGACGTTAAGTATACCCCTAAAATATCATATGTTCAGTTATTAATATAGGACTGTGGTAATATTAATGGTTAATATGCCCAATTATTAATACAACACTTTTCCTCTATATATCATATCCAAAAACTATCTAAAGACAATGAACCAGTTGTGTTATTGGTTTACATTTACTAAGGTCTATAGTTCTATTTATTACTGATGCAAATTAAAACCGACGACCTAGAATTACCAACTTATATATATATGACATTATGAAAATACTCATAACTATGATATATATAATGGCATCTTGGTCAAGATAACATTTCTTTTAGCCTAAGTTGCCCAACACAGTTTATACAAATCATCACCCACTTAGTTCTTTGGTGAAAGGAATTGTGATCTTCCTATATATTAAACAAGTCGATATGTATGTCTTATATTATGGAGAGCAACTGATTTGTCTTTTTTTATTTTAACCAGAACAACTACTCTAAGTTAACATTGAAAGTAAGCTAGTTTTAAAACAAACCAAATGTTGGGAATACGGAATATGAATAGTAGTATATAATCAGTGAACTAGATTTTATACATATACCAACCTAAGTGTGGTGATCTGGTAAAACTAAAGAAAGAGACATCATTGACGTACTAAGCCGCCAAACCCAGTTTTATTGAGGTGATCTGATCAGATATTTATAGTGAGTGGAAGATATTTCAAAATCTTTATATGGCATTTGAATGGTATTATATATGCACGGTGATTCACATATTATGTTGTGAGTAGTTTTTTTTTATATGGCATAATGCTAGGAATGAATACCACAGTGAGTCGTACCACCATGCTTTGAATATAAATATTCATATATTGTTATTTATTTACCTTACTGAATTTATTGGCATGCCTAATACATGGTTGTATAATGGTTTGTATTCCTGATGTAATCTACCAGAATATGTATGTATAGCCTACTCGAATGGTATATACAACCATATATATTAGATGTATATTGTATGTAGACTATCTACATACATACATCTTAACTTACATAGGATAACTTGTACCATATATTATATACAACTAGACTATCTATGTACATGTTATATCGATAATATTATATACTTTAATATGATACCACAATAACTTATACCATATATTTTAACTTTCTATAACTTACATTCTAAACATAATACAATTGGTCATATCTAATTTGTCATAATCTAATCTGAACATAATATAATCTATTACTGGTTGTTAAGTTATATAAGTTATAACATATACCCGTTAGATGTATGTAATAACTATATGTATGTATAGATACATGTTAGATGTATATCATATGACTAACAGTCAACATGATGTATCTATCACATTTGAAAGATGTAGTCTACTAAAGTCATGGTTGTAGCATGTGAGACATATATAGATAAAGTGTAGTCTTCTGTTATATCATGTTAAGCTTTGTGATTTGGGATCACTTTTCATATATAGTAAGGGAAATAAAACACATTGTGTGGATTTAACACTATAATAAGCAACGTATTTGTGAATTAATAATGGTATGTTTAATGTGAATATAGGTATACATGTGTCTATTAGCATATACATGTACATAGGGGTGTGTACTTATTATTATAATTTCTCATGTGAATATCAACTAGATTATAGATTTATGTATAATAGAACCTTATGTTTGCATGCATACAACCCCTTGTGAGTAAAAAAATTCTAGAATAGAATATTATGTGTTTCATGTAAACTAAGACTTTCTTTCTCATAATTGGTTGTTTGAACATAAGCTTATGCTTTCATTGATTCATAGCTACTTTATTATAACTAGTTGTAGTATTTAGTAGTTATGTATAAGAACACTAGATTATAATAATATGAGTTATCATAGGGTGTAGTAAATTTGAAAATCTATTTAAGAAGGGATAAAAACTATAGAGTACTAGATTATTGAATCTCTTATCTTATAAAAATCGTCAATATATTTTGTGAACAAGAAGGTATAACAATTGCTAAAATCATATGGAGTTCTTAACTTAAAAATATAGTTGACCATTGATATAGTATTTATATATCGTTTGTGTGCTTATATACGGTACATATTATGTTGTATGATTATTCATATAGATGAAATATAGTTATTCTTGGACTTAAGCAACCATATAAAAATATTACATATATAGGTGCATTGGGTCATATGCCTAAGCGTATAGCTAAATAGATGGTTATACCAAGTCATAAAGTGTCTGAAAGACCAAAACTATAACCATATGAAAGTAGTTCCTTAAAATAGAATTAAGTTATTTAAATAAAAATTTATGATATAACTTGGTTATAGGTTATCTAACTCTTTCAAAATAGTATGACTAATTGTTGATATATATGTATATACATATAATATGTATATACATATATACACACACACACACACCCATACACACATATTCATATAGTAATAAAAATTAGTGATCAATACATATTATGAGTAGATTAAAATATGTAAGTGTTTAGACATATATATATAATATATTAGTACATTGTGATGTGTGTTTATAAGTTATGTTTCTTCTGATTATAAGTATATAATTTAAATATTGGATATACTTAGTTGGTATAAACCATACTTGCTTGCCTAATATTTAAGATTATAGACATTTGTTTCTTAAAATTATAAGATTGGTTGTTCGTGATTGAGTAATGTGCTCATGTGCAATGAACTATAATATTATGAGATGTCATAGAGTGTATTTTATTTGAAACTATAGTCTAAACATATGTTATATCCGAGTGGTACAAAATATAATTAATATGTCTATATTCATTCAAACATTTGATGGACTAAATGTATTGCATATTGAATATTTTTAGGAATAACATGTTTTATGACAGTTAGTAAAAAGTACTGTATTGTGTTTGTCTGCTTACAAAAAATAGTGTGAAGCCTAATATATATTATACTTAGGTGGTATAATCTAAACTTATTTGCTTAATATTTTTATTATGGGATAAATATATTTTTAAAATTCATTTATATATTTGATAGAATAAATGTATGCTTTTTTTATTATTCCTATGCTTAACATGTTATGTGATTGATAGTAGGATGTAGTCTATATGAAATTAGAGGTTATACTATGTTAATCACATCTTGTATTGGTGATACTGAGTAAGTAGTGAGACAGATTTCACTAGCTTATTAGCATCACAATGTTAGATGAATATAATCTAATCAAGTGGTGTATATGAAATTGACTAATTTTTAAATCATTATTTATTATTAAAAACTTGTGCCAAGTAATATTTAGTGAGGCATTGTCATTTCATAAGTATGATTTATATGTTTGTGTGATATCTTACAATAAAACGAGTTTCTATCATACAACATATAAGTACTATCTTATCTCTCTAAATTTTTGTGTCATAACTATCTACTCATCTATGAAGGGAGGGTCATTCTCTAACGAGATTAATGCAGAAGATCATTAGTATGTGATTGGTATGGAAAAGTGCTCAGATGATGCTCCTCCTCCCCATAGCAGTACTACTTTTGAGACGGCACTTGAGATTACCATAGATACTAGAGTCCAAGGAACTTATACTTCAAGGAGCCATATATCTTATACATATACATTTTATTGTATTGTATTTATTATTGAGACATTATCATGATAAGCTATAATTACTTATTGTACATTGACAATAGTGGTTGTAAACATATATCATCCATGGCTGGCTAATTGTAATTACTTTATATATTTGTATTCTGATGATAGTGATCAATGATATATGATGTAGTATGCTTCGTTTATAGTTATCACTTTGAGTATTTTATAAGATCACTAGTTAGATTATCATGGTATAATCTATTTATAGTATATGTGTTTCAATTTTTAAAAATCACGTTTATCTATGTCAAACTTAGAGGAGTTATTACATGTGGTATCATAGCGGTGGCTCAAACTTTAAGACTTAATGATTCCATTAGCATTTTCATACCCTTATGTTTATTAAAAAAGAGAATAGTAAAATGTGTGTGGTACATTTTGTGTACCTTAAAAGCATTCATACCCGCTTATAGTTATTAAAAGGTTGGTTTATTGAGTGTCTTAATGGTGATGGTTGTAATTGATGTTTGGTAGGTGAGTACCTAACATAGTTCATGAGTTGTGAACAAGATATTCCTATCATATTTTGATCATTTAGATCGAATACCTCAAAAATGATTACATCCTTGTTAATTCAAGTCACCTTCACTATTTATGTTTTGTGTTGTGAGTGTTTAAAAAGCTTGAGATGTTTCTCACTTAAGTATATGTTTATTAGTTTTGTGTTTTGTATACATTAATCTTAGGAGTGACAAATCTTTTAAAATCAGTTTTTTTAGATTGACACCACCTAGTGCAATAAGAATTTTCTTGTAGTAAAAGGTAGATGTTTTGGCTGAGAATTCCTATGTGTTAAGAGTTTGTTTATGGATTGGCACCCCATATGTTTATGTGGATTTGGAAAAAGGTGTCATATTTCATAGTTAACATAGAGGTGAGTTGTTACTCGCTCACCCTCATTTGACATCATTATAAGCCCACTGAGAGGATTCAAATTTTCATCATATTGGTTTAGTGTTCCTTTTATTGAAAACTAGTTTCTAAAATGTTTTTCTAACCATTTTCCCTTGAGTTCATGGAATAGTGTCTTTTACTTATTATTGAGAGAGACGTTGTAATATTGGATTAATTGATGCATATATATGGTTCATATTTTTCCTTTTGGATGCAAAAGAGGTTGAGATACTACTCTTATAGGTTTGCTAAGTGTGCAATGATTTGGGCAACTTGGGTTACAGTATTTTTTTTATACCATGTGAGGGTATTTAAGAGTTTTATGTTGAGATGTTAGTTCACTAATTTTCACTTGTGGCCTTATAGAGTCACAATTTCCAGTGCTACATGTGAACTTTAACCACGAGGAATGGGGAACCTTGAATTTATATTGGTTCTAGATTAATAATTATAAGTTGACTATAATAATTATGTTATTATATACCCTTGATTAGATTGATATTATCATTATCTTGCTTAAAAATATGTTGTTTTGATGAGACATTTGTGTACCTTTCATCAAGAACGAGTAGGGTATAGGATGTGTGGAACATCTTGTTTGTCTAAAAAGGTTGAGATAAATTTTTAACTTGTTACGTACTCGCTGAACAAGCATGGAGAAATTATCTCGTTTGTTTCTTTTATAAAGTTGCAAGGACGATGTGATCCTTGACCTTTGTATGTTATGTTAATGTTAACATTATTTTCTCTTAACTATTAATATAACAAAATAGATTAAGTTGTGAAATATAATACTAGTTATGTTTTGATAGTGACAACTTAATACAATTATGGAATGACTGCATAATTTTTCTTGTATGTATGTTAGTAAATCTAGAATTATTTAGTATATGTTATTAATTTCTATGATTTGTTAGTATGGAACTATGATTCATTAAACTTTGTGCACATTTTGGAGATCATTAAGTCATGGAGACCTAAGGGAAGAGTGGTGAATAAGGAATGTGAGTACTAAGAGATGGGAGTGTATCCTATTTAATTTTACATTAACTTGGTAGTTACTGAGTTTGAATTTGACAAGGAGAGTTTGTCAAATTTAAGATTTAATAGATAGATTTATCAAATTTAATCATATGACCTTACATATGTATATCATGAAATGTTTATTCTCTAATTTTGTATACATTAAAAATGTAGTATTTCTAGTTCCTATTTATCATCATACTTATCAAGATCTACATGAAATAACAATAGTATTGATATGTTATACTTATCAGGAAGTATGCGGAGTAGCGTTGTTATTAAATTATACACATCATTCTTACCAAGTTCCATAAAATACTTTTCTTCATAATGAAAAAAACACTCTCTAGGATAGAGAGATGTGTCGAGGGGTTAGAAGGTTTTTTCGAACACTCTATGGCCATTTGTTTGGATTTTATGATGATCCCATGTAATTTTGTCTAAATTCGAGAAGTTAGTAAAAATTTCATTGAGATATGTGGGCCCCTTCAAGGTATAAAAAATGATTAGTCATATAGTAGATAAGTTTGTCTTACCGATTATGAACCCCTAGGTGGTCATGATAGAACCAATCAGAGTAAGTGATATTCACAAAATTTATTTGTATTATCGGAAGATGTCACATAGTAGGGTCTTGTGGGACTAATACTCTAAGAATAGTACTATTTGGGAGGACTATAATGAGTTCTATAGGTAAATTTCATATTTATTTGCTTAATTTGATACTTTATACTATATTATTTTTCTACTGAAAAATATTTTTAATTTAGAACTTATGTTTGAATAAGAGTCATCCAAGACAATGATTAGTTTTAGGAGGAAGGATGTTACATACTGATTTTATTGCTAAGTAAACTATTTGATTATTCATGAATATTTATAGTTGACAAATTTGATTTAGTTATTTTTAACTAAGCTTTGAGATATGTGTTGTTATGAGACAATTGGATATTGCTTAGGTTACATGATTACATTGCTATGAGTTAGTTGTAGTGTATATGTTTACATTATGATCATACTAATTCATTATTTTCTATATTTTATGATGTAAATATATCACGTTGTGATGGTCTAACTACCTGCATGTTTTGAGGTTGACACAGAAGAACACTTTCCTCAGAGCGTAATGAAGGGAGACCATCATCAAAGAGGGTGATGTAGATGGACATATCAGAGGACAACAGAGAAACCGGTTGGAACTCTGCACACACCACAATAACTAGCACATGTTAGATGCATGATTGAATGGTTATCATAGTGTGTTTAATGCTACTTGCATTGAATAGTTGTTTGTTCGTGATTTGCTAGCATAGTTTAATGGGTTTATGGAACTTGTTTTCTATGATTTATGTGTGCGACCATTAAATGTTGTTAGAAACGTGATTTACATAATTCAATTAAATTCAAGTGTATTAGATTTTGAATTTATCATTAAATCTTTATGACATTTGGAAATGTTAATTTAATTAGTGAAATTATTGATTAGTATTAAAATAAATAAAATTTAAAATTTTTCAATTAAGTGGTAAAAATTGAAAATAAAGAAAAACAAATAAAATCAAAAGCAATAATAAATTAAGATAAATAGGAATTTTAAATTTTAAAAAAATATATATAAATGAAGACATTAATAAAATACTAATGAAAATAAAAAAATAAAAATAAATAAATAGGAAAAAATCTCAAGGAAAAAGCTACACCATTTTCCATAGATGAAAAGAAAAAGATTAAAGGAGGATATATATATATATATATATAGAAAAGAAGGACAGGGGAGGCGTAGCAACCGTAGAAGGGATTGGAATTAAAGAAAAGGAGGACAACGCTAAGCAGAGGGAAAAGATTTCTTCATAATCAAGCGATTTTGAATCAACATCTGAGAGGTAGACGATGCATTTAATTTCCGAGATTAATTTTAGTAAATTATCTTAAATTGATTTTGTGCCTATGTGTCTAAGTAGAAACTTAAACATTAGGAACCATATACAAATATAGTAGTAGTAAATCGCCAAGTTACGCTAAATGCAAATATAGTAACTTGACGGAAAAATAATGTTGCAGCGATTTATGTCAAAGAAACTACGAACTTGTCAGTTAAACTATGGCGCTAAGTATACCCCTAGAATATCATATGCTCAGTTATTAATATAGGACTGTGGTAATATGAATGGTTAATAGGCTCACTTATTAATAGAGTTCTTTTCCTCTGTATATCATATCAAAAAACTATCTAAAGACAGTGAATCAGACGTGTTACTGGTTTACATTTACTAAGGTCTGTAGTACTATTTATTACTGATAAAAACTAAAGCTAGCGACCTCAAATTATCAACTTATATATATATATATATATATATATATCATCAGGGGTGTTATTGGTTTACATTTACTAAGGTCTATAGTACTATTTATTAGTAAAGCAAACTAAAACTAGCGACCTCAAATTAACAACTTGTTTGAGTGAATCAGGGGTGTTATTGGTTTACATTTACTAAGGTTTATGGTACTATTTATTACTGATGCAAACTAAAACTAGCGACCTCAAATTAACAACTTGTTTGTGTATATATATATATATGACATTGTAAAAATGCCCAGAGCTATGATATATATTGGCATCTTTGTCAAGATAACATTTATTTTAGCCTCAGTCGCTCAATACGGTTTATACAAATCATTACCCACTTAGTTCTTTAGTGAAAGGAATTGCCATCTTCCTATATATTAAGCAAGTCGATCTGTGTGTCTTATATTATGGAGAGCAGTTGTTCTATTTTTTTAATTTTAACCATAATGACTACTCTATGTTAGCGTTGAAAGCAGGCTAGTTTTAAAACAAATCAAATGCTGGGAATATCGAATATGAATAGTAGTATATAATAAATGAACTACATTTTATACATACACCAACCTAAGCGTGGCGATCTGGTAAAACTGGAGAAAAGAGACATCCTTGTCATACTAAGTCACCAAACCCAATTTTATTGAGCCGATATAATCAGATATTTATAGTGATTGGTAGATATTTCAAATTTTTATGTAGCATTTGAATAGTATTATATATGCATGACAATTCACATATAAAGTTGTGAGAATTTTTTTTTTATCTGGCGTAATGCTAGGAATGAATACCATAGTGAGCCATACCACCATAATTTGATTATAACTATTCATATATCACTATTAATTTCCTTACTGAATGTATTGGAACGCCTAATGCGTAGCTATATAATGGTTCATATCCCTGATGTAGTCTACCAGAAAAAAAATGTATAACCTCCCAGGATGGTAGATACAACGATACATGTTAGATGTATATTATATGTAGACTGTCTACATACATACATCTTAACTTACATAGGATAACTTGTACCATATATTATATATTGCTAAACTGTCTACATACATGTTATATCGATCATATTATATACTTTAATATGATACCATAATAACTTATACTGTATATTTTAACTTTCTATAACTTACATTCTGAACATAATATAATCGGTCATATCTAATCTGTCATAATATAATCTAAACATAATATGATATGTTATCGGTTGTTAAATTAAGTTATATAAGTTATAACATATACCCGTTAGATGTATGTAATAGCCGTATGTATGTATATATACATGATAGATGTATATTATACAGCTAACAGTCAAAATGATGTATCTATCACATTCAAAAGATATAGTCTACTAAAGTCATCGTTGTATCATATGAGACATATATAGCTAAAGCGTAGTCTTCAATTATATCATGTTAAGCTTTGTGATCACTTTTTATATGTAAAATGGGAAACAAAACATGTTGTGTGGATATAACATTATAATAAGGAAATTATTTATGAATTAATAATGGTTTGCTTAATGTGAATATAGGTATATATGTCTATTGATATATACATGTATATAGGGATGTATACTTATGATTATAGTTTTTTGGATGGGTATTAATTATATTATAGATTTTTGTACAATAGAATTTTATGTATTTCTGCATACAACCTCCGAAGAGTATAACAAATGCTAGAATGAAATATTATGTATTTCTTGTAAACTAAGACTTTTTTTAATTAGAAATTGTTGTTTTAATATAAGCTTATGCTTTCATTGATTAATAGTTATTTTATTATGATTGATTGTGGTATTTAGTAGTTATGTATAAAAATACTAGACTATGATAATAGGAGTTATTATAAGGTGTAATATATTTGGAAATCTATTTAGGAAGGAATAAAAACAATGAAAGAGTACTAGATTATTGAATCCTTTATCTTATAAAGATCGTCAATATATTTTTTTGACAAGAATGTATAACGATTGTTAAAATCATATGGAGTTCTTGATTTAGAAATATAGTTGACCATTGATATAGTGTTTATATAGCATTTGTGTTCTTATATACAGTACATATTCTGTTGTACTATTATTCATATATATAAAACATATTTATTTTTGAACTTAAGCAATCATATGAAAATATTACATATATAGGTGCATTGGATCATATGCCTAAACTTATAGCTAAATAGATGGTTATACTGAGTCATAAGGTGTCCAAGGGATCAAAACTATAATCATATGGAAGCAGTCTGTAGAAACAAAATTAACTTATTTAAATAAAAGTGTATGGTATAACTTGATTATAGTTTATCTAACTCTTCTAAAATAACATGTCTGATTGTTGATGTGTGTGTGTGTGTGTGTGTACACACACATACAGTAATAAAAATTAGTGAGCATCACATATTATGAGTACATTAAAATGTACAAATATTTAGATATATATAGCATATATTAGTACATCGTGATATGTACCTATAAGTTAATTTCATCTGATTACTAGTATGCAATTTAAATATTAGATATACATAGTTGGTATAAACTATACTTTCTTGTCCAATATTTAAGATTATGACATTTGATTCTTGAAATTATAAGACTAATTATTTGTGATTGAGTAGTGTGCTCATGTGCAATGAACTATGATATTATAGGATGTCATAGAGAGTATTTTATTTGAAGCTACAGTCTAAATATATGTTATACTTAAGTGGTACAAACTGTAATTAATATGTTTAGATTCATTCATACGTTTGAAAGATTAAATGTATGTGTGTTGGATATATCTAGAAATAACATTTTTTATGATAGTAAAATATACTGTATTGTGTCTACTTATAAAAAATAGTGTGTAGCCTAATATATATTATACTCGGGTGGTATAATCTAAACTTGTTTGTTTAATATTTCTATTATGAAATAGATATATTTGTAAAATTTATTTATAAATTTGATGAAATAAATATATGTTTTTTTAATTTTCCTATGCTTAGCATGTTATGTGATTACTAGTAGGATGTAGTTGGTATGAAACTAGAAGTTATACTATGATAAACACATCTCACATTAGTGATACTGAGGAAGTAGTGAGACGGATTTCACTAGCTTACTAGCATCACAATGTCAGATGAAGGTAATCTGATCAAGTAATGTGTATGAAATTTATTGATCTTCAGAGTATTATTTATTATTGAAAACTTGAACCAAATAGTGTTTAGTGAGACATTGTCATTTTATGAGTATGATTTACATATTTGTGTAATATCTTGCAATAAAATTGGTTTCTATGATACACCGCATGTTTAGTTTTAAAAATTATACATCACATGAGTACTAGCTTATCTCTCTCAATTCTCACACCATTATTGACTACTCATCTATGAAGGGAGGGCCATTGCCTAATGAGATTAGTGTGGGGAATCATTGGTCCATGATTGGTGTGAAAGAGTGCTCAGATGATGTTCTCCCTCCCCATAACAGTACTACTTTTGAGATGACACTTGAAATTGTTGTAGATATTAGAGTCTAAAAAATTTACGCTATAGACCCTGTGTATATATATATATATATATATATATATATATATATATATATATATATATATATATATATATATATATATATATAGTATTGTGTTGTATTGTGTTTATTATTGAAACATTATTATGATAAACTGTAATTACTTATTTATTGTACATTGATAGTAGTGGTTGTAGGTATGTATCAATTATGACTGGCTAATTGTAATTACTTTATATATTTATATTATGATGTGTTTTTTATGATGATAGTGATCAGTGATATATGATGTAGTATGCTTCATTTACAATTATTGCCTTGAGTATTTTATAGGATCACTAGTTATATTCTCGTGGTGTAATCTATTTGTAGTATATATGTTTAAATTTTAAAAAATCATGTTTATTTATGTCAAATCCAGTAAGGTTGTTACACCAAACATCTATCTGGAGCAAAAAGTACAACCTTGACAACCTTCTTTGAATATATCAACATTTTTTGGTGACAACCATTATAACTCTAGTTGCATTTTTTTGAGTTCATATTTTAACAACAAGTCTTCTATGACATTGTTCATACAAAAATACTCTTTCTATCTCTACGTATTTACAATATTCTTGTTCTATTTATTAATTAAGCATTATTACTCTAGTGTACATTTATTGTAATTCATTTCTTTGTATTACAAATGAAAACTGACTCTTTTGCAAAGCTTTTCACACAATTGAAACCGTTTCTCCACCCCTCCTCCCCAACTGAGTGGGTGGTGTCCATCACCTCCTTATGGAAAATTCGTTGCTAGTCTGTCTTAGTGGAGTTTCCCTGCTCTTGTTCCCGAACTTGTTCACAGTGTGGTGCCGCCTCTACTTGGGTGGGGAATTACCATTTTGTTAACTCCTCCAGACCTCATGGATGGATGGGTGCTTCTAGATCCTCCCTCGAGTAAGCCTTCTTTGCTTTTCCAAAGGACAATCCTCTACCTCCTCTTTCTATTGTGATAGTTTGTGCTTAACGTCTTGTGATTTCTTATATAATTATTTAGTTCTTGTTTGATTTATTATACTTTCTCAACATTTATTTATTTCGAACTAGATTTATTCCTCCAACAAAAAATGTACATGTAAATTCTAACCAATTGTTTTACTTAATAACTTCATATAAATTAATATTTCTCATAATAATTTTAGTGAAATATTTCAATAATAAAGGTAACTCTAAAATCCTCTCCTCACCTTAATATATGTACAACTCTTGATAGAGGTGTATAGATATGTAGTATTATACAATATAAATTTCGAAGAAAATAACAAATCAATGATCAAAAGTTGACTAATCTCATGTCTATTATGTGAAGCCTGAAAAAAGGGACCCCACTGTCATAGCTTTGACCACATTAATTTGAGTCATCATGTCTATCATGGGATTAGGGGAGTTGGTAACCCAATTCGTTTCAAAGTTGGTCCCCAATTAAACTTTTCAAGCAGGCTCTTGTAAGTTAATTTTATTTAGCAAAAGTTGCTATGTATATGCTCATGAGGGATGCATTTTCCCTCTTAATCAGGCAGGTATATTCACCATATAAAAAATCCACTTGAGATCCATTCATGATATTAAGAATGTGGTAGGCTTGCAGGTGTTGAGCTCACACTAAATGCATGCAAGCTTCCATGGTCTTTGTATGCCTATTAAAGCCTTCATAAGATTATTCAAGTACAATAATCTGTTAAAACAAATCTTTATCTATTATTATGTTTAGTGAGGGTGGCATGCATACGATGCAATACGGATCTTAAAACCATTTCATTTTCAGGTGAAGGGCTTTGGATTTAAGAAGAAAGATATGGAGATGAGGAAGAGCATTCTGGTTTTGTTTGGAGTATTTTGCAGCATTTGCATCTGTGATTCAAAACGAGGTCTTGTTTTCTTGTAATTAATTTTCATTCAATTGTTTGAATAACAATGGATAGAAAGAAGTTGGTTCTGATTGTCTAAGTCGGTTCATTCTGCAAAACTTTGAAGCTTTTCTTGCAGATGATTGCAGTCTATATAGAGAGATATAAGCAGCAGATTTGCATCTGTGATTCAAACCGAGGCCTTGGTTTTCTTGCAATTAATTTTCATTCAATTGTTTGAATAACAATGGATAGAAAGAAGTTGGTTCTGAGATTGTCTAAGTCGGTTCATTCTGCAAAACTTTGAAGCTTTTCTTGCAGTTGTTTACTTGAATAGTTAATGAACAAAAACTATGAAGGTCCAAGAAAGTTCATGTGGGAAATAACAGATATATCTCCTGCTCCATTCTGCCATTAATGCAAGTTGTGAATAGCTTTTTTATTGGTGTTACTTGATATGATATTGGTTGAGTTTTGAGTTCTAACTAGAGTTGATTTTTGTGGGTCTGAACCCATTCGAACTTGAGTTTTTAGAAAGCCATGTAGTTTAATTATTTATTAATATCGATTGATTTTTAAAAAGTTGATATAGTTGATCTACAGGATTTAAGTTTTGGTCCAATTTATCAGAATAGATTCCCTTCAATACCTTGGCACTACGCTAAAAGAGTCCACTTATTCGTACTGCCACTTGATACTAACAGTATCGTGAAGAATCCATATTTTTTTTTCCCCTCCCCCATTGATCTGTCAATTTTTTACCCTGCAAAAGTATAAGGGGTTTATGTTGAGCGCTCTCAAACTCTCAACAGTACGTTAAAAAACAGTCATTCTATGCTCTAAGAGTCTTTTAACATTATTTTCACTTGTTTTGCTGGCAAGCTTGGCATGCTATTTCAAACTTTCATGTCTTTATATGTAATCCTGACAATCATTTCATTTACATTTCTATATATAATCCTTATGTCAAACTACATCGACCTATCCATCAACTTGGCTCTGATTGCATGATCGATCCACTTTCTTCCAAATTTCTCATCATGTCTTAATTTCTAATGAAAGAGGGTCGAGTATTCTGGCTTTTATAGGAAACTGCAACTGCAACTAGGCTTTCAAGTTACTTATAGATCATCTAGAGTTTGCTATATATATCACAGCTCTTATTGGAAAATTTCTAGCATTCTTTTCAAAAAGAAACGAGCTGC
Organism: Torreya grandis; assembly: GCA_037957365.1. Taxonomy (NCBI): domain Eukaryota; kingdom Viridiplantae; phylum Streptophyta; class Pinopsida; order Cupressales; family Taxaceae; genus Torreya; species Torreya grandis. The sequence goes on from JARHVA010000379.1 coordinate 2,219,943, forward strand.
ATCAGGGCAGGCACTCCCTACTCAGCCAGCTATAAAAATTTAAAAGGAAAACAGCTTTATCAGGGCAAGCTCCCCCTATTCAACCAGCTATGTAAATATAAGGTAACTGGTTTCCTAAAACTGGGAGGTATTAAATGTATGTGCAGACTAACAAATCAATCAGACCCCACCACTAGGTCTCAGCACCAAACCCTTTTCATAAAAGAAATGTTACTTTCTTACTTTCTTCATCAATCTCTTCACTTCCATTTAAAAAAATATTTCTTGTGCAATTAGACCATGTTCTTATCTTCATCTCCTACTCATTGATAATCTATTATGTCATCTATTTATTTTGAGTTTGTCTAAATGTATTCTTACTTGTAGTAATGCACCTTTTACATATTCAACATTATATCTGTTTATTTACTGAGTTTGTCTAAATGTATTCTTGGTTGGGTGTAGGTAATGCACCCTTCACATGCTCATCGTTATATTTGATGATAGATCAGGAGTGGGATCCAAAATGTCGATTGAAAAAACTTTTAACATAATTGTTTCGAAAAAATTAAGATTAAAGATTTTTCTTAGAAAAAAAAAAAAGTTTGCACATACATCATTAACTCTACATGATCCGAAGAGCTTTACCTTTTTATCCTAATTTAACTATTTTAAGCCATCTTTAATATTTAAGTTTGATTGGCATTACTATTATCTTCTGAATTTTCCAGTTTCATCGATCTACTTTGATTATTTGTGGACATTCATATAAATTTTCTTTTTCTTTTTATTACTATGTGAATGTGAGTTTTAGTGGATTAAGATCTTATTTATAAGTAATCTGATATATACATTTAGACACAGAACCTGTACTTTACTACTTGGTATTTAGTGGGAATAATCAGTTTCGTTCTTGCACCCGGCCTCATCTTTTATTTGATATAATCGGATTCTAATGGATTCTTTGTAAACCAGCATTCTCCAGACTTTTGCAGCCTCTATTCCCATCGATCTATTTTAAATATACGTTTGCTTCTCTGGTCTATTCTTGTTGCTTATACTATTACAGAGCCATTAACCTATTTTGTTCAATATGGATAATTAATTTCTCTGTAGATTATATATGAAAAAAATACCATAATACACTAGCATTGACCCGAAACATTAATTTGTGTGTAAAAACCAGGGGCCGCACCACGGCATAAATTCATAAAGGAGGCAGCACAATCTCCTACAGTAGCCAGTTATGACTACATAATAGTGGGAGGAGGAACTGCAGGTTGTCCACTGGCAGCAACACTTTCACAGAACTTCAAGGTATTGCTATTGGAAAGAGGAGGAAGTCCATATGCGAATGCCAACATTACAAGGCTGGAGAATTTTTCAGAAAACCTGGGTGACAATTCCCCAACCTCACCCTCCCAACAATTCATTTCAGAAGATGGTGTATATAATCACAGAGCTCGTGTGTTGGGAGGAGGAAGCTGCCTCAATGCAGGATTTTACACCAGAGCAGGCCCTGATTATGTTCAAGCTGCAGGATGGGATGGACAGCTTGTGAATGAATCATATTTCTGGGTGGAGAAAAAAGTTGCCAACAGGCCTATCCTCAGACAGTGGCAAACTGCTGTTCATGATGCACTTATAGATGTAGGAATTACTCCTGATAATGGGTTTACCTATGACCACATGTATGGTACTAAAGTTGGGGGATCCATCTTTGATAACCAAGGAAATCGACACACTGCAGCCGACCTCCTTGACTATGGAGATCCTCAAAATCTCAGTGTGTTGCTTCGAGCATCTGTACATCAGGTGTACTTTTCCACTCAAGGTATGTTTGGAATTTTTATACTATAAAAGATTTTCTATAAATATATATTTATATATATTTCTGTTTGCCTCAACAAATAGCATTCATATGGAATCATTGAATTATATAGAATGTTTGCATCTCAGTTTATATTTTGGAAATAAATACATAGTAGTGTATATCTAAATCAGTGAGCTCCTTCGGCTAAGCAGTCACGAGTAAGGGGCATTCATGCCGTCAAAGTCAACCAGAGAATGATCCTGGCCTTAACCATTTGACTCTCCATGTCGGGTACCTAAAGAGATTTGTACGCTGGTGGATGAATATAAGCAACCATCATCCTCACCAGTGGGACTACAACCCTTTCAATTTTCCTATAAATTTAAACTAGGATTTAATCTTATTCTTTATTTTAATATCTTTAAAGATTTGTACCTTATAAATGACATAACAATTGTGACATACCATCCGGCGTATTTTACCCAGAGACTATTTATTAATATAATTCCATATTTGATGTGGTGCAGGACTTTCGAGGCCTGCGGCTTCTGGTGTTATGTATACAGATGAAAATGGGAAAAGACACAATGCTTTTCTGACAAGGAGGACAGGAAGTGAGATAATAATCTCAGCAGGTGCTCTTGGAAGCCCACAGCTGCTGATGCTGAGCGGAGTTGGACCAGCAGATCATTTGGCATCCTTTGGAATCCCAGTGATTGTGAATCTGCCTGCAGTGGGAGAGGGCATGGCAGACAATCCAATGAATTCAATATATGTTCCATCCCCGACCCTGGTGGAGGCTTCTCTCATACAAATTGTGGGCATCACAAAAGTGGGAAGTTACATTGAGGCTGCCAGTATAGACTATACTTCCTCCACTCGCAGGAATTATGGAATGATGTCTCCTGAGGTATGTATATGCATGTTTATGGACTTATTGAATCAATCTTTACTTTATCTGTAATTCTCTGGTTTATCCCACAAATCTCTAGGAGGTCTCCTAGATTATTAAAAAGTAAGTTACATTAAAGCTTCAACAAAATCTCCCCAAGCTTTTGTATCATTCAAATTAAGCTTCATGTTACTCATGTAGCCACTGGATTGATATTATGTTTATAAAATCTCAATCGTTTCATCAAAATCCTCCTGCCAAGCTTCTCTAGCATGTTTTAATTATGCATTAAGTACCAAATAACTATTGATTTATCAAGAAAATCTACCTCTTTAATACTCTATATATTTTTCCAACCTCTTTCTTCAATGGCGATCATTACTTGATATATAATATTCTCTCATCTGTTTTCACAATCATATATTGCAAGGGATCACTTAGTATAAACTGTTTAAAACACATGTAACCAAGATTATGAATCCCCTTATTTTGAGAAATTAGCGCTACCTCATTTTATTCATTAAAAATCATTCTGTATATAGCTGCACATAATTTTTACCACCGTGGTATATAGTGCCCCTGGTCCTAATGGCAGCATACCTCTTTAATCAAATGTCCTCATTGGATAGAGAAAAACTTTTGTCAGGTAAGTAGATATGAGATTTCTGGACTTTTGAAGGTCTGCAAGACAAGGTTATGCTTCTTGCATTTAAGTAATTTTTAAATTGTTATTAAGAATTGAAGAAGTTATGATCTGATTTATAATTATTGTTAATGTTTTGAGTCATATTTAAGTTTATTTTCAGGACAAAATATTTAATTTAAGAAGTGACTCAAAACATCGACAATAATTATGGATCAAATCGCAACTTCTCTAATTCTTGATGCTAATCTATTCACCATAAATTCTTTAACTAATATTTTATAATCGCCAAACTACTGAAATCGCTTAAACAATAAATTGAATGTATATATTTTCCTTAAAATCCCAACCTATTAATATAAATGGCCCTATATTTAAAGTAGTGGAACCCCAACAGTTCAGAATTAAAATCAAGTCTTTTAAATTGAACTTTATTGCTTACATTTGAACCTTGAATCTCAATAATTAGATTCAAACTGTTTCTCTTATTTCTTTTTAAGGGTGTTATAAGCCTTCCCAACTTTCTTCCATAATTTAAATCGGAGATTAAAACCTCGAACAGGTAATCCTCCTACATCTTTACTCAAATCTGTTAAGTGCCTAAAGGCAATGATTTTAAGTTCTTGACTGCATGACTGCCCTTTACAGTTATTTCCAACTCTAGTCCAACCCATGGATCACAAATAAATGGAGCTTTCATACCGTCTATCATATGTTTTCCACACAAAAAGCTAACTTATTTCATTTATGTTTAAATTCATATAAATGTACAGATAGGGCAGCTGGCCACGGTTCCTCCAAAGCAGAGAACCACAAAAGCCATTGCCCGTGCAGTAGAGATTCAGCAAGGTCTGCCAGACCAGGCATTCAGGGGAGGCTTCCTTCTTGAAAAGATCGCAGGCCCCCTTTCTTCAGGCAACCTTCGGCTTCGCAACACCAAAGTTGATGAAAACCCATATGTGACATTCAACTACTTTCAGAACCCACAGGACCTGCAACATTGTGTAGCTGGATTGCAGATCATTGAGAAGATAGTAAATTCTCCCGAGTTTGTCAACTTCACATATTCCAACATTACAATGGAACAACTACTGAACTTTACCACTACATGGCCTGTTAATGTGCTTCCTAAGCACAACAACGATTCCTCCTCGTTGCAACAGTTCTGCAAGGACACTCTCATGACCATTTGGCATTACCATGGAGGGTGTCAAGTTGGACGTGTAGTGGATCAGAATTATCATGTTCTTGGTGTGGATGCATTAAGGGTCATTGATGGATCCACTTTCAATTTCTCTCCAGGCACCAATCCTCAGGCCACTGTTATGATGCTTGGCAGGTAGGTTCATTTTCTCCCTTACATGGACCATAAACATCTTAGGATTAAGATATTTGTCAAAGTTCTTCTAAATAACTATTTTTGTAAAAGTTTCTCTCCAAATTTGTCTTTTTTTTAAATCGGAAAAAGATGATGTTGAAAAGAAAATTTTATACGGATAATACTTTGGATATCTTATTACTTCAAAAGATTGATCAACGAATTGAATATTTATTTGTATACAGATAGATTTATGTTTAGTATATCTTAAAACACTTTACGATGATTTATTATTAAAAAAAAAAAAAAATACACAATAAAATGATTGGTTGGAAAAAAGATCGTACCCTAGAAACAAAAATTCAGTCACAATTTTTGTTTTTCATTTTTACTTTGACTACAGGTACATGGGAGTGAAGATCCTGAGGGGGAGAAGGCAGCAGTGAAAAGGCACTGATGAAGAACAGTAGAAAAGAAATTAAAAAAATATGGGTGGATTAGATTGTTGGGTGAATTCATTGTATTCATTTATATTTGTTGAGTGTGGGCATGTCATATCAATTATTTTGATTATTACAAAATAAAGAGCTCCACGTATAAGTATAAATTTGAAATAATAAATTTTCTTTGTTTGAAATTGGGTTTTTTGTGTTTTAGTTTCGATTTATAATTCCGATTAAGAACGTTAATCGATTTATAATTTTGGTTTTAAAAATATTTATCTAATAAATAAATAAATAAATTTAAAATAACAAAAAAAATATTATTTCTTATTTTATTTATACCATGTTGTTATAGAGTTCTTTTATAAATACATTTGGGTTTGTCTTTTTATGTGATTCAATTTAACTAAGGGTTTTAGATGAGGTTAAAAAAACATATTTTATTTAATTTAATGAATTAATATATTATTTTGGTAATTAATTAATATTAGTAATTGTATTATGGGGAAAAGAAGTGTCTTGTTGAGTAGGCAAAAGAGAAAGGAGGTGAAATACTAATAAGAGATTTTAAAATGTTGTTTGACACTTTGTGTAACAAAAATATAATATGGAGGAATTAAAAAAATTATTCATTTTTTTATATGATTAAAATATATTAAGGGATAAAGTAATTAATATTAGTAATTGTATTATTGAAGAAAGAAGTGTTTTGTTGATTGCTCAAAAGAGAAAGGAGGTGAAATACGAATAAGAGATTCTGAAACATTCCTTGACATTTTGTGTAATAAGAATATAACACACAAGAATTAAAAATTTGATTCATTTTTCCATATGATTAAAAGATATCAAGAAATAAAATATTTTCCAACCAAAAAAAAAAAAAAAGATGCCAAATATCTGTAATGCACACATCTTGTTGCATAACAAGGTATTCACGATTCTTTTTGGAAGGGAGATACTTGAAAATATTTAATTACATTTTACACAACATTATCATTAAACTGCATCCCATGCATCAAATATTATTCAAACATTGGAAACCAATATTTCATTTTGAATTACATGATAAATATAAGGAAATAATAACAAAGGAAACATGAACTGAAATCAAAAGAAGCCATTGAAAAAAAAAAAATGGTATCAATTCATGTCATTGATCACTAATTTTCTAAATTATTATTTAATTGAATTCACTTGGAAATTTGTTAAACATATCTATTACATCCTTAAAAGAGTATAGCACATTTTAAAATTCATATATATTTGTAGGAAAAATTCTTCTTGGTCAAGATTGCAAAAATAATATAAATAATTAAAAACATATTAAAAAACATGTCAATATTAAATATTTTAATGAAGTGTAATAATATTAAGTAAAACTTGTTTCTTTGCATGCTAAGCTTCTTAGTTATCTCAAGAACATTCATTGTATTGGAAAAAAAATTATTTGTTTGCAAAGATAATAAGAACATCTCGTAAGTCAACTAATATTCACGTGAATATTTGAAATGATTATATATTTTGAAACATGTCATTTATTTTTATTTTTCACTATCAACAAAATCAAATCCAAATGATCTTCCATATTTTTTCTCGTTGTCATATTATTGAAGGGTATTCATTGTTAACACTCTTCTCTTCATTGACGATTTTGTTATGGCTTGCATTTAACTCATTGATAAGGAAAACAATTTTTTGAATATAATTATCCATGACAAGCAACCCACCAGGATTTGGTTTACTAACTTTGGTCTATGAAGAAAAAACACTTGCCAAAGAAGTTGTTTGTGTTTGTTTTATGTGTGTTCAATATACATTTTGGGTTGCTAATTTTACTATGTTTAGATACAATATTTTGTAAGTTTAATATCACAGTGGCTCTATTTGAAAATAAAGCACAAGATTATCTAGAAAAAAATTAAAATACAAAGATGTTACTTCCATATAAAATGGAGAAAACAACAAACAAGTTACATTTCATCTTTGATTGTTCTACGTTGAAACTTGAACAGATCCTTCTTGAAGCTCATCAGATGTAACAAGAACACTGAATTTTGTTACCAAAAGTGAAACATGATAGTGTATATTTATGCTTAAAAATGAGTAGAGATGGCATATCTCTAATATTTTCAAAAAAGATTGTTTCAATGTCTATTTGAACAAAGAAGAAATGATATTTTTGATTAAAGATGTAACCATCTTGTCAATATCAATACTCAAACATAACATAGTACATAAAAAATAAAATCCATAAAAAAGAACATGAAAATAAATGAGTTTGTTTACTATAATATTAAAAAAAAAAAAAAAAAATCCTTTTATGAGGTTGAAAAAAATTCAAAGGATTATTTTAATTTAGGGGAAAAAAAAATATATCAACGATTAAAATTTTAATAATACTTAATAATAAGACAAACATCAAGAAGACCATTGTTAATATGGAGAACAATAATGATGTAGCTAAAAAAAAGATTCACTTCAACAATTGTACATTTACTTTCATACATAATTAAAATTATAAATATTGAATTAAATATATGTACTTTATGATGTTTTATTTTAATTTTTTTAATATAAAAACTATGTATTAAAAATATGTTATATACATTCCAAAAAAGTACAAACAATATATATTATTTTTATTTAACAATTTTTTTTTTAATTCACTATTAGAATTTTGTGTGTAAGATTAGGAAAATGTTTTTTTGCCTTAGACGTTGAAAGTGTTATACCCATTGTTTTCCAATTTATATCTAGATTCATATTTTGCAGCATAATGAACACTATCATAAACAAGGCCAAAGTCTCTAGATAGAGGGCAAACACTACATAATTTTAAAAAATAAGTAATACATTCTTATGAAAACTTTAGTCAAATTTTAACCATCGCTTTTATCTTTGATGATGAAGGTCTTTGTAGACTACTATGAAAAATATTTATAATAAATTACAACCCATTAATTTTTTTCTCTTATACGGAATGTGGTGTTGTTAATTTTATGTCATCTATCCGTTTATTGTCTATTGAACATATTTTCATGTCTGCCTATTTTTTACATGTGTAAGTATGAGGAACAATAAAGTAAAATATCTTAAGTTTCACATACTCAGGTATCACATAATTTATTGTTTACTAAATTATAACATTTCAAGCTATGGTGAATTATGCAATAAGAATAATAATAGAGTTAGTTTCAAACAAATTTAGTGTTTTTTACTTGCTAGTTATTCAAATTAATTGAAAAAACAACTATTTAATACAATATTGTATTTAATGGATCTTAGATATATTTTCAATATCATTACTAATATAATAGATAAATAAAACACAATATAATTTTTTATATAAGTTATATAATTAAATTAATTAATTAATAATATGTTTGCCATAATTATTTGTTTAACCTCATTGGATTCTATATAATTTGTTAGGGTGTGAAGCCACTATTTAGAGGTCATTATTGACTGGCACTATTCATAGTCACTATTCATGGTGATGTGGCATGCTGAGATGGCATCTAGATGATGTGGCATGTAGGTGTGTAGATGATTTAGCATGCAAGTGATGTGGCAGGAAAGTGATGTGGTATAGGCCTATGGAGGGTCCTTTGAGTGCTCAGGATGATGTGATGGGGAGTGGGGCATTACACTCCACTAAGGAACATGTTTTTGTCCTTAGTAGTCACATGTGGGTTACATGGGACAAAAGACAAGAGGTCATGAATGGGATGAATTTCTAAGGGGACCCATGCTTCACATGGGTGGGAAAGTCAAAAGGTGATTGCAAAACCTTTTGGACTTGTGTATGCACATGGATGAAGAAGACAAGAAGATCACTGTTGGTGATTGTGTGTGGGGCACCATCTTTGGAGTCACATGGGTTGGATTGAATATTGTCTAAAGTAGAGCATCCACCTTGTTGACCCTTAGAGATGAAGACAAGAACACTATTGAGTGTATGGACTCACTTGTGGAAGTGAGCCATAGGTTTTGGAGCCACATGAAGGTGGCATTGGATTTTGTCTAGTAGAGGGTCATTTTTGATGAATTTTGACATAGAGACAAACCCCACTAAGGATCACTATTCACCCACTAAAATGTGATGAATTTTTGGGGCCACTATGTGTTTCTCTCTCCCTCTCTCTTCTCATTTTAAATGCTATAAGAGCATGGTTCTTCTTTGCGTTTTTAATCCTTATGGATTCCCTTTGAGGATCCATGTAAGCCTTGGGATTGCATGTCGTATTATAAGGTTAGGGCTTATAAGGCATGAAATATTAGCTCACTTAGATGTTTGGGTTGTAAGAATCATTCATGATTATATGGTTAGAGCCTGTAAAGTTTAAATGAGAGCATGGGTCACCTAGTTTGTTGAAGCATGGAGATCCTTTAGGTTTAAGGGTTAGAGCTTGGAAGGCTATGTTAGCTTGCCTCATCTAGATGAAGACATGGAGCTTGGAGACTTGTTATCTCAACTCATGGAGATAGAGGTTGATGCTTTGGAGCTCACCTTGGATGCTATGGATGTTAGTATCATGATGGAACTACATGTTATAGCTTAAAGATTAGAGCATGAAAGGCTTGGTTGTAAGATTTGCTCACCTAAGTGCTTGTAAGCACTGGAAAGGAGTTGCAGAGGAGTTATTATTTTAGAGCGATTTGTTAATGAAATTGAAGTCTAGATGTTGTCTTTACTCTGTGATTTTTTCCTAGATGGTTTGGTAGGGTTTCTATGTATATCTTACGTAATGTGTTCTCTTATGTGTTTATGTTTTATTGTAGCTTATTTTATTTCAAAATTTATTTCTTGTACATGTATTAGGATTAAGTTTTAATCCTAACATAACCAAACTATTGTATATTATATTATGTCTCAAAACAAATGCATCACTATACATTAACATGGAAACCACAACTTACTTTTAATTCATAAATATATAATCTCACATTGTTTTTTAAAGAAAACAGTCATTCATTACTAGATAAAAATAACATAATAATTAAAATATTTAGAGTTGACTATAAAAATACCAAAACATTCAAAATTTCAAAATCAGTTATACAAAATTTACCACCCCTTATAAAATTCATTATATGTTTATCTAAAAAATTAGAGTCAAAAAATAAAACAATACTTAAATAATTATGATAATTATTATCCATATTTTGTTGGAGGTACAATCACTAGGGCGTGAATCAGTGATGCAAGATATTTCAAACTTCAATTGTAATCCTTTCAAATTCTTAATCAATGACCACAAGCATTCATAAAGCATACAAAATGTTCATAACAATGAATAAGAAAGATGATGCAAGATCACACATATAACACAAGATCTATGTGGAGAACCCTCTTAGGAAATAAAACCCACTCTCAAGACTACACACACTTAGACTACTTTTCCTGTAAGATGATCACAAACATTAGACCTTTTAGTAAAGCACCCGCTTCACAAGGAACACCCACCCCTAAGTCTGAATAAGTACACACTTGTTTTAGATTTTGAACACCCACACAACACCTATGAAATCAAAAATTCTAGAACTTTGATTACATTTCAATCTGATTAGAGAAACAATGTATAACACCTGACTCTTTCAAGCCATCACACACTCTCAAACTTGCTCATATAAGAAATGCATCCAAATACCCTTTTGGATCACTCCAAGATTCTTCATTCATCCTCAATTTGCTATGTACTTCATTCCATCCACTAAGCGCACTTACTCTGATCTCTTTCCTTCGTCTCTATCTTCTGCGCTCTCAACACATCCACATCTAAGTCTAGAAACCATTACCTTGGTCTTCACTCTTTATAGAGTCTTCATGAATATCAACTTCTAGGTTAGCCATAATACTTACCTTAACCCTTAATAATTATCTCATTCTAACACATATATGAATACCATCGTCAAGGGTTGGCTATATCATCCATGGATCACACTTAAGCGACTATGCCTTTCAATTAGGCCTTAATAGCCATTTATAGGTCTCATGGAGACCTATTACCCCTTTATCACTTCATCAATCAAAACAAGAGCATAAGATCACTTAAAAATACATGGTTCCACTCTATATAACCTCCAAGAAATATTCAAATGAATACATCTGTCAAAATAATCATCTGCTAAAGTACAAACTGCTTAAACAATATTTTGTACATAAGAACACCATGAATGAATAAAGTGTCAACTTTTAAGCCTTTGTTCATACTGAATATGGATTGTTCAAACCTCCAAAATCTCCACAGATGGTCTTCATGGAGTCTAAAATAATATCCAATAGTTATTTCATATTAAAATATCAAGACACTATCAATAAATCTTCAATTACCCCTCTCGGGCCACTTGCAGAACATGGTCAAACCTTCAATAAAATTTGGAGCTTAATAACTTTGAATGTAAAAAAATTAAAACATTCTAATAAAATTTCTTGGATTAACCTTGAAGTCCTTTATAACTTTTCTTTTAAAATCGCCTACAAATTCCTTTTATATCAAAAGTTATAGGCAAAATACTCAGCACTAGTTTTTCCTTTGTTAATTTCAAATACCAATGGTCATTGATAAATGCAAATATTACAAACATGTGTCTTCATATCATGTCCTCTATAAAAATTTATCAAATATGATTCATCAATCTCCTTATTATCTTCATATCTTTAAATTGTAATGCTCATCATTGATCTTTGATTTACACTTCTATGATTATGACACTTGGCATCCTTGCATGCCTTTTGAACCCATTGTTGTCAGTCCCTGTTCTTTTGCCACTTGGTAGTCTTGTGTGTCATGATATTATAAAAAATAATTATGATTGAGATAATTGTCATTATCATGTGAAATCTTAGGAATCTTTGACATATTGACTTAATATGCACCATTGATCTTAGATCCTTGCTTCTGAGATCATGCCACTTGGCAACCCTGTGTGCCCTCTACATACCTTGCAGTCAGTCTCCAATGAGCTTCTGCCACTTGGAAACCATGTGTGCATTTTGAACATCCTTTAACATATTGACTTGATACACATAATTGGATCATAATAGTCATGATCACACACTCACTATTGGATCTATTTTTACTAATTGACCCTAGACTTCGACACAGTTAAACTTGACAATCTTTGGCCCATCATAGTCTGCTAGAGCAAATTTGAAGGATTATAACGTGAGATATAAAACACTTCAAGACTCCAAATATTCAAGAGACCTTCTTGGCACTATATACAACATCTCTATAAAAATCTCTTACCACTATTGACTTTTTGAGTACCTACATTAAATACACAAATTTATTGGTTCATACATATCTATATGATGTGTAGTGATGGTCTAGATTCTCTTAAGCTAAAAGATGCATGTTTATATTTTTAAATGATCAAATAATACACCATAACTTCACCAATACATCTATGGATACCTCACAACTTTTTTGTCCATACAAACCTGCATATGTGTCATATATGTCCAAGCTATCAAACACAACTTCTTTGTCATTCATGCACTACTACTACATGATCTCTTTGACATGAATGACAACTTAAGACATCAATGACCATGCTCAATAATCTCTCCCTTTGTCATCTATGTAAAAACACCCTTAAAATGATTTCTTACTCATCTGAACTTCTTCATTCTGATAATTCTCTCCCATTGACATTAATGACAAAGGGTCTCTACCTCAACATACCAACAATCAATCCTTGACATTATGTATGCATTTAAATAATTTATTTAAGATGCTCAGGATACTTACATACTTTCAAGCATATGAATCAATTTATTCCCCTTTGACATGCACCAATTTGAACTTATACTTCACTAATCTTTGGACCTGACAAACTGCTCACAAAGCTTAGAAAGCTCCCCCTAACATCAATCTTGATCTTATTCCATCTGTTCTTTGACATATTTGCATTAGCTCCCTCTAACTCCATGCTTCACCTAGATCATGAAATCTTCAATAGGTCTTCTTAACCAATTCTATTTTGACACCTAGAAACCTCCATACTTTACTTGCAATTACTTATCCTTGTCTTGACTGATCAACCTCTTGAATCAACATCCAAATTGGTTTAACCTTCTCAAATTCCTTCATCTACAAGATTATCTTTCACAATCTCTTTCTTACCCTTTGCCTTCAATATCTGTACTGATTGACACTTTTATCATCATCTAGAGCACACATAATTGCTTCCACACAAGCAAGATGTCTCCTAAGAAGCATAGGCAGAGACACCCACTTGTCATAGGGAGACTAAATATCCCAAAACTCAAGATACTCCCATATCTCCATGCTCTTACTTGACTTGTAGTCCTTCCTCATCTTCATATTGACTTTGAATGAGTTCTCAACATTATTATTTTATTTTAACTTAGGATCCTTCTTGATTTCCTTGTCCATGCAACATTAACCAAAGATTTTTGGCATCCACCATGCTTTTTCTTACTTGTCAAGTGTCTCCTTGAAGCCTAGATAGAGGCACCCTAACCCACAATGTCTTAGGACAATGTGAAACCAAGAGTTACCCACAACTCCTCATATTCCTTCTCTTCCTTGGTCATCTGATACTTATAGTTCTTTTTTTTCTTCTTAGGCTTAAGAGAAGCAACATGCTCATCCACTACAATATTCTCTTTTTCTTCTAAGATTGGATTGACAATATATGAAGACAACAAAGATTCATGACATACCTTTTCAAATGAATAAATAACCTCATCAATGGGCATTACCAACTGATTTTCTTTGCATAAAACATGTTCAACCATAGTAGGATGTTCACTTGGATCCATACACACCTCATAACTAGCCTCAACTAGCACCTTATTCTCTTCATTCACAACATGAGTAGACTAAAAGATCTTGTCATTCTTCAACCTTTTTAGCATTCTCCACCACATCAAATAGACCACTCAAACCTATAGACTCATTATGACTCATACTTTTCATCTTTGGTTTCCATAAGTTAACTTGTCTTCTTCTTTTCACTTTAGGAGTTTAATTGAACATATTTTGACTTGATGATCTTTGCTTGCAGAACCTAGCAATATGACCAATCTTCTCACAGTTGTAGCAAACCACTCTTCTTGAAAGAAACTCAACTTGATTTACTTTATTTGGATAATATATTGTAAAGTGTCCCACATCATGAAAGTTGAAGCATTCAACCTTGCTCATGCTATTTGACTGATGATTTAATTCATTCCTAGTAAGTCTTCTACATTCCAAGTTGATTACAAGTATAGTAGTAATTATTGAAATATGCATACCTCATGGCATTTGGTTGTCTAATCTGATTTGTCCTCATTCTACGAACACCTTCATTTCTTGACTAATGATTGATCTTCAAGGTCTGATTTTCCTTGTTCACATTAGTCTTAATCTTGTCTTGAGTTACATTTTTTTGTTATTCTTTGTATCCAAGACTAGTTATATCACTTGCATGCTTTTGACTATTCAGAATATTGTCAAGATCATTTGAGATATTTTTAAACTTCTCAAATGACTTCATCTTACTAGATGTCTTCTCTAACTCAACTTTCAATGACTCAATTTCAATCACATACCTTGAACACTCATCTTCTTTAGCTTTTAGCTTTGCAATCAAAATTTCTAATTTATAATAGATATGCTTGACTATACATTTATATTCCTTGGTGTCTTCATTCAGTCTTGCCTCAAACACATTGAATTACTCCTCATAGTCCTTGTTTTTTGACTTCATCTTCTTATTAATCTTCTTCTTAATCTTCAGTTCTTCAATAACATTCTTCAATTTAGTCTCACAATCCTCCTTGTCTTCTTCAATATCTGTATCACTCCAAGTAGCCTCTTTTTTATATAAGCAACTTCTTTCTTTAGCCATGTAGAGGAATTCATCTTCACTATCAAACTCAAAAACATTGTCTTCACTCTCATCTGATGTGATGAAATCTTTATTGGTGTAAAGACTCTTATTATTGTTGAAGAACTTCTTGTTGTCGAACTTTCTGAAGCTTTTCTTCCTCTTATCAGACATGAATGTCTTCTCACCTTCATCTTGGCTTTCACCAAGCTCTTCATCATCATTTTGCTTATTCTTATGAGGGAACTTGTTAGCAAAGTGTCCTACTTCTCCAAAATTGAAACATTTGAAGGTTAGCTTACCCTTATACTTCCTTGAGCCTATTTTCAATTTACTTGTAAACAAAGCTATTATTTTATCATCAGATGTCTCATCATACTTGACTTCTTTACCTTGCATTCTTTTTTTTATTTGAATTTGTTTCTATCTTGAGTGTTGCTTCCTCTGGTATTTTGTCATCATTGACTCTCATCTTATAGGCAGTAAGGATGCCATGCAATTCATCCATCTTCATCTAAGTAATATCATGAATTTATTCTATAGTAGACACTTTAGAATCAAACTTGAGGGAGAGAGACCTTAATACCTTTTTTATTATAGTAGCTTCTTCAATCTTGTCTCCAAGACCTCTGATAATGTTCACAGTCTCATCAATTCTCTGCAAAAATGATGTCATAGAATATTCTTTCTTCATCTTGAGGCTCTCAAATTATCTTTAGTGAGTCTATAACTTGGCCAACTTGACCTTTGAATCCCTTTCATAAATGATATGCAATTTTTTCCATGTATCTTTGGCAAATTTACAATGTATTACCTTGGTGTACTCAGTCTTTGAAAGACCATAGGTGATGGTATTCATTGCCTTAGAATTTCTCTTTGATAGCTTCTTATTAGCTTCACTAGTTGAAGGGGTTGGGTGGGCTGAATATCCATCCACAATAGATTACCAAATGTCAAACCCTATTGACATGATGTAGGTATTCATCATTTTACTCCAAAAAACATAATTGGACCCATTGAATATCGGTGATTGTTTTTTAGACAAACCTTGCATCTATTGAATTGCCATATTGTACCTTAGATCACCTTCAATTGGTTAAATTTGGAATGAAAGTCCTAGATCTGATACCAATTTTTAGAGGTACAATCATCAAGGGGGGGTGAATTAGTGATGCAAGATATTTCAAACTTCAATTGTAATCCTTTCAAACTCTTAATCAATGACCAAAAGCATTCATAAAGCATACAAGATGTTTATAATAATGAATAAGAAAGATGATGTAAGATCACACAGATAACACAATATCTATGTGGGAAACCCTCTTGGGGAATAAAACCCACTCTCAAGTTTATAAACACTTGGACTACTTGTCCTATAAGATGATCACAAACATGAGAGCTTTTAGTGAAGCACCCTGTCTACAAGGAGTACCCACCCCTAAGTATGAAAAAGTACCCACTTGTTATAGATATTAAGCACCCACACAACACCTATGAAATAAACAACTCCAAAATTCTGATTGAATTTCAATTTGACTGGAGAAATAATGTATAACACCTCTCTTTCAGCTCATCACACACTCTCAAACTTGCTCATATAAGCAATACATCCAAATATCCTTTTGGATCACTCTAGGTTTCTTATCTCATCCTCAATATGCTTTTTACTTGAGTCCATCCACTGAGCACACTCCCTTTGGTCTCTTTCCTTTATCTCTATCTTCTGATCTCTCAACACATCCACATCTAAGTCTAGAAACCATTACCTTGGTCTTCACTCTTTATATAGTCTTCATGAATATCAACTTTTAGGTTGGCCATGATACTTTTCTTAACCCTTAAAAATTCTCTCATGCTAACACATAGATCAATACCATCATCACAGGTTAGCCATAACATTCATGGATCACACTTAGTAGCTACACCTTTTAATTAGGCCTTAGTAGCCATTAATAGGTCTCATGGAGACCTATTACCCCTTTAAAACTTCATCAAGAAAAAAAAGAACACAAGATCACTTTAAAATACATGGTTTCAATCCATATAACATCCAAAACATCTTAAAATTAATGCATATTCCAAAACACTCATTTGCTAAAGCATAAATTACTTAAACAATATTTTGTACATAAGAACACCATAAATGAATAAACAATTAGCTTCCAAGCCTTTGTTCATATTGAATATAGATTGGTCAAACCTCCATAATATCCATAGATGGTTCTCATGGATTCTAAAACAATATCCAATAGTTAGTTCATATTAAAACATCAAGACACTATCCATAAATCTTCAATTACCCCTCTCAAGTCACTTGTTGAACATGGTCAAACCTTTAGTCAACTTTGGATCTCAATAACTTTGAATGAACATATATTTAAACCTTCTAATCAACTATTTTGGATGTGCCTTGAAGTCTTTTACAAAATTTTTAACATCACCTATAAATTCCCCTGAGATCAAAAGTTATAGGCAAAATACTTTAGCATTGGTTTTTCCTTTGTTAATTTCAAATACCAATGGTCACTAGTAAATGTAAATATTGTAGACACGTGTCTTCATCTCATGTCCTCTAGAAACTTGATCAAATACACTCTGTCAATATCCTTGTGAGATTCATGTATTTAAATTGAAATGCTCACCATTTATATTTGATCTGCACTTCCATGATTATGACACTTGGCACTCTTGCATGCCTTTTGAGCCCATTACTATTAGTTCCCATTCTTGTACCACTTGGCAGTCTTGTGTGCCATTGATATTATGAAAAACCATCATTATTAAGACACTTATAAATATCATGTGAAATCTCAATAACCTTTTACATATTGAATTAATATGCACCATTGATCTTAGATCCTTGCTTTCAAGATCATGACACTTGGCAGCCCTACATGCCCTATACGTACCTTGCAGTTAGTCTCCAATGAACTTCTACCACTTGGAAACCCTACATGACTTCTAATCATCCTTTGACATATTTAATTAATACAAAACATTAAATCACAATCTACATGATCACATGCTCATCATTAGATCTATCTTGACTAATTAACCCCAAACTTCCACACAGTTAAACTTGACGGTCTTTGGCCTATCACAGTCTACTAGAGAAACTTTGAAGGATTATAACTTGAGCTATAAAAAACTTCAAGAATTAAAATATTTATGATACCTTCTTGGAGCTATAAACAACATCTCTATGAAATTTTTTGACCACTATTAACATTTTGAGTACTTATATTCAATGCACAAACTTACTAGTTAATACATGTCTGTATGATGTGTAGTGATGGTCTTGCTTCTCTTAAGATCGAAGATGCATGCTTCCACCAAGACATCTATATATGCCTCACAACTTCTTATTTATCCTTATATACCTGCTTATGTGTCATATCTCTCCAAGCTATCAAACACAATTTCTTTATCATTCTTGTTCAAGTACCACATGCTCTCTTTGACATCAATGACAACCTAAGACATCAATGACCATGCTCAACATATTTACCTATTGTATATCATATGCAAGGTGCTTCATCTTTTAATTAATAAGGGATAAATTCAATGCATATTATGGTTGTATATGACCCCATTAAGGTGAGTATTACTAACATACTAGAGTTTTTAATATTATACTTAAAATACTGTGCCAAAATATTACTTAGATCATTCACTCTCCCTTGAGAAGAAGTGCATTCCATTTCACTTAGTCTCAATTTATAATGAACATAGAAAAATTTGAGTTCAAATTTGACCACCTTCCGTTTGAGTGGGGTGGTCCATCTAAAATTCATTTTTATTTATTTTATAAATTTGAGAGTAAGATGTCATGAATCCAACATGTGTCTAAAATAAAATTCTCATATCATCTCATGTGTCTAAAATATAGTCTACATTAAACTCATTTTTATTTATTTTGTGGGTTTGAAATTATGATGCCATGAATCCAACATATATCTAAATTATAATTTTCATATTATCTCATGTGCCTAAAAGGTTGTCCATCTAAAATTCATTTTTATTTATTTTATAAATTTAAAACTAAAATACCATGAATCCAACATGTGTCTAAGCTATAATTTCTCTCTCTCAATCTACCTAAGGCCAAAATTCTTGGGCCTCATCTCACCCTTATGATTATTTGATTTCATTGACAATCTCTCTTAAGGCCTCAACTGATGTATCCCATCTTCTCTAATAAATTTGAACTAATTTAAATACCCTATTTTAAAACTACCAAATGAATTTTATTGATGATAAAAATCATTTAAATTTTACTTGATACAAAATAGAAAATATCCATGGATAGACTATACACTGTTGATCTAGACAAATATACAAAATAATTCATCTCCCTAGATGAAACCAAAACTCCTAAAGAGTTAGACTTGTTTAAGAAGCTCAAAAATATTGCATCAGCCCCAACTACATTTCCTAAAGATTACCAAAAATAAATAAATGATATATTCGATGACCTAGAAGCCAACCTAAAAAGGTCACACTTAGAGCCATTGCCAATAAAGACAAGCATAGTTACTATGAACAAGAAGAGCCACAGGAAGGACAACCACAAAGTTCTTAGTATAATGAAGAAACCTTTATTGGAGACACATTTTTAGAAAGAAAAATGATGAATAGGTTTTACAACTAATAGAATATAATCATCAGGGTCATGGCAAAAATTAAAGGCTATAAGCCTTTTGAACTAGATGCTTTGATTAACATTGGTGCAAATTTGAGTATTTGCAAAAAATATGTGATTCCATATTTCAAATGGAAGAAAACTCAAGATGGATTTAGTACTGCAAATGGTGGATTTTTAGAGATCAACTTGATCACAAGGGATGTTCCACTAATGTTTAAAGGACACACATGATTGATTACTTTCAAATAATTTGATAATATAGTCACTAATGCTATTATAGGTAGTGATTTTCTTAAAAATCATTATCCTATTAAACTTCAAGATGAGTCTATTGTTTTAAGTTTTGGATCTCATGAATTGGAAATGGAAAAGATTTTCAAAGCAAACATCAGAATTGTCAAACAAAAGGATGAATATTCCCCAAGACAAATCAGCAAGATGACTTCAAAATTAGACAAACTAAGGTATTATCAGATATT